>BSBK01007805.1:0-208094 GCA_027943335.1 Chamaecyparis obtusa
ATATATATATATATATATATATACATACATATATATACTATACATATATATATACATACATATATACATACATACATATATATACATATAAGCATATAATAGATTGAGTCAATTGTTTATATTGTAATAAATTTATTTTGTTTTAATTAAATTAAAAGTTAGTAAAGCCTAACTTTTCGTTAGATTGTTAGTATTCAAAGAATTTCTAAGTGTTAGTAGCTCGTAGGCTGTTAGTAATGTTATTAAGCTAACCTAGACTCTTCTAAAATGATCCCTAAGTTTTCTAACCTATGTCTAAACACTTCTTCATGACTCAGTTTACGCGGCATTATTGGCATGTGTAACTACGAATTTAGTGGGCATTTACTGTTAGCAGGTGCTTTGAATTTTGAGCTGGTACTCTCCTTGACATTTGGTGTGAGAGGTAGTACCTGCTCAATTGGGGATAAGCTTGACTTTAAGAGCTAAGTCTTGTCATTCATTTTGTTTGTGAATTCTGCCTTTCACTCTAGTCTGGACTAGCAGTTGCAAGAAAAAAACCTAACTGTTACCAGTTTTGGCTACGAGTATTTGGTTGATCAGTTGGTCATGGAGGAGATTACTGGTTCTCTTCTATTTATTAAAATGGTTGCATTACCTTTGAAATCCCTTGGCAAATTCTTGCTCTACTTTCATAGTTATTTGGAAGGTTCTCTGTATCATTTGCCATCATTTCTGTATTTATATTGCTGGCTTCATTACACGGTATTTTGGGTTAGAGGTTTAGTGGTTGGTCTTTGTTGCTAAGCTCCTAAATAGTTTGGAGAAGCTCACCAAGCAGGGAACAAGCATTTTAAAGCTTCAAGTTTGAATACCCCCACTCTGTGTTATAGGTAGGGGCAATCTCTAACTCAAACTCTTGTTTTCTTTATGAATCTGGTTTATAAAAGTTCATTAAACATAGTTTTTATTCATAACATTTACTGTGAAGGATTTACGTGTTACTGTGGAAGTATCTTTTATATGTTTGGTCTTTAAGCATTGGAGTGTTTTGTTCACTGATAGAAATTGGGGCATTCGGTGGTGTGTCTCCTGTTCAGTTATTGGAAGTGTTGATTTAGGGTTGTCGAATTCGGTGATACTGTTATTTTAGGAATATGAGGATGTAGGGTTACTGAGCTTTGGGAGCAATATGTATTTCACTAGTTCATGTATGTTATTGTGATTCCAATCGAAGGAACTGTAATGTGTGCTTTAAGGAGTAACATTCTGGGAGTTAGGACTGTGGAGTTTTCATTTCTATGCTACCAATTCTACCGAGCTTTTGGAATGATAATTTGTGTTTCAAGGGTTGAGCTTTGGTTACTATGAAGTTTATGTTGAGTGTAGCCATGTATAGCTATGTATCGGTCTCAAGTGTAGTTAATCCTATAGCCGTTGACAGTTAATCCTAATGCTATAGGGAGAGATGGATGAGATTTCGATCATAAATTTTGCAGTTGCTTGTTACGAGATATGTTGGGTCTGTTAGTAAGTTTTCATTAGGAATCATGTTCTATTATTGAATGTGCTGTAGTGGAATATGGAATATAGTTTATTGTTCTCTGTATTGTGGAACTCTCAGTTATTTTGGGGTTTACAATGGGAACCATTGCGGTCTCATTGTTTTTGTTGAAGACTTGGTTTTGGTTGTGGTCTGTAGACTATTCGATAGCTACTGTAGTAGTAGATTTTCTGTCTGCAGAATATATGGTGTGACAACAGTAAACGATAATACATGTTTTGAATGAGATATCTGATTTTTATGTTATTCTGATAGAACTATAATTGTGTTGATATAGTGTTCTGAATTCTGTATGTTTGCAAGGATAGATATATATATATACTTGTAGGAATGTGTATATATATATATATATATATATATATATATATATATATATATATATATATATATATATATATATATATATATATATATACATACCGTGAGTGTATATACATATGTATATATATGTGTGTATGCCTATAAGTATATACATATGTGACTTTGTAACAGAGATGACAGAATTGCAACAAGTGCATTTTTATATGGATGATCACTGTGATGATAATGTGTAATTCTGCAGTAAACATTAGTATGTGAATTTGATTTTTACCTTCCTTGGATTTACAAATTACTGTGTTAGTTAGAATGTGTGAGATTAATGGAATTGATTTTTAAGTATTAGCTGTATCGGTCAGTTGATAATTAAATTGGTTATTTCGATCATCAGATATAATACTGCAATTAGTTGTTAGGAATTGGGTATTATTACTGTTTGAGTTACTAAGGATAGTATTGGAAATTCTTACTTAAGTTATTCTTTCAGTTGATGAAAAGAAGATGCTTTACTATGGTTATTTTGAAAAGAGGTTTCATGGGTGTATGTGGATGTTTTAAATTGTTGACTCAGTATTCAAGATTTCAGTAATTAAGTAAACATTAATAGTTGAATTTGATAATTCAGGTTTTAGTATGGTTTAACTATTATTGGTAGTATGAAGTATTTTGAGATAATGCAAGTGTGATCCTTAGTATGGGAAACTGACTTTTATCTAGAGCCTTAAGGTGAAAGAATATCTGTTAGTTATTTTACTAAGTGATAATTTAATAATTCATGGGCTATGGGTTTCATTTAAAAAGATAAAATATGTTGCCCTGATTACTTGCACATGTTGGTGAAGTAAGGGAATGGATTTACCTTATTGCTTGTAAAGAATAAGGCTAGCATAATGAATTCTTCAAGTTTCCTATATGGTTACTGATCATTGATTCTTATGTAGATACCCAAAGCTAGTGGATCATCACCTTGTTATTTTCTTTGCGAGTTTATTTATGTTGAAAATGAAATAAAGTACTTGTATATTTCTATTGAATAGAAATGAAATGCTTCCTGTTAATAATGAAATATGTCTGTTTTTAGATGTATGGTTTAGATTATTTTGTTAAGGTTCTAACCAGTATGATGCAGATGCTTTGGAGGTATACCATCATCTTAGTCTTTTTTACTAAGCCCTATTTGTTTGTGGTTGTTTTCTATTTTGGTGTTTTCAGGATTCTAGATGAGGAAAACAATGTTTTTGGGGGAATGGTTAGCTGCTGTAAAGATTTATGGAAAATAGATTATTACCTGGTTACTTGTTATCAGAGTAGTCCTTAGGATGGATAAGGGCAATTAGAAACAATCTAGAACTCTTAGAAAATATGTATTAATTATTGATTATATTGTTATACTCTCATGTAAATCAATTACACTTGGATATTAAGTAACTGGTTAAGTCAGTGGAGTTGTATTGTGGTGCTAATTTGTATCTTGTCAATATAAAAAATAAAAATGTTGTGCATTTCTGATTTACTCTTTTGGTTTATTCTTGGTTTGTCATTTATTTAGATTAGTCATTTGAGGGTGTTACATATATAGTTTATAGGAAGCAGGAAAAAAAGAAAAAATAGATGAAATAGGTCAATCAGAACATAATGCATTAATGCAATCTTTTGAAGAAGAACCAAAAAATCAAATAAGAGATTTAATTGAAGGTACTGTAACATGTATTCAAAATATAGTACCCAAATTTAAAAGTTCATGTAAAGAAATAGAAAGCCCTAGAATAGTTAGGAAATTGTTTGATAATGAAAGTTTAGCCTCTGCCTCAAAAGTTCTAGGTACTCCTTCATGGTTAGAACATACAATGCAAAGAAAAAGAAAAAGGAAAGAGGATAGAATTCCTAGTGAATATTTAGTTTCTCAAATCATAAGTGAAAGTATCAGTTCGAGGAAAAAAAGGAAATAGGCAAACTAGCTGCTTTTCAAAAACATGAAGAAATAGGAAATGTAATAATACAAGTTGTAGAACCAAAACAAGACAATAATTTTTCTGATCTAAATGTAGCAAATTTTGATGTAAATCAAATTGAGATAGGACCTGCATTCCATGATCGTAATATTGATATGTGGGAGTTTACACATCAAGAGGTAAGAGAGAGATTAGAGCAACTGAAAGATGAAAAGAACATTCTGAAATCCACTGTCAAACATTTATTTGATTATATTTAGAAAATCTTAGGTCCTATCTCTTCTGAAACAACAAGTCAGAGAGAATAGATATTTGATCGATCACTCTATTGAAGTGAACAAATTATGAAGCAGATGCATGAAGATAAACAGATGGCACAACTCTCACGTGAATGGGTACAATATCTTAATTCAAGAGGTGTGGGTCTCATTGAATATGTAGTTAGGTATTACAAAATATATACCAAGCTTAAAGGTATTTTGTTTATAGATTTGCAGATGCTTGAAGAACAGAAAACAATACATAGTAGATAGGAAAAGGTATTGCAATTTGTAATAGATATAGATAGTGAAGAAGCTCTAAATGTAAAAATTATCAAATCCATTGACACACCTTTACAGAAGTCGATATTTTCAATCAAATTCAAAACATAAATGAGCACAGATAGAATTGAAGAACTACAAAATCTGATTGAAACTGTCAATATGGGCATTAGTTATATGAAAAAGATGTTTACAGACATGAGCTACAATATTGATGTAGTCAATGCTGAAGATGTTCTAGATATAGAAATGATGAAGAAAAATTATGAATTGCATCTTCAAAGTATTATCAGGAAAGAAGCATATGAGGAAGGAGATATATACAAATTGAGTGCAATTGCATACTTGTTAATAATTGTAAATGAAGACACACAAAGCATTTCTGAACAAATCAAAACAATAAAAAGGGATTATGAATATTCGATTGTAAGAAATGACAATATTATTATACCAGAGGAACAAGAAATGGTTGATGTAGTCACAACAATGGATCAATATAATAGTAACAAAGTTGAAGAAGAAAATGCCTCTAGCAGATGATGTCAACTTTTTTGATGAATAATTAAGAAGTCAGTTGGAAATTTGACACCTAATCTATGAGTAGAGGGATGGTAACTATTTATGAAGAATGGTGTAGGTTTCTTGAAATGGCGGTCACCATATCTCATAATAACTCGATGAAGTTATCAAGAATATCTCCAGACAAAGGTGTCACTGATCAATTAAGGAAGATCAAATCAGTCCAATAGTTTTTGGTCTTGTGATTGGCTGGGAGACTCATTTGTTTTTTTATTTTTACTTGTTTTTAGGTTTAGAGCTAAACAAATTGGAAGATGGTTACATTGTTATACTTAAAAGGATTGCAAGATATTTTAACTATATATTTTTGAATTGTAATTTCTTATATAAAACACCTTTAATTAGTTAGTTCATGTATATAACTTATCTATTTATGTAAATGATTTCTCTATTGGTTTGCAAATGTTTGAGTTAAATGATTTTCATCTAACACAATTTCCATAAAACTCCTCACCCCATACCACAAGTTATGGACTATTGAGGGTCGTGCTTTACAAAAATCACCTATCCATTGTTTCAAAAAAATGTCTAAAGAGGGTAAAGTATTCAAACTTGACTTCATAGATAAACAAGGAATTGGTATACATGTAACTTGTTTCAATGAATTGGTTGATAATTTTTTTTAAATTATTCATGTTACCGAAATTTTCATATGCATTCAAATTTGGCTGAAAACCATACCCAGGCCTCTATTTTTACCATGTCTACCATCCCTGAAGTTTTCATGAATTTATCCAATGTTCTCTGGTCTCTGTAAATTTGTTATTCCCCTTGTCTGTAGTTAAAAATTTTCATAAAACTAGTCGTTGGTGTTCAAAAATCCAAAAAACCCTAAGCCTTGTTATATTTTCATTTTACCTTTTCAGCAACCTAGGTTTCCAATTTGCACGTGCCCTTTATTAACCCTTTAGTCGCCAAGTCTCTGATTCCTAGCAGTTAACTCCTTAACACTCAGTGATCCCATGAGCAATTACCATTTAGGTTGGCGGTCTTAGTTCAAATGGACATGACAAGATTCTTGATCTGACGGTTGTCACATGATCTCATAGGGTTGGAAGATTCCTTGAGATCTTGCAACGATCGTCGATTTTCTCCTACCTGAAGAGTCTAATGTGTCAGTGGGACCGGTGCTACATGGATCCATTTTGGTGGCTTGTGATTGCTAAGGTTGAATACAAGTGGAAGGTTGTCAGTGGGGCTGGGCCCTTTCAATAGTCAAGAGGCTCTGACATCTACAGGGGATCGACGGTTGGCGTATCTTCGCATAGGTTGGTGTCAGAGCTTGAGATCTTAAGATGACTATTAGATCTTCCATGTCTGCAGTGCTTCAGTGTGTCAGTGGGACCAACACCACCTCATCTTATTTGGCAGCTTCAGATTGTTCGAAATGTGTTGAGTTAGATTGTCTGTCAGTAGGGCTAGGTTCTTCCAAGTGGTCGGAGGTTTTGACATCTCAAGGATCCAACGGTTGGCGTATAATCTCATAAGGTTTCTCTGACACATGAGATTATGCATTGACCGTTGATCTTACTTTATCTCCAAGCTCTGTTAGGTGGGTCCTCAGTTTCTGACGTGCTTGTTCATTATTGGTTGGCTAGTCGACAGCTTGGATCTATCAGTGGGATAGTGTCAGAAGACCTGCAAGATGTCAGAAAGATGAAGATCGACAGTTGGCATATCTTCGCAAAGGTTTGTGTCAGAGTATGAGATCTTGTGCCAGCCATCAAATTTTCCAAAGTGTTCAGATTTGTCAGTGGGGTCCTGGATTATCCCAGTTAGCATAGGTCCCACACCTGGGGATGAATCCAATGTTATACTAGGTTATCAAGACCAAGAGAGCTTGAGATAGAGGCGCAAACTTAGTGTATAACAATTCAATAAAATAATCTTTATTTAATTTTTAACAGTTCTGTCAAAGTTGCAAATACAAAATTCAATAGTTCAACCAAACCCTATGAAATAGGCCTTCAGAGTTCTTAAAGAATCATACCTTCCACATGTGTTCAATCTGTTTCCTGAACATGATTACCATATGAAGAGTATTGAATCTCTTGAAACATTTCCTATTAATTCACTAGTAGATGTGATTGGAATTGTTGTTTCTATTAGTTTTTGCCTATCACATTTTTACATTGCTTATTGCAGTAATTTGGTTTAGTTAAATGATTTTCCTAATTGTTTGGTAAAATTTGAGTTTGATTAATTGTTGATAATTAATGAAGTTGAAGTATAGTATTTTAGATATGCTTTTTTGTTAGATTTTGTGGGTAAACTTGGTATTCTGTGTAATATTGATGGAATTATACAAAAATTGGATTTTATTTGATATTTTATAAATTAAGTGTATCTGGTTTCTGTAAATTGTTTTCATATAGTTTGGATGAATATGATGTTAGAAACTTGTCTATTCATTTAAATGAGTTCTATATTGGTTTACAAAATATTGAATTTGATGAATTGTTGATAATTTATGAAGCTGAAATTTAGTAGTTTAGGTCTGTTTGTCTATGAGATTTGGTTTGTAAAGTTGGTACTCTATGTGATATTCATGGAATTAATTATTTGACTAATTAAACTATGGAAATAGGTGATATAAAGAAAAGCATAATTCCTCTGGAGGGCATTGAAACTGACACTGAGGATATGGGGAAGACCATGTCAGACCCTTCTATGTAGCTTCACAAAAAATATAAGGGCATTAACAGTGCTCCTTGTGTTTTGAAGAAGGTGGAAAACATTAATGTTGATATCATTCAAAATAATGATAGTCTAGTTCAAAATCTCATTTCCTTTGATTTGGACTTGTAAGGTAAGGCACACAACCTTAAAAAAAGATACAAAGGACTTGCAGAAATTGGAGATCACTTCTTTAGGGAAAGATAGAATAGGAATAATTACAATTAATTATTATTGTTGAATTGAATGAAAATACATCATCTATAATGTTAATTATAGTTAGCTATTCTAAACATTTGAAACTAACTTCATTATTACTCATTTAGAGATGCTAACCTTCACATATACAACACATGTCGTATAGAAGACATGTTATATGTATGATATATGAAGGTCTTGAATCTATTTGAAAGGAGGCATCTCCAAGATTTATGCATAATTGTTTGTTAATGCATCTAATTTTGTATGAAAATTACAATATCATGCATTTATAATACCTTCAACCTAAAATTACACAAATGCATGGTACAACTGATATTGTTGAGCTTAGTATTAAATCTGTCCAGACTCCCAGTTAAGGTTTTTCAATTATTAAGGCCTTGTCAATTATTAAGATTTTTATAACAACAATTTTTATTGTATTTCCATTTTAATGAAATTAGTAGATGATAAATCTTATAGTGACAAAAAAATACATTGTAGTTTCAGAGTGTGAATAGAAAGTATAGTTTCTCATAAAATGGTTATTGTTACTAAGTTTATACATATTTTGAAAGGACTATATGTTTTGTAACTTCAGAGTTCATAATCTGAGAATCATGTATTCATATTTGTAATTTCAATAAAGAATATACAATAATGATAGAAAAAGTGTGTTAATATTTTGTTAATGCATTTAAGTGTCTTTCTTCTTGTTTTCACCTTGTAACATTTGCATGGTGTTGCATATGTGAATATCTTTGAATATCTTTATATCCCAAGCCGGAGCAATGTAGTTAAAAAATTGAACCACAACTATCAATGGCAGTTGAGGAGGCTTTTCACCATTGTTATATACAATAGCTTTGATTTCTCATATAGCACCATTAATGAGCCTTGAATCAACATCTTTGCCTCAACCAATGCCTCCAGCTGATTCCATGTCTACACCTAGTTAGGCTTTCTAGTCAGATTTGGAAGTCGAATGAGTTGCTTATGTTTGTGGGTTTTTTTCTGATGGTTCTTGGGTTGTTTCTTATGGTTAGTGGGAAATTTAATTGTATGTTTAACCATATTAGGAACAATTACCTTCGGTTTTAAAATGAACTTCAGCTAGATGGATTCTAAGGATGGGTTAGTATCCTCTTGTTTAACTATGGTTTCTTGCTAGGTTAGCCTCTTGTGATTCATGGAAATTAACTGAAACCTTATAGGGAAGCCTTATGAATGTGTGTTCTTTGTTTTGAGTGCATTATTAAGAATTTTCTTGGAACCTTTGGTTTTTTCTTCAGTCTTCTTCTTATGCACAATCATTTGAGGATTGCTTTTATTATCTTGGCTTATGCCTCTTGGTTATTATTACACTAATTGATGATGTTACATCTTAATATTTCAAAAAAAATTTACGAAGTGTATAATTTACCATGTGTATCCAAGAATTCATTGGGGAAGTATTACAAGAGAAATATGAAGTGAAGGAATTTCTAATTCCAAAGAAAGGATCACATTTGCACCATAAACTGAGTTATAGGGATTTGTACATGTGGTTGTAAAAATAATTATTTTGTAGGCCCATAACTCATAAGTTAATTGAGTTTCATGATCCTTACCATGCTTATTAATAGTCTTACAAAGAATTTTCTCAATTTCCTTATTAGAAGTTTCAACTTGTCTATTAGATTCAAGATGATAAGTTAGTGGTTATCCCAGTTTAAGATGAATGCTACATTTTTTAGTTATGTAGATTGAGAATATTTTATTGTTAATGGAAGGAAATTTTATACTCTCATCATTTTAAAGCATTCTTCTTCAGAATATGAAAAAGATACTGATAATTATATGATATTATACATCTTTTATATATTTTGTAAAAATGATATATCTTTGATATATCTGTCAACCATTTCATATATATTTTATATTTTTTGTGATAATTAGTTTGAAAATAAAAATATTTGTACATATATTGGTAAATTAAGATTGGTTATGCGTTGCAAAAGTCTTTTATGTTTTAAATGAAAGTATGCATTATTAATTTATTACAATTAAGATTATAATATACAATTATTTTGTTCAAATTTGAATTTATAAATGATAATCAATTTTGTTGTTTGTTGTTTCAATTTTATACATTTTTTTATTGATAGGAAAATTGAAGAAGAAACTTAATAATTTGCATAACAACATTTCAAAGAACATATCATATATGTAAATATTGACATCACAAATTTTTAAACAAGTAAGCAGCTATATTTTAGTAGAGGTAAAACTAGTTACATGTCCATATTTTGTTTTTAAAAAAATGGGATACATTGGAAGTTTATATTTTTATATGGTTCCACCAAATAAATAGAATTAAAATACAAATTAATGCAAGTAATATGGTTTGAAGTGCTCGTAAAAAAAAAATTGAGCCTTTTCCATTGACAGAATCTCAGTCATAACAGCCTCTTGAGAGTGCAAGCTACACAGATGAGTTTGATTGACAATTGGTGCAAATGGTGTGACATATGTAGTTGAGACATCATCTCCCCATTTAAAGTAACCACGGCCATTATTTCCCTACAATATCAACTTTAAATTACTATATAATATAATGTATAGTCTATACATTTGTTCAAAACATTAAATACATGTGCAGTACTAACCTTCTTGCTAAGTGGACAGGTCCAAAATTTTCTTTGAGGGTTTTTCTTAGTGGTTGAGATTTTCAAAATGCAAGCTCCTTCATCATAGTTGCAGTGTGGAAAATTTAGGACAGCCATTGATATCCTCAACAAAATTGTAAAAGACAAACTCATGTAACAATTCTAAAATAGATATTGTATAAATTTTAAAACTTTATTATGATATTGTATTGATGTATATAGGTAATTTATTTTTTATGCTTTAGTTGACATAACATTAACATGACAAAATTTATTGTCGAATATACATAAACATTCATTAGATATGTTCAATATAACAAGTAAAGTATTATCTTAAGCAAGCTTCAAAGCAAGAACAATTATGCTTTGAATTTCTTGCTCAGCAAAAGAAAATGTTTAGATAATTAGATCAAATACAAAATCAGAACCATATAGATTATGCAAAAGTTGTTTGATGAACCAATTCACTGAAACATGTTATATGTATACTAGTTCCTTGTGACTGAGATATGGAAATGTAATTTAAAAAGAATGATGGTAAATATGGAAATGTCGATTCTTTATAAAATATATTTCACAAAAATTGAAGAACATAACATTGACATGACACAATTTATTGTCGAATATACATATGTACATAAACATATGATTAGACATGTTCAATATTACAAGTAAACTAATATCTTAAGCAATCTTCAAAGAAAGAACAATTATGTTGAAAATCTTCTGTATCCACACCCAATAAAGCATTTGCAGGGCCTTCAAAGGCAGTAACATTGTGAAGTTTGCCTAATGGATTTTTCAAATCCATATTAAGCATGTAGTTGAAATCACATATTGGAATATAAAGACAACATTTAAGACATTCATATGTGATGTTAAGAAGACAGGAATCATGGAATGGAAGTATTTTTAACAAATGGTAGACATTGTCTATGGATTTTTAAATCTGGCAAGTATTATTGGCTAATTGTATTAACATTACCAAGGTTGGATATTATCCATTAAATTTGTAGATTCAACAAAGATTTGGAAATTAAGAGAGTCGTTGTAGTCGCTATGTATCTCAAGAAAAAGTTAACATAAAATATAAAGTATAAAACATCAAATATCAAAAAATGAATGGTAAAAAGGAAAAGTTGAAGAAGATTTAAATTTGTATAAAAATAAGGTACAATATGAATATGAAATAATGTATATTGAATTATGAATTTGTTTAAGGAGGTAGACCTCCATCTCCTTATACACAAGTAGTAGAGATCTAGTATTTTAGAAACTGAAAAAACTTACAGTCTTAAAGTATAGCATCATAACCCATGGGTTGACCGTTCATGGGATTTAAATCATCGAACCAATAAAGATGTTCGGATGTTTGATGTAGTATACCCCAATTCTGTGTTTGAACATTAATAGTTGGGTAGAGCTTATAAGTGGTTTGGGTCCATGTAGGTATTTTTTCTCTTTTGATCTTTTCTATACGTTCATGTATAGGTATAAGTAAGTAACATCCCTGTGGTCCCCATCTTTCTATGACCTGTTTGTTCCACAATGTGTCTGAACTTGATGCAAAATGCAAGTGATACATTTGACTATGATAGAAAAGGTTATGTAAAGAATTTGTATTGCTTTGTGGAGTTCAAAGTAGTTTCTCTATCCATAATTCACCTGTACCATTTATCAAAGAAGAGTATTTAGTCTCAGATGCTATTGATGTTGGTTGAAACCATGTTTCTCTTGGGACATGATGAACCTATGTTGGATTGCATGTGTCACAAGACTCCAATTGTGGAATATATGGATCTCTGTAAAAGTAGTCAAAACATCTTTGTGATACTGGACGAGATGTTATTAATCAATTTTCTTCTAGTAAGCTTTGCACTAGCAATCCTGAAATTCTATCTTCTTCATTAATTCTTTGAATGTCCATGTGTTGAAAGAAGTCACTAATGAAAATTGTTCTTTGTCGCAACATTTCTACAATGTAATTCATAAATTATTAATAACGAGATGAAAACCATCTAATTTTTGGTCATTCTGTAATGCTTTACAAAGAAGAAAATTTTGTATAAGTAATCACTAATTTATAATGGAAAAATGAAAATTTTTGGTACTTCTTTATTAGACAAAGACTTTTTTTTCTATATATCTTAAAACAAATTAGAATATTGGTAAAGGTAGACCATTCGATTTAGAACCCTAGTTTTGTCATTTTGAGAATTTGCAACACAAGTTATCAAATTGTTTTAGTATTCAGTTAATTCTATGATTGTGAGATTCCAATATTTATGAAATGAAGATACGTTTAGTTAGCAAGATATTTTCTTTAGACTATATTGCTTCAAATTGATTTCTACATATTGCTAGCTATCTATATTATTCAAAAAAAAATTACGAATGAACTTTGATAGATACTTTTAGGTATCAAAATAAAGAAGATATTCCAAAAATGAAAGAGGTTAAGAATGGTAAGAAATGAATGTAAATACCATAACTTAGTTTAAATACCAAATATTGTTGTGACTTTCATTCGTCTTCTCTTCTATTCTTGGCTTTTGTTCAAGTTTCCTGTGTAATTTGATACTTTATAAAAGAACATGACGGTGTTGTAGAGTGCTTTGCACTCATAACATTAATTGGAGGAGATGATATTTTGAGAAGGTCATTAATGTGATGTGATGGAGTTCTATAGAGCTAATCTTATAATAATTATCTATGTACTACAATGAGTTGAAATAAATCAGTGATGGGTTAAATAAATGATATGCAACCATAGCTTTAATGTTACTCTTCATGAATTGTTTAATGCTAAGATGAATATTTTAAATTTTATTTTAGATGTCAATTGTATCATCGATGGCATGTGTGAAAGGGAAAAGGTTCTCTTATTTCGATGTTCGATATGACAAACAAGGAAAATCTCAAGATATATCACACAAATTAAGAATGGCAGATTTGGAATTAGATGAAATCAATATTATATATAAAATTATTTCACAAGAATCAAAATATTGAATGGTCATCCATAAGATATCTAAGAAAGATTTTGTTAATCAATACTCTTCAAAATCGTATACAAGCTAAAATATTGGTATTGAATACAAGGTTTTCATGCCTCATAATTAAATATCAGTAACTATTAAATCCAGAAATATAAATTGTAGCTGTCACCACTATTTAATAGTTAGAATATGTAAATTTATACTTAACCTATTTTTTAATTTGTATTATAAAATATTTATTGATAATTAATATTATTTTGGTTCTATTTATTTGATGTTAGTGATAGTATAAAATATGAAATAATATTAAAGAGCCAGATATTTATTATATAATATTAATTTAATTTAACAAATATTAATGTTTTTATATTTATATAATGATATATGATATATGAAAATTAACAATAATATTTTGCAATACATATTAAATAATAAAATGTGAAGTAACATTAAATAGTGAGATATTTATTATATAATTTTAGTTTCTTTTAACAAATATTAATTTTATTTATATTTATATAATGATATATGATATATGAAAATTAATAATAATATTTTACAATACATATTCAATAATTAATTTATATAATTTTAAAAAGATCAGTATAAGAAAGCCAGAGTGCTGGTTAGTGGTTTAAGCAAAGGACAATAGCTTCACGACAAAATTGTGATACATAAATCATTATATTGAAGAGAAATAGACGGGAGATATATAAAGTTTTGATTTTTAAAAAATGCTTTTCAATGCAACTATTAACAGTAGAGATTCCTTATAAGAAATGAAAAATAGAAGTAAGGGTCATGCTTGAGATTAGTCTTAATATAATTGACTTTAAAAAAGTGAAAGGATGAGAACATAATTTCTTAGGTATTGAATGACATCAAAATGAATTCCATATAGGACCCAAGGAATGGATACTGATTCTTTGAGAATACTTTAAATAGATTTTGTACCTACAACATATTCTATGAAAGTGCAATTTTCAAGCTACTAACATATAGTCTCAAAGTATAAGAGAAGCTACATTATTGTAGGCTGAAATGATCTTGGTAATCTATTTTAAAAAAAAGGATTGCATAGAAGCTTCAAATCTTTCATAGAAGAAACAAAAAGGTTTTCAGTAAGTAAGACAAAAAAGATAAATTTAATAGTGTTTTGTTTTAATTTTACAAAACTGATAACTCATATGAGTGACCAATAATTCAACAAATCACAAGGTTACTTCAAAATATGCTAGGTGTAGCATCTATTCTTACTCTAAGTGTTTGAGGTTGGTTGTACTATTTTTTTTTCTTTCAAGGTGTTGGGGTACTACTACTGGTTGCTTCTTCAGTTGATGTCTCTTCTTATTTGGCACTGTCCAAAGGATATGTTGCTTCCCATGATGCATAAGTATCTTCAGTTGGCCAATGAAAGGCCATAATTTGATCTCTTTTATGCAGTAATTTGTCCCAATCTACAAGTACCTGTTGTATATCAGTTCTTATATTAGTGAAATGTATTCTGACATCTTGCAAAATTTCAATTAATTGTACAAAGGGGGTATTTTCGTCTATATTTAAAATGGTATCTATTATAGTTGACACTTCACCTTCAATTTGTTGTAACCATTGATCTCTGTGCTTTATATTTTCATCTTCTTTGATAAGACTAGGAAACATTGGGAAATCATCCTAAAAGTATCTTACTCTTAACATTTATGCCTTCCTCTTTAAACTTTCCCTATTGACTTCAAATTCAAAAAGGTCTTTAACAAATTTATATGTATTTGTTAGTTGTATATCAACAATACATTGATAATTAATCAAGTAAAACATTGATTTCAACCTATTCTTTATAGCAATCCAACATTCTAAATTTGGGTCTACAGTGGCTATCTCTTTCTTAAAAGACATCAAAATGTCAGACAACTATTTAGCAATTTTATAAACCTCTCTTGGTTTTACATTTGCAACAACTTGTAAAATGGTATCTTTTATTCTTTTTTCATACCTTAGCTTCTCTCTTTGGTCATGATCTTCATCATCCATGGAAGGTGGGAGAGGGGAGAGTGGGTACTCAATAATAGGGCTTCAATAAAAAGGTCCAACGGGTGAAGAAGAAATAGGCAATTGTGTTGAAGAATGAATTGGACCCTGTTCACCTAATCTTTTGTTCAAGTTTTCAATTAATATATAATTTTGATATAATCCTCATTTCAAGTTTGCATAAGCCTTTAACACTATTTCCAGTCTTATTGTGAGGTCTTCTTTTTCCTTGGCCTCCTTTTCGGTGACCCTTGCTGTAAGTTGGGCTGACACTACCACCATTTCTGATGCCTCAATTACAAAAGTATTAGTGACCCTTTTGACAATGAGGCTACCTATGATATCACCTTTAGTAATTTTTTTTCCTTTGTTATTGTCATTTTTCTTCAAAGACCACATCACCAAGGCTTGATGATCATCACTATAAGTGACTCCCTTAATTGCCTATTTTGCCTCTTCTCTGGTCTTGTGAATTGGCGTGGTCTATTTTCTGACTACATCGAAGACCACTACATCAACTATATCCCACTCTGGTAGGATAAGCACTCCTAAATTTCTTATCAAGTCTCTCTCTTATTCTGGAGTCATCCTCTCAAACCGCTCAATCATCTCCTTCCTCACATCATTTTCTATGATCTTTAGATCTTTATCTGGGTTCTCCTCATGCCTCTTTTCACAAGTTTCTTGAAATTGACTAATATTTAATTTTCATAAAAAATTCATGAAGGCTCTAGCCTTTACAAATGCATCATCAGCTAAGAAATCATCACATGCTTGTTTTATTATTGTGTCTAGCTCTGTACCTATCATCTCTCCTACTATCAAATCTAATTCAGGATCTTTTGGTGGTTCAAGAACTCCCTCATTTATCGCTTCATAAGTCATAAAAATTTGACCTAGGGCTCCCAATTGTTGCATTTGTTTTGTCACCTCTTGATCATCCATTATGTTCAGAGGTGACTAGGATGGAGAATAATCATCTTGAACATGTACAGGCATCCCTTATAATTTTTGTTTCTTTGGGGGAGGTGGACAATCAAGAATATATTATTATGCCTAATCCTGAGGTGAGTGTGGAATGTCTACAATCTCATGCTTTTGTAGCTACTGTGATGTGGAAGGAACATCCTATTTTCTTTTTTGTTGTTCGTGCTTGTCAGAGCCTGGTATAACTACATTATAACCAGTTTTCTTTTGTACCATGTATTTGCCTGGGGGCAATACTTTTGCAAATCGAGGCTTCGTCAATATTGATTGAGCCTTCTCTGGTTCAACTTTTATGGCTTTCTCCTTTTTCTCATTTAGGGCTTGAATAATATCTTGAAAATTATCCATAAGAATGTCTACTTTGTTTCCAACCGGATTCATGCTTTTTAGGGGATCATATCCCTTCTCAAACTGCTGGACAAAGTCTAATGTCTTCTTATATACTAACAAATTTTCCTTTCTTATTTATTGTTCCTCTATATTAGGGATATTTCTAATGATATCCTTAGGAAAATTAAAAATGTGATGTATTGAAGAGAACCTGACCTTTTTTTTGAACATTTCATTATAAAAACCATCGGGGTCTGATCGTAGTAATTTTTAGTGGCTAATATTCGCCAATTGGCTAATTTTGGAAATTTGAGAATGCAAATTTGGCTAATAATTCAAGATTTGAGGCATCCTAAATCATCGCATTTTTACAAAAAAATTATTTAGAAATATTTAAATCGCAAAATAATTTATTTTATAAAAAACTTGAACTCAAAAATTTGCCACAATATTCGATACATGATTAGATTTGATTCGCTAGAATTTTATAAGTTATTGTAGAAATTTAAATTAATTCTCCAATAATATATCATGATTATTAGTTACTATAGGGATCTATCACCAAATTTTAGTTTCCATTACTAACTTAAAGTATAATCTAGTGACTCTCATTATATTCTATGAGGTAAAACTGTTACTATTTGGTTTGTAATGCTTATGGGAGAAGAAAATTCTTTCAGATTGTTGATCTCAGTATAAATCAATGGTCTTGAAGAAACTTTGGGCCCCATTAGTATTTTAAAAGATCAATACATTTGTCTCACACAATACAATGAGGTTATTAGATTATATTTTAAATAAATGGTAGCAAGTAATTATTACAGTGTATTCCTTAGACCCATCAAAGATTTCCACATTAAGTGTAATAATTTTCCATAAGAATTCTATTTTTTTTAATAGAAGTATTCACCATGGTGATTAATTAATTAATTTTTATTGCTTGAGATTCACCAATATTTTCGACAAAAAAATTGTTATTAAAAAATAATCACCAATAAGAATACTTCTTTTTTTCAAAAAAATTGAGAGATTCGCGAATAGAAATTAATTAATTTTTTCAAGAAAATGAAAGATTCACCAAGGTTTAATATCTTTTCTAAGAGGGGAGTTTCTTAAAGATTACTCTAGGTCTGATGTCTGAGCAATTGATGTAGCCATGTGATAGGGTGAGAGGAATTTATCAATATGGAGCCATCCTCCCTTTGTCATTATAAACTGGTGGGAAATTGTATCATTTGGAAATAGAGTTCCTCTAGATTTACCTGCAAGAATGTTCTTTTCGGTATCCCCTAATTGTCTAATGAACTCTGCAATACCAATCTTGAGGGGTACTTGATACGGCAATGTGAATGGAGTCCCAATAATACCATATATTCTGAAAATAGTAGAAATAGGATAAAAAATGAAATCCCCCCAATTATGGACAATTTTAAGGCTCTTGGCAAATTCTTTTGGTCTAACAAGTTGAACCAAGGTCATTGGGATTTGTGGGTTTTCATGAACAAATAATAGCCTAAGCCTGGCTGCAAAATATCTATCAAAATTTATAAAACTACTATCATGTCTATCCCATGTCTGTCCCATGTCATATTAAGGTTTCACAATTGCACTGGCATATCCTCACCATTGTTTTGTTTCATCAAAACCATCTCCTTCTCAAAATAAATTGCACCTTTAAACAAAAACATATACATTATAAAAGAGTACCAATAGAAAGGATTGTCTAGTTTGCTATTTTGGATAGCTACCAATCCATTATGAATTAAATCAGCAATGAAGGAAGCAAAGACAAAAGTAAATGCTATGATAGGGTGTAAGATTTGGATCATCATGTACATTAAATGTACTGGAATTCTTTCTTCAATATCTTCTCCAAAGATGTAACATAGTGACCAATATGCAGTCCTTGCTCTTAAGTTAAAATATTTTATTTTGAAGTCTCCTGTGTACTTGCTCCTAAGATAATCATTCCTCCAATTTTGTCACAGATCTATTTCAAGGGCCCACTCCTAAGGTAATCTCTTTGAGCATTGTACACTTGCTTTAATTGTTCAAATTCACTTTTTTGTAAGTCATCTGAGGGTTCACTGAGTCTAAAAACCCTCCTTATTTCTTTAGCTAAGATAGCTATCTGTACATTTCCACTTACATTCGTAATTACCCTAGTAATGGGATCATAATTCTTAGCAATTTGAGTCATCAAATATGCATCCATGAAAATGCTGAGCACCACAAGCTTTCCCAGGTCAAATTTCCATACATTGCTGCTAGGTGGGAGGGCATTTCTCTGGCTAAATCCTAGTTTGAACAACTCTAGACCAGTGATGTCAGAAGAGCCATTTGCATTAATCGTGCCAATCCTGGCATCCCTTATGTAATTATCCTTATCATAGAGACCGTCTGCAATTTTTAGTCTAGGTTCTTTTGGCATCAATTCCTTGGCCTTCACTAAAGTTGTGGTGGAATGATTTAGTAATTCTAATAGATCTTCATGCAAACCCTTGTCACTGTACTCAATTTTACTGGATAATTTTTTTCTTGGCAGCATTTGAGGGTAAGTATTTTTTTATGGTTTATGCAAGAGAATTGTCAAAAGCATTTATAAAGCTTTGAACAAGAAATGTGTAGATATTGACTAACCTTTTTAGGGAATCCTTCAGATAACGAGGTCTACAAATTTTCTTGTCTAGGCATCTGCAAATTTAATATCATTGCGTTTGTGACAATGCGTCAACCTTCAATATATCAGCAATCAAAGATAATCTTTTTAGAAATTTACTCCACACAATCTAGGCATTACTTTTCTAAGAAATCTACATGTCATCTATCATCGAAAAAATTAAATTTTGCACCAGTTCTGTTTGAAGTTTGAATCTGGATTGTCGATTCTCCATAGAACATAATCTGACGGCTTTCATATGCTCGTAATGGTTCGAAAGTTTTTATCTGAACATAGGATTGCTTTTTGATTATAATGTATTGATAGTAAACCCTTAATCACATCACTCAGTAGGTAGTAATAATTTTCCTTTATGTTTATACATAAACTAATTCACCATGGCTTTCATCTAAGTCAATGACTAGCACATGATTGGAAAGTTTAGAAAGGTTCCATGCGAACAAATGACGACCGTTAGATCATTCATCTGGTGTTCATTCCTTAAGTAAGTGGTGACAAGTAGTTTGAGAGTAATTAATTTTGGATTTAGTAGTTTTTAACAGATAAATTGGATATGCGATAATAAGATACTAGAACTAGCTATGTTAGATAGTAGTTACTGGCATACTGTACCCTGATCAATTTAGTAACTTAATTAGAAAATTTAAAATTAATTAGAAATTGTCAATATTGTTATAATTTATCCCTGAGATTTGTGGAGATTTGACGGACAGGACAAATAATGGCTTGAATGATGGGAGTACACCTACAACTCTATTTATTTCCTCATTCACACTTACACATCAGTCATTTTGTTTAGTTCAATTTGCAACAATGGAGCTGAGGATTGGGGAGATTTTGAAGTGCAGACAATGCGGCAGGTATCATCATGATGTGTTGCCAAGAAATTATAGACTGAAGATACAAGCTCTAGGGATGGAAGAGGTCTTGCCTATGAACATTGAGGAGGGCTCTTTCGATGCCATGTTTGTCTGCCACTCATCAAGAATTTAGACTGCTATCTGCATAGTAATTGGGGAATAAATCTTGGCACCACATGTTCATCAATTCTTTTTTCCAGCCCAACTTATCACCATCTTCCTGTCCAATACTTTGGACCTCATTCAATCAGTGCCCCTGTTCATTTCATTGGCGAAGAAAGTCATTAATCCAATTTATTTGCAGAATAATGAGCTTATGAGGGTAATACAGAAATATGATCTATGGGATGGACTAGCATTAGTTGGTGGTGTATTTTCCCACCATGAACTACTCACAAATCATGATTACTCTCTGCTCTATGAACCAGTGTCTAGGGTTTCATATGGTGAACTCTATCAAAATCAAGGTCAACACGTTACTTGATCTTCTCGAATTCCCAAACTCTCCCCCATCTCAGACAGAAAAACTATTGCATTCATGCCCTGTTTTCAGTGGGCATTCATCAAGGATGATGGAAGTGATGTCAGCCCTCAACATTCATCCTTCGGGTATGGGTATTGATTCTTTGATGGGTGATCAACTTGCAAACACTGTTGAACATGATGCACCCTATTTTTAAGCTTCGGTGTGCACCTTTGGATGGCTTCCTAGCATAGCACTTGAGGATGAACCTTCGCATCCGACTTCATCAGAATTAGTGGTGGGTGTTGCTATTGAACCTTCAGGTTGGTCCGTGTGTGTTGCAGAGACTCTGAAAGTAGGTTGGGGATCAGAGGACATGGTTGAATAAATGTTACAGTGTTGAGCACTGTTAAAATTTGAAGGCCTTTTGTTAAATTAGTAACTAACTTTGTCATGTAAGTTTTTTGGAACATTGGTTCATTAGTGGGTTTTGTGATGTGGGGTCAATTTGTACATAGCATATAACTGGAACTCCCCGGTATATGGGCTAATTATGTAAAAATGTCTAAGTGCCAATTGGATATCTTATGTAACTACATATGTAACTAAATACTATCAAATATATATGTGTATATAACTATGATCCTGGGGTTTCTTATTGGTTCTTCCATGGGGGAGTTATTGAATCAGGTTATTGTTAATAAAATATGGTGGATACTCCACTTTTTCTTAAAAATAAATTAAAAAAATTAGATATGTATATAGAATGTATTTTGTCAAATAATCATTAAAATGTTACATAATTGTTTAACTTTGTATAATTACAAATATGATTGTAATATACTTTTAGTTCAGATATGGGGTTTAGATGTTAATGACCTTATAATCCATATTTAATACTAATATTTTTAGTAATTAGTGCTTTCAAATGTGGGTTTCAGATTTTTATGTCAGCAACTACTAAATCCCATATTTGATCAAGTACCTTTATAACCAAGACCTAGTTGGCAGCCGTGCTGAGTTGCATAAAAAATCTATGGCTATCACATGATCGCTAAGGACTAAATGATTCATTGTGTTCTTGCGACAACCATAAGATGTCATTATTGATTCAAAACACAAATATAATGCCGAAATGTGAGTGAATAAATTTTTAAATTCTCGAGGAAATAATAAAATCTCTTCACCTTTTAGAGTTAGGAAAATTAAAAAGAGGTTGGGTGTAGGAAAAAAATTATTTGGAATATGAATTGGGCGGATAATAAATTATAACATGTGCATTTGTAGGAAGTTAAGTGAGATTTTAAAAGACCAACCTAGTGTTTTCTTTGAAAAGGAAATGCATTTAGGGTTTTTTCATGACTGGTTATTTAATTAGAGCTTATATTGAATACAAATTTTTGACTTTGTATACAATTTGGAACAGTATTAATTAAATAAATCTTTCTTAGATATGTAATGGATATGTTTTCATTGTGGTGGTTGTTGTCAGCAAATTTTCTAGAAAAAGCCTGACAGTCTGCTTTTGATTGAACGGTTGTTGTTGATCTACAAAGAAAACATGTAATTATTGGGATCTTGTGACAACCATGAATGTAGGACATATCTCATTTGGTTCACTATTTACAACAGAGCAAAATGAACATATGGTGTTGCAAGACCGAAATGGGCAATAATGGGAGCGAGAGTTATTGGGTGTTGATGAAAAATTGGAATTTGGGCATGGTTGAGTAATATATATAATTTTGATGGCTTTCAACTAAGTGATTTTGAAAAGATCAAATACATAGATAAGTTTTATTTCTATGTTCATATATTAGAAAATTTTGTTATCTTAAAAATATCAGTGTATAAAACAAAGTTTTCTTAAGTGATAGACATTCTTGTACAAAAATGTCTTTTTTGTATCAAGCAATGAACAATATCTTAAATCATTGTATGGGTCACATCAAATACAATCTATTTTGTTGGAAAAATGCTTTGTTTATGTAAGAAACCAGGTTTTGTTATCCAATGATTAAGTTATTGCTTATTAGTTGATTCAAATTGCACATTTTGGTACAAGGGTGTCTCTCATTTGAGCAATGTTTGTTTTCTGCACTGGTATTTTTCAAAAAACAAGTTTCAAATACCTGAATGTTGAAATAAGACTTGGTTATGTATTTGATGATAAAAAATTGACCGAACTAGAAGTCAAAAAATTTGGTAAAAAAAATTCAACCATGTTCAAATTTGAGTTGTTTATCTTTGTTGTGACTGATGTTAGTTAATTCCAACTGCCACTCTAGATCAGTTCTATATGGTGATTTACAAGTAAACTAATCCATGGTACATGGTTGACAATCTATTTCACATTAGCCTTGATCTGTTAACTGATCATGTTGATCAGTGTAATTTTCTCTTGCAAAAGGTAGTTTAGTTTTATATAAATCATGCACTCTGTGCATATTGTAACCAATTTTTATTATTGAATCATGAAATGAGAGATAGAATTTCATTGTTGATCTCCTCTATTTTTATTCAGTTTTTACAAGCTATCATTTTTGTTATTTGCTAGGTACATATGTGGTGAAAATTCTACATGGTACCAGAGCTTATGTGCTAGGAAGGAGAAATACTAGTTTTTTTTTGCAGGTTCTAAAGATTAGATCAGTTGCAAAGAATGGAGTTTTCAGCCTCTACTCTTCTCACACCATTCAACTATTTCAAATGCATACTATAGATTCTATTTTTGGCCACCAGTAGAGTCTTGTATGAATTAGTTACAACAATAGAGGCTATGTTGGAATATCCATGAGAGATAGGTCAAGATCATGCTCCCATTGTATGGCCCTTGCCTTCTTTTTCTATTTAGTGACACCATGTCAGTGGACCTGTTATGCCTCTATTTTGAACATTATGGAGGCATTTTCTATTGTTCATGTTGATGATTGTTAGCTTGTATAGTTGATCAGTTGCATAGAGAATTGACAACTATATTTTCAACCATCAATTTTTTTCTTGCATAGTTTAGTAGTGTCAATAGAGTCAGTCATAGAGATTTATGTGTTATATGCATCCTAGAACATCACTCCTTAATTCTAAGTGCCATGGCTGTTAATTTCATATTAATTCCTATTAACTAATCATGTTGATTGGTGTACTTTGCTCTTGCAAATGGTAGTTTAGTTTTATATAAATCATGAAATCTCTGCATATTGTAGTCAATTTTCATTATTGAATCATGAAATGAGATATAGAATTTCATTGTTGAACTGCTATTTTTTTATTCTATTTTTGCAAGCTATCTTTTTTGTTATTTGCTAACTAGATCTATGTTTAAAATTCTCCAATTTTATGATCATGTTTCTTTTATCTCATACACTAAAATTTTAATTGTTAGAGGTAGTTTGAAAAAATCAAATAGTAAACTGACATTGTAAAAAAATGTTGTAATATGTTGAAGAAAAAGTTCTTATACAAAAAAAACAAACAAGTTTTAAATTAACATTTTTCAATGATAGAAATAATGAACCATAAACCTGATGGCGGTATTTCTTGACTAACTGTAGTTATGGTTATGATGTTAATTATGGTTACAAGGGTTTGTTGTAAACTTTTTTCTTAAAATGTGATTGATGAATTCTTGTGACTAATTTTTTGAAACATTATGTTGTTGTTGAATGTTAATGGACATGTTCCTGTAAATGTTGATGCATGTAGCATTGCCAGATAAATAAAATTGATTCTATGTTATGATTTAGATCATCTTTGTAGTGTTAAAGACATTCAAATGTATGCTTGAAATTTTAATAAATATGCTTAACATGTTAATAAAGTATACTCTATTTATTTTGAAAGGGAAACAAGATTATTAGGATTTTTTATAACGACTGTATGTTTTGTAAGTTCAGAGTTCATAATCTATGAATCATGTATATATATTTTCAATTTCAATGAAGAATATACAATAATGATAGAAATAAAGGGTTAATATTCAGTTAATGCATTTAAGCGTCTTTCTTCTTCTTTTCACCTTGTAACATTTTCATTTTGTTGCATGTGTGATTATCTTTCAAAACTAAAAGCTAGATGAATACGTAGTCCTGATAGTTCATGAACTCTGGAAAGAGCTGTAAAATTTAATCCTTGCCGCTTTGTGGTTCCAATGTCAATTATTTCTTTTACAAGTGAGAAACCTTATGATTTGTGTATTGTTAAAGCCCATGGCATACGTAGAGGAATTTGATGGTGACAAACCCTTTTAATTGGTGTGATAGGAATATTTTTTTGATTAGTATCATCTCAAGCTGGACCAATGTAGCTAAAAAAATGAATCATAACTATCAATGGAAGTTGAGGAGGCTTTTCACCATCTTTATATACAATAGCTTTGACTTCTCCAATAGCACCATTAACCAGCCCTATCTAGACACATAAATTACTACATAGCATAACTTGTTACCTTATACATAAAAGAATGTGAGATCAAAGTTGTTCTTCATCAACATTCAAACTTTCAAAATATTTTTGTTGTTCTTCTATTGAAAGAGCCACAGGTTGATGTAGAGATAATAACATGTGCTTATTATGTAGAGCTACCATTTCATTTGTTGCAAAAAGGTGTACTTTAGATTGAAACTCTTCTTGTTCCTCTTTACTGAGAGCAGTACTTGTCTGTGACATGAGTAGAGTCTAATCTTCAATTGTTGCTTCTACATTTCTTAGATTTGTAAGAAGAGAACAGAATTGTACCTGAACATTTTTGTTACCAATTTGGTGAAAGTTATCCTCTAAAGTGATTACTTTTCTGAATGACTGCCATAATTGTCCACCATATGAATTTGAAGCATACATTGGAATATCTTTAACGGGAGGAAGCTAACCCAAATCACTAAAGAGAATCATTGAATGACCTCCAAAAGGAATGTGGTTGGTATTTGGAAATGCTTCTCTCAATCTCATATCAATTCTTTCAAATAATTTAGGACCAATAAAACTCATTTCATCTATTATGATGTACTGAACATAATACATATTTTCCTGTAATTTTTCCAATTGTTGACCTTGTAATTATACCATCTCTTTGATAGGAATACATAGAATTGAATGAATTGTAGATGCCTTGATGTTAAATTCTACAAGGCCTATTGGTGCAAGAAGTAGAATAGGTGACTATCCATTGGGTGCTGATTGAGTGAGACTAGCTTTGATTTGAGCTATCAAATGAGATTTTCCAGTGCTAGCAGTGCCTTGCACAATTAGCTGTAATGGTTGTTGTATAGTAGTTTTTTAGCTATGTGATATAAGCATGTCATTTTATTTTTGTTGTTGGACAGACAATTTATAATAAATTTGTTGATGCATAACTGGATTCACTTGAAATATTTCTTAATTTGATTGAATGAAATTTGTAGCTATAGCTTTTTGTAAAGCAGTAATATTATTTTGCAGCCAATTTTTTACTAAGTCAAATTCTCGATAGCCAAGCATATCTAAATAATTTAAATGTATAGGCATGTCTAGATATAAATGAGATAAAACTTTCCATTCATGTAGTATACTATCTTGCATTGCATCTAGATCTGCTATAGGACTTGTAGGATCATCTTCTTCTTCTGCATCTGAATGTGTTCTACGTACATATGATGCTTCATATGATGTTGAAAAAGATTCCCATTGTTCTATTATTCCTTCATTTGATGCTGCAAATTCTATTTCAATATTGTGGAATAGTTTGTATAACAAAAGTTCACTCTAGCAAAAATTTGGATAAGAAATGTCCTCTCTAGAAGGAATACTGATAAATCTAGGTGAGACTCTAACTATACAAGCTGATCTTCTTTGTTTCCATTTGTCTTGCATTCAGGTATCTCTAAATGTCCATCTTTGGGTTATGTCAATAAGAGAAAACATTTCTAAACTTTGTGGACGTGCCATATAATTGTCAAGCATAAGCTTGGTGGCATGTCTAATATAGGTTTAGGTTGAAGATTTTTTTGGTTCACATTCAAAGATACAAATTGTCTACTGCAGAGGGATAAGGGAAGCTTTTGTAGAAGATGGTAGGTTTCTTGGGAACCTATATCACAGTCAACAAGATTTTCAAGAAGCATTCTTTGAAGTGCAACTGGAGTAGGCATTGTACAATTCAAACTTGAAGATATTCTACTTAATATTGCATGATATGTTTTAAATTTTTGTTCTACTTTTGCTACATACTTTGCTATATACTTAATACTTGCATCACTTGAAAGAACAGGTTGACAATCTATATTACCTCTCCAAATTGAAAGCATTTGTATGTTAAATAAGTTTATCTGATCATCATTACATGTTGTTGTATGTTTAGGTTTAGCTTTATCTGTAAGTGTTAATTCATATTTTTCTTTTGTGGTCCATGGAGCTTTATAATGACATGAAATAGCATCACCTTTTCTTCTTAAACAGGTCTATAGAGAGCATTTTGTGTGATGTTGTACATGATTAATCAAATCATTGTAATTAGAAGTTACGTCTGTTGCATATATCATCTTTATTGTCATTAGACAAGGATAATGAAGAGATCTGGAAAAAATCCCTTGATTTCTTTGTTGAATGCTTTGTGGATTCCATGCAGATACATACTAGTCTATGTAATCTAAATCTCTTTGCACTGATAGATCATTATTCCATTCAAAAAATTTAATATTTGGTGCATTTGGCAACTAGATAAATCCATGAATATGTGGAGAACCTCTATTTTTCCATTCAGAACTGATATAAATTTAAGTCAATAAAACATATTATTGAAGAAGAAAACATGGTAAATGGAGAGACAGTTAATAAAACTCAACTCATATTTGTTTATTGAATAACATTTTAAATAGATTATTTACCTGTACCAATAGTCAGTTGCACCAAGAAGTGAATCTATGATGCATATATACAACTATCAAATGAGGATTTTCAATAATATTTTGTATTCACCATCTTGTAGCCATTGATGGATTTTTTGGGATGTTGGATGGCATGATATTGTGTAAATTAGGCCATTTGGTATCTACAACACTCAGGGTAAAAAAAAGTGTAGGACAACAAATTTGAATAACCATGTCTATCAATTCTACTCTTCATTGATTCCAAAAAGATCTAGTCCCACGTACAGAAGACCCAAATCTCATCAACTGATCTACCAATTTATCATTAGGTACATCCCGTAGCTTTTGATGAAGATCTACAATTGTTACAAGTAAAGATCCATCTAATTGTTTGCGAACAAACACAGATGTTGTGGCCTGGCTTCGATGATGCATGATAATATTCAATATAAAATACCAAAATCTTGAATGTTGCCCAAATCTGTTATCATAGTACCATAGAAGGTGAAGAGCATAATCATGGAGTTTGAATTCTATGATACATGGTTTTTTGAATGCAGCCATTCCATTGCGAAACAAACTTGGAAATTCCATTACAAATAAACTTTCAGTTGTGTATTCATTAATAGGAAAAGGTGTGATAGGAAGCCATGCAATAGATTTTGTTGTTCGACCTTCACCTAAATGCAACAAAGAGTGTATTTGTTCTATTTATCTACATGGAGTGGGTACATTACAAACAAATGAGCTATTAAATTCAACACTCTGATCAAACTCATTTTCTTCTATCTCATCTAACATAGATGAGTTATCTTCAATAGGATGACTATTTTCCACTGCATTAAAAATTAGCTCTAAAATATCAGTACATTGTAAAGGAATTGATGCTAATGCATTTTCATCTATTTGTACATCTCTATAGTATGGGTCATTCAATGTTTTATATTTCAATGCTTCATAAACATGAGATCTGCTAACATAAAAACTATATTTTTTATTTCCTATACTCTCTTTGTTAATAATAATTATATCCAATGCATCTATTCGTCTTGGCAACAATGCTATGATAGTGGAAATATTTTGAGGAAAAAAAATAGTATGACCACTATATCTATGTTGACCACCTCTTGCATATGTAACTTGCAAAATAGGACTTATTTTTTCTATTAACATTTCTTCAATTTCTGTTAAGATTTTCAAACACAATGGTTGTTCACCTGGATCCATATTGTTCCATTTTGAGAACCGATGACCATATTTTTCTGAATTGCATCTATAGCATATTAAAGTTTCATCTGATATGTGCATTTTAATTCCAGGATATCTTTCCATACATATAGAACACCTTCTATAGTTTTAAATGCCATCTATCTTTGTACGAAATTCTTTTCTAGCATTGTAATAATTTTCAAAGAAAGGTGAAGTAAGAATATGGTCAGTTGTATTCATGTATGTTGTGTGATCTTCAATAAAATTAGGTATTTGAAGTTCTGGTAAGGAAGGATTTTCAATAATTCAATTTGGTAGAGGATATGAATTTGGAAGTTCAACTGGTTCAAAATGATAAGAGGTGTTTGAACAATGTAAATTTGATGCAGAAATTGCAAATTCAATATTTTGAGATTTTTCTCATCTTCTTTTGTTAATAATAGTTTTTTTGGCATCATATCTAGCTCTCTGCATCTGATTTTTGTGATTGTGCTTATCTTCTCTTTCATTATTTGCATTATCCATCACTGCATATATAATTGTCTTTTATATCTGTAATAATTGAAAATTGGCAAGTTAAAAAGAATATTGAGATATGGAAATGTAATTAATAAATAATCATGGTAAATTTGGAAATATTGCTTGTTTATAAGATCTATGCAGAACATTTATAATTTTTATTTATATGTGTAATAATTGAAATTCATAAATTTTAAAACAATACTGAGATATGGAAATGTAATCTAAAAAGAATCATGCTAATTTTGAAAATATCAATTCTTTATAAGATATATTTCACAAAAATTGAACAACATAACATTAACATGACACAGTTTATTATCGAATATACATATATACATTAACATTCATTACATATGTTCAATATTACAAGTAAAGTACTATCTTAAGCAAGCTTCATAACAAGAACAATTATGCTTTGAATTTTTTGCCTGGCAAAAGAAGATGTTTAGATAATTAGATCAAATACAAAGTCAGAACCATACAGATTATTCAAAAGTTGTTTGATGAACCAATTCACTGAAACAAGTTATATGTATACCAGTTCCTTATTACTGAGATATGGAAATGTAATTTAAAAAGAATGATGGTAAATATGGAAATATAGATTCTTTATAAAATATATTTCACAAAAATTGAACAACATAACATTGACATGAAATATTTTATTGTCGAATATACATATATACATAAACATATGATTATATATGTTCAATATTACAAGTAAATTACTGTCTTAAGAAATCTTCAAAGCAAGAACAATTATGCTTTGAGTTTCTTGCCTGCCAAAAGAAGATGTTTTGATACTTAGATCAAAGACAAACTCAGAACCATACAAATTATCCAAAAGTTGTTTGTCCGCACTGGGTTCAGCAAGGAGCAACTGAAAATCTTCTGCATCCACACCTAATAAAGCATTTGCAGGGCCTTCAAAGGCAGTAACATTGTGAAGTTCGCCTAATGGATTTTATAAATCCATATTAAGCATGTAGCTGAAATCACATATTGGAATATGAAGACAACATTTAGGACATTCATATGTTCTAGTATGATTCTGAATAACTTTTTTTTTACATTTTTTTCCATCAATGATTCATGGACATGAAAGGTAATAAAAGTTATCCAAATCAAGTCTATAAATTTCTGCTGTTACGCAAACAAGAATCATGGAATGGAGGTCTTTTTTACAAATGGTAGACATTGTTTGTGGATTTTTAAATCTGGCCAGTATTGTTGGCTCTTTAGTTAGAGAAATATAAGATTGATCTTCTCCTATTGTTGTAGACCATGTCAACAGAGTAGTAGCCATAGTTAAATTTGGATTGATAAGAACATTGGTTGAAAAAATAGTATCCAATGACTTCCCAGACCATGAAAGAAAATGAGCAGATGTAATTAAAACAATAATTATTTTAGTTTCCTTGAATAAATTCAAATTTTTTTGTCCTTCATTCTCACTATGATGTCCCCATAGAGTCACCTCAATAGAGTAGCCAGAGATATCTTTGATATGCGTATTACATTTTTTTTCTGATTGTACTTGACGCATTGATAGAAACAACAATTCCAATCACATCTACTAGAGAATTAATAGGAAAAGTTTCAAGAGATTCAATACTCTTCATATGGTAATCATGTTCAAGAACTACAAATTGAACAAATGTGGAAGGTATGATTCTTGAAGAACTTTGAAGAACTATTTCATAGGCATTGGTTGAACTATTGAATTTTGTACTTCCAACTTTGACAGAACCGTTAGAAATCAAATAAATATTATTTGATTGAATAATTTCAAAAAAATTATCAACCAATTCATTGAAACAAATTACATGTATACCAGTTCCTTGTTTGTCTATGAAGTCAAATCCGAATACTTTACCCTCTTTAGACATTTTTTTGAAACAATGGATAGGTGATTTTTGTAAAGCACGACTCTCAATATTACATAACTTGTGGTATGGGGTGAGGAGTTTTATGGCAATTGTGTTAGATGAAGAAGCATTTAAAACTCTATGACTACTAGATGATGCTATCTATTTAGTACCTTGTACTATAGATACTACACATCGAATAATTTCTTCATGATTTGACACTATATGCAAATTATCAATCAGGATAGCCCTGTAAGTAGAAAAAATAGAGATTTAATAAAGTTTTATAATCAAATTTTCATAAGTACAATAAAATATAGTAAAATAATTGGCATACATGTAATTGTGGAGTTTCTTGCAACAATATTCTTTGATGCAAACAATGGAACCTTTAACTAAAGCCTCCTCCACTACAAGTGTGTTAAATTGTTCCAACAAAAGGGCAAAGTGTGTATGCATACCATTAGAAATTTCTAGATGATATTTTGTACTTGCAATATGTTGTTGTTCAATAGAATGTAATGATAGAGTTTGAAAAAATGGTTCCTTGATGGAAATACCATTCATTATTTGACTAATTTCTCCTTTTGTTAATAAGGCCATTTTTGTTACCTATTTAATGGTAGATAGTCTGATGTCAGCAATCAAAAGTATATCATAAACATATAGACTATAGTTCTCAATGATGCATTGTTGAAAAAAAAATGTACATATCATTTTGTGATACAAAGAATTTATCTACTATTGAAATCTAAGAAATGGAGAAAATGCACAACTGTAAAAATATAACTTAAAACAACGTGTGATAACAATGCCTCCATAATGATCAACTTGAAATGTCTTGATGGTCAGGTGAATGTATATATTGAAATTTGTACAAAATCTTCTGTAAAATATGTTACTGGTTTAGAAAATTATTAGCATAACAGTTCTTATATAGGCTATAATAATGGTCAATTAAGGTGGTTATGTTGAAGAGAAAAAGAAAAAAACTATTACCAACCAAACCATTTAACATTTAATGCAATTTAATGCATTTGCAACAACTCTCACCTATACAAGGAAAAATTGCAAATACAACAAGCACATGTAGTAATTGAGTAGCAATAAATAGTCATTCTACATCATCAAATTGCTATTTATGTCGATATCAAAAAATTAGATATTTAAACATAACAAACACCACGATGCGTATTGAAAAAATTAATTATTCAGAGATAAAAAAATTATCGTTTTAATTTTTTGCACTGTAAACCATTATGAAAGAGTACGCCTATATATATTATGAAGTAGAACATGTCTCGAAATCAATCCAGAAGTATATTTTTTTAATGTGTACAATTATATTACTTGTAATATTTTACATGTAGTTGTTGATAGATATTAAATGGCAATAAATCTAAAAAGGAATGTGTATAGTTTTTGCTTTCTTGTTATACTTTTTATAATAAGCAACGAGTGTAATGAATAATTTACATGTTGATCCTATGCTATATTTTGTTGTCATTATAACAACAAGGCTTCCTTTTGTTGTTTTTAATAACTTGTCAATGTAGGATATAGTAGTGATGGGCATATATATCTGACGATTGAAAACATTGCATTTAAAACAAATATTTTAGTGTCTAAAATTTGGGAGAGTAATAAAAAAAATCATGGACATTACTCATCAGATCTATATGATATTCATTGCTAATCGTGATTTTTCATTTTAAGGTGTTTTCTTTGTTCACTACCAAATGAAAGCGGGTTTTGAAAGTTATAAATACTAAATCTGATGCTATTTCATTATGGATTTTGATATAGTTAATTTGTAAATCTGTCATATGAAATAGACGATTTGTCCATTACTTCTTTAACAAATCAAACTGTCATCACCTAAGGGGAAAAATCAATTTTGCACCAGTATTGGCTAAATTTTGAAATTGGGCCATCGATATTTTCTAGAATATAATCTAACGGATGGCACATGTTCGCAAGGGATAATCAGACTCTTTGTGAACATACAAAAGACATTGGCTGAAGATGCATCGACAATAAACCTTGTATCGCAGCACTGATGACCTAGTTGACAGTTTGGATGGAATACAACCGTTAGATGCTGCATCTAACGGTCAATATTATTTCCTTTTCCATAGTCAACATAAATGAAGACATCATGGCCTTCATAGGAGAGAAACGGTCACCACATGATCGCAAGGGTTAGTAAGATTCTTAGCCGAGCCACGACAATCGTTAGATCTATCATTCAATGTTGATCCCATAAGTAACTGGTTCCTACAAAAGTTGTCACACCATCACATGACGCTTGCGGTAACCTATGATTCACCCATTCTCCTCCCATTCATGTGATGTTTTCAATTTAACCAATTTAATGGGGATATTTTGACACCAAGGTTATCTCCACTTCTCCATATGTGTTCTCTAATCGACAGACTATTTTGACATTGATCAACTAAACTCTTTGCTAGATCTCTAAATGTATCCTTTGCCACTGTGTTAATCTACCACATAGGAGGAACAAAGTACCACTTCTGATGAATTTTTCAGGGCTGCAGAAAGTTAAATAGATAGAAACAAACAAATAAGCAATGAGTGTCTTGTAAACCATGAACCTAACTTTGGTTCCTGACAAGTTAAATCATAACCTTGCAGTCGGTTCACACAGAAGAAATGTTACATTTGCTGGTTTTTTCAAAATCCACTGACTATCTCGATCATTTAAATCATCTTGCATGTGCATGACATGCAAGATGGTTGTCAATGGCATTAACCCAGCTGGATGCATTTTATATAAGAAACAACAATTCCAATCACATCTACTAGTGAATTAAGAGGAAAAGTTTCAAGAGATTCAATACTCTTCATATGGTAATCATGTTCAGGAACTACAGATTGAACACATGTAGAATATATGATTCTTGAAGAACTCTGAAAAACTATTTCATAGGGATTGGTTGAACTATTAAATTTTGTATTTGCAACTTTGACAGAACCGTTAGAAATCAAATAAAGATTATTTGATTGAATCATTTCAAAAAAATTATCAATCAATTCATTGAAACAAGTTACATGTATACCAGTTCCTTATTTGTCTATGAAGTCAAATCTGAATACTTTACCCTCTTTAGACATTTTTTTGAAACAATGGATAGGTGATTTATGTAAAGCATGACCCTCAATAGTCCATAACTTGTGGTATGGGGTGAGGATTTTTATGGCAATTGTGTTAGATGAAGAAGCATTGAAAACTCGATGACTACTAGATGATGCTATATGTTTAGTACCTTGTACTATAGATATTGGACATCCAATAATTTCTTCATGATTTGACACTATATGCAAATTATCAATCAGGATAGCCCTGCAAGTAGAAAAAAATAGAGATTTAATAAAGTTTTATAATTGAATTTTCATAAGTATAATAAAATATAGTAAAATAATTGGCATACATGTAATTGTGGAGTTTCTTGCAAGAGTATTCTTTGATGCAAACAATGGAACCTTTAACTAAAGCCTCCTCCACTAAAAGTGTGTTAAATTGTTCCCACAAAAGGGAAAAGTGTGTATGCATACCATTAGAAAGTTCCAGATGATATTTTGTACTTGCAGTATGCCATTGTTCAATAGAATGTAATGATAGAATTTGAAAACATGGTTCTTTGATGGAAATACCATCCAGTATTTGACTAATTGCTCGTTTTGTTAATAAGGCCATTTTTGTTACCTATTTAATGGCAGATAGTCTGATGTCAGCAATCAAAAGTATATCATAAACATATAGACTATAGTTCTCAATGATGCATTGTTGAAAAAAAAATGTACATATCATTTTGTGATACAAAGAATTTGTCCGATGTTCAAATCTAAGAAATGAAGAAAATGCACAACTGTAAAAATATAACTTAAAACAACCTGTGATAACAATGCCTTCATAATGATGAACTTGAAATGTCTTGATGGTCGGGTGAATGTATGTATTTAAATCGTTATAAACACTTTTGTAAAATATGTTACCGGTTCATAAAATTATTAGCAAAATAGTTCTTATATAGGCTATAATGACGGTCAATTAAGGTGGTTATCTTGAAGAGAAAAATAAAAAGACTATTACGAACCAAACCATTTAACATTGAATGTAATTTCATGCATTTGCAACAACTCTGACCTATACAAGGAAAAACTACAAATACAACAGGTCATGTAGTAACTGAGTCGCAATAAATAGTTGTTTTGAATCATCAAATTGTTATTTATGTTGATATCAAAAAATCTTAGATATTTAAGCATAACAAACACCACGATACATATTGAAAAATTTAATTATTCAGAGATAAAAAAAAAAATATCGTTTTAATTTTTTGCACTATAAACCATTATGATAGAGTACACCTGTATATATTACGAAGTAGAAAGTGTCTCCAGATCAATCCAGAAGTATATTTTTTAATGTGTACAAGTATATTACTCATAATATTTTACCTATAGTTGTTGATAGATATTAAATGGCAATAAATTTGAAAAGGAATGCGTATGGGTTTTTCTTTCTTATTATACTTTTTATAATAAGAAACAAGTACAATGAATAATTTACATGTTGATCCTATGCTATATTTTGTTGTCATTATAACAATAGGGCTGCCTTTTGTTATTTTTTATAACTTTTCAATGTCGGATATAGTAGTGATCGGAATATATATATCTGACGATCGAAAACATTGCATTCAAAAAACATATTTTAGTGTCTACAATTTGGAAGAGTAATAATTAAAAAAATCATGGACATTACTCATCAGATTTATATGATATTCATTGCTAATCACGATTTTCCATTTTAAGGTGTTTGCCTTATTCACTACCAAATGAAAGTGGGTTTCGAAAGTTCTAAATACTAAATCTGATACTATTTCATTACGGATTTTGACATAGTTAATTTGTAAATTTGATATATGAAACAAACGATTTGGCCATTAGTTCTCTTACAAATCAAACTATCATCACCTAAGGGGAAAATCAATTTTGCTTCAGTATTTGACGCAGTCAAGGATGGTGGATCAAATTAAGGACAGACCTACCTTGTAGCCAAACCAATATGCAGTGGAAATACACAAGAACAACAAAATATCTGATACACAACATAAGTCATTATTCATCAAATCACTCATTACATGCAATGTGCTAGACTGTAAGGCCTTCTCACTTATGACCAATTACAATGAAAATAACAGTCTACAAGATCTCACAACATGTAACTCTTTTCCACAACATCAGCATTCAGCTAGCCTAGGTCTATAATGTAAAACACACTTCTAAGCACCCAGGAAATATCTAAACTTATACTCAACTTCCAAACAATCTTCCTGCTCCTAAGCTCACAAGCTACTAAATTTATTCTCCTCAATCCGATCCACCCTAAACAACTACCCAAGCATCCTATAAATTCTTATTTCTAGCCACAAGTCCGCTGATGAAACAATAAACCCTTACAAACAAATATTAAATGCGAAAACATCAATCAGCTCTTGCATAGCCTTACAAAATAAACTCTCAAAGATGGCCCAACGGTCATAAGATCCGCATAAAAGAATGCAACACACAAGATCTAGGTCCCAACATGTCCAATTAGTCAATCCATAACACAAGGAGTGAGAGCTAAATTAAATGCACCAGTCGGCCAAGCCGATTCATCCAAATAACTCCAATCGGTAAGAAACAACACCGAGAAATAGAAGAAATAACTGAGCACCAGTCGACCGACCATGCCGAGCATGACCGAGAAATGTAGTTATTGTTGAGTGCCAGTAAACCAATGCCTTTAGTTATCGAGCATTCTTCAGAGACCGAGCACCCCGGTAACCACATAAACCGAGCAACTAGTCTCCCAAACTGAGCAAGAACTCCACCAAGCTAAGATCAAAACCAATAATATACCCTCAAAGACAAACATATTTTTGGTTGATATAGGATTTCCAAGAATCCTAGGATGCTCCTACATCAAACACCCTAGGTAACAAATATTTTCTCATAAGAAAATTAGGAACGCCTCAAGGAAATCAGAACAGGTATGCCAAATCTGTTCTTCACCCATATGTCCTCTTGTCCTTCATCCCAAGTAGTCTTCACTTCATTCACTGTCTTATGTAGAAATTCCTTCTACTCCCCACTTTGTCTACCTCTCTAATCGGCAATTGATAAAAACTGATTCTGACCACTACCAATCACCTCAGTGCCTCGGTAAGGTTCATCCCTTCTGAAGAGTCTCAGTGCCTATGTCAAAAATGTCATCATCTTTTGAACCATCTCTGCCAGCAAGACCATCTTCTTCTTCATCTCAACAAACTCTTTAGAGATATCATTCTCCTTCTCTTTCAAACTAGACTCAATAGGAATAAGTTCATCAACCTTGTGCTCCTAAGGTTTTTCATAAAGACAACACCTAATAGCTCCACATCCCTTAATCCCTGTCTCCTGTAAAGGTATTAGCTTATGCCAAGCTCCTTCATACCTAACCACATAGGTGTTAGCACGACCATCAAACAAAACATTTCTATCAAACTACCAAGGTCTACCAAGCAATAGATGACAAGAATCCATAGGCAATATATCACATAATATCTCATCCTAGTAAGATCCAATCTAAAACTTAACCAAGCATTGTTCCTCAACTCTTACCTTAGAAACATCTTGTATCCAATTAATCTAATAAGGATTAGGATGTTTCCTCCTTTCCAAATTCAATTTACTAACCATTTCCTTTGAAACAAAATTTTCATAACTACCACCATCAACTAGGACATTACATACCTTGTCTTTGTACCTACATCTAGTTCTGAACAAATTCCTTCTTTGCACTAGTTCAGACACACATGCAACTACCCTTCTAATGACAATACATTCACCCTTCTCTGGAACATTCTCAATGACTTCTTCAGCAGCTAATGCAACTCTTTTATTAGAACACTGCTAATTTCTATGACCAGCTTCACCACAATTGTAATAAGTACCAGTAAACTCACTCTTCCACTTTCCTCTTTGTCCAGCATTCTTAGTAACTTGACCACTTCTAGATCCAACATCAAGCTTAGGATTCTCTATCACATTACTTTTAGCAACTATCTCACCAATTTTACCACCTAAGTTCCTACTGTTCTATTTTCCTTCATACTTCTTATTCAGCTTCTCTTCAATCTTCAATGCCATCTAATAAGCATCACCGATTGTTGTCATCTGCATAGTAAGTAACTCTTCTTGAATACTAGGTCTCAAACCATAGGCATGCCTAACAATCTTCTCTTTATCAGCTTCAGAATGACTAGTCCTAATTAGGATTCTATAAAAATCCTTGATATACTCCTGTATTGATTTGTTAGTCTTCCTCAAAGCTTGCATCTTCTTAAACATCTCCAATTCATAATCCACCAAAATGAATTGCTTCTTCAACTTATCAACCATTTGGCTCCACTTAGTGATCTTTTCTTTCCCTCTTCTACCTCTTTCTAACTGAACTTCTCTCCACTAGATATTTGCATGACCCTTCAGCTTAGTCTTTGCAAATCTAACTCTATCAATATCTTGTATTTCTTCATACTCAAAGTATTCATCAATCTTGTTGATCCAATCAATCAATTCTTTAGGCCTAAGGCTTCTAGCAAATGCAGAAACTTCAATCTTAGGTCTCTTCCCAATCTTAGACATAACTTTCAGAATTCTATTCTCCTCGGGATCTCTAGCTTCTTCAAAATGATCTTCCTTAGATTCATTATCACTATCCTCCTTCAAGGTAGGATTCTTCTTCCTTAACTCATCTTACAAATCTTGCACTTGCTTCTGCAAAGCCCTAAAATCATTAGGACTGAATTCACCAGTAGCTTCTTCTTCTTCTTCAGAGATCTCATGGTTTATGCTCAGAGGCATCTTCAAATCAAGATGTAGATACACAAGATCTACTCGGCTCCAACATGAACAAACTTCACTCCACAAGATCCACTCAATTTCACTCCAATAGCAACAAATTTTTCTATGATACCACCTAACGCTATCAAGGATGGTGGATCCAATTAAAGACAGACCTACCTTGAAGCCAAACCAATATGAAGTGGAAATACATAAGAACAACACAATATCTGATACACAACATAAGTCTTTATTCATCAAATCACTGATTACATTCAATGTGCCAGGATGTAAGGCCTTCCTAGTTATGGCCAATTACAATGCAAATAATAGTCTACAAGATATTACAGGATCTAACTCTTTTCCACAACATCAACATTCAGCTAGCCCAGATCTATAACGCACAAAACACTGGCAGGCACCCAAGAAAGATCTAAACTTGTACTCAACTTCCAAACAATCTTCTTGCTCCTAAGCTTGTAGGCTACTAACTTTCTTCTCCTCAATCTGATCCCCCCTAAACAACTACCCAAGCATCCTATAAATACTAATTCCCAGCCACAAGTCAGTTGATGAAACAATCAACCCTTACACATAAATATTAAATGCTAAAACATCATTCAGATCTTGCATAGCCTTACAAAATAAACTCTCAAGGATGGCCCAATGGTCATCAAATCTACATAGAAGAATGCAACATACCAGATCTAAGTCCCCACACGTCTAATTGGTCAATCCATAACACAAGGAATGTGACCAAAATTAAATGTACCAATCGGCCAAGTCGATTCATCCAAATAACTCCATTCGGTAAGAAAGAACACCAAGAAACATAAGAAATAATAGAGCACTAGTCAACTGACCATGCCGAGCATGACCGAGAAATGCGGTTATTGTTGAGTGCCAGTGAGCCAATGCCTTTAGTTACCGAGTGTTCTTCTGAGACCGAGCACCCTAGTAACCACATAAACTGAGCAATCAGTCTCCCAAACAGAGCAAGAAATCCACCAAATTAAGATCAAAACCAGCAATCTACCCTCAAAGACAAACATATTTTTGGTTGATACAGGATTGCCAAGAATCCTAGAATGCTCCTGCATCATTATTAGTTGAAGTTTGAAACTGGGCCATTGATCTTGTCTAGAACATAATCTAACAGATGGCACATGTTTGCAAGGAATAATCAGATTCTCTGTGAACATATGATAGACGTCGATTGAAGATGCATCAATGATAAACCTTGTATCGTAGCACCGATGACCCAGTTGATAGTTTGGATGGAATACAACTGTTAAATGCTACATCTAACGGTCAATATTATTTCCTTTTCCACAATTGACATAAAGGAAGACATTGTGGCCTTCATAGTAGAGTAATTGGTCAATGAATGATCACAAGGGTTAGTAAGATTCTTAGCGGAGACATGACAATCATTAGATCCATCATTCAATGTTGATCCCATAAGTAACCAATTCCTATGAAAGTTGCCACATCATCAAATGATGCATGCGATAACCTATGATTCACCCATTCTCCTCCCATTCACGAGATGTTAATGATTTATCCAATTTAATGGGGAGATTTCGACACCAAGGTTATCTCCACTTGTCCATATGTCTTCTCTAACCTGTAGACTATTTCGACATTAACCGACTAAACTCTTTGCCACATCTCTAAATGTATCCTTCACCACTCTGTTAATCTACCACATAGGAGGAATGAAATACCACTTTTGATGAATTTTTTAGGGCTGCAAAAAGTGAAATAGACAGCAACGAACAAATAAGAAATGAGTGTCTTGTAAACTGCAAACCTAACTTTGGTTCCTGACGAGTTAAACCATAACCTTCTAGTCATTTCACATAGCAGAAATGTTACATTTGCTAGTTTTTTCAAAATCTATGGATGATCTTAGTCATTTCAATCATCTTGCATGTGTACAACATGCAAGACAGTCATCGATGGCGTTAACCCACTCAGATACATTTCATATAAGAAATGCCTTCCACATAATAAAACTTACCCCCTTATAAATGTCAAAAACATCAAAGAAAATATAATTTCCATGACATATTGTATTGTATAGGTGGAAAGTTCACATTGTCCTACATAGGCTAATAGCTACTTCATTTTGAGCTCTCAAAAATACCATGTTTGAAAGTTCATCATAGTGGTATCCTACCCGATATTGAATAATAGATCACACAAATCAAATTTAATCCCATGCACCATGTCATGTGGAAGTTGAGGAGGATTTCAAATTTTGAAATTTAAAATAATTGGTGACTGTTACCCCATAGAGATGAACGCATTGACTTGTACTAACTGGGACACAAAATTCATGTCATGCGGGATTTGAAGAAGACTTAACAAGTTGATCTATGTTGAAACCTGCTTGATACTAAATATAATTGAGTCCTATGCAGAACCTAAGTTATATTTTGAATTTCCTTGTTATGTACAATACATAATGAGCCAAAACCTTATTCCTCTTCTCTTAGCTCCCACAACTTTGAAAAAGGATATTTCCATAATCCTTAATGTGACTTGCTTTACTACATTCTTAGGAAATCCAAGCTCATATAATTCCTTCTTTGCAAACTATTTAAATTTCCTTTTCAATTAATCCCCTTATAAACCTCATCCAACTTCCAACTCTTACGACATTTCATCCAATTTTACACAGAAAGAGTAGTGATTTAATTTAATACTTTTCATTTTCCATAGTCACGGTAAATTCTAGAAATGCTTGTATCTATTCCCTACCACTAGTAAACTCCACTTCACCCATATCACATGCTAAATTGGCTAGTCAATCTATCAATTTATTTCCTTCTCTACAAGTGTGGGTGATGACATATGATTCAAAAGAGTCCATAATGTCCCAAGCCTACTGAAGTATATAAGAGATCCTTCAGGTTTGACACTTATAAATTTTTTTTTATTTTAATTATTAGTCTTGAGTCTCCTTCTACATGAGAATGAGAAACAGACATTCTATATTCAATTAGGAGGCCATGTAACAAGACATATGATTCTACATTGTTACTTGTCCCTTTGTTACTAGGAATGGCTTTAGCAGTCATGAGTTCACCCCTAGCACTTCTAATGCACACACCTGCACCAGACACTCTTGGCTTGCTCCTAGAGGCTCCACAAAATTTTAACTTCACATATGGATGACTAGGGGAATCCCACTTGATCTCTTTCCTATTAATATTTCCCTTAGGATACATCATTATAGATCCATTAAAAGGAAACTTTACGGTTGGCCATTGTTTCAGATAATTATTATGCCATGATGTAAATGAGTATGTGTATATTTTTTCATTTTGGACATGATCCATGACAACCTCAACAACTAATTATTCAATCTTAGAATAAACTACTTGCACCAATGAAAACACTTTCCTAAATATCCTGTTATTCCTTTTCCACTAGATGGACAAAATTATAATAGCTAGAATAATCACCCATATATCTGCTAAAACAAACCCTTATAATTCAAGGGCCACCTCTGTATTAATTCCCACACTATGAATGATAGTGACATATGAATTTGGAGCTGTGATAAAATAAATTTTCAACATTGAAAAGAAATGGGACATTGAAGAAAGAGATGGTCGACATTTTGTAAAGTTGATGAGAAAAGAACACATGAAAACTCATTAGCAATATGAAGCTTGGTTAATCTATCACTAGTGAGAAACCTCTTTTTAAGTACCAACCAAGTGAAACACCTTGTCTTTGGTGGTGAACCATACTACTCCATGAAAAGAGATGATCTCTTTGTGATGTGACTTGCACATTCTTCTTTTTTATTGCATTGTATCTCAATTTAACTATGTACTACCCTATTTTGGAAGGATCCCATGTGATAATTTCTTTTGAATTATTTAAGAATACCACCCTCTCTTTCATGGCTTTCTCAAATAAATATTTATAAACCATTGAAATAGGTAATAACTAGACATATTTCTACAGAGCTTTTCCTGAAGATATTTCTACTACATCAACATAATCAGTCAACATATCTCCCCAAATTTGAGTTATTAAGATGGAGATATAAGTATTAGTTTAACATGTGCAACCAAAGGCTTAAATACCTTCTAAGAATCCAACCAAAATTTTACTTCCTCACCACTATGTACCTCCCAAGAGAGAAATGAGGTAACAATATCCCTTGAGACAAGAAGACAGTTCCACATTGTTGAAGCATTTATTGGTTCAGAAATAGAGAAAATATGGGTAGGGCTGGTGGAGTCTAGGTATTTATCTTCCATTAGTTTACTCTAGCTAATATAGGGCACTGATTACATATTCCAAACTAGTTTACCTCCACAAGTAATAATTCTTTCTTATATGTCATGAATTCTTGCTCCATCTTCCTTCTTATTGGATGACATACCTGGGTATGTGCTATATCATGAGGGGCCAAAAAGTGGCGATGTCAGTTCAAAACTTTGACAATGTAGCTGACAACTTTTTTTTCCCCAAATTTGATAAAACAAAAAGGGTATCTTAAGGAGATTATTAGCTCTCTATTGATATAATTGCTGTCAAATTTTGAATTCGGTATGTAATTATTAGTTATTTTCTAATTGAGCTACCTCTAAAGTGTTGATTTATATACTGATTGAAAAATGACTATAACTTTCAGACCTTATAACATTTTTGAAATCTGAAAAATGTGTCACATTCTATGCTTTGCCTACTATAAGGAAAAAAAAGAAAAAATTACATTTTGTAAAGTTTTGAATGAGTTAAGGTGGTCAGACACGGGAGTTTTTTTATTCTGAAAATGTTGAAGCAAAAAATTCATAATTAATTATTTTTTTGGAATAAAATTACAAAAAAATATGCGTCACATCCGAGCATGATTCTAATACTTATATATAAAATCTTATAATAAAATATTATCATTTGATTATGATTAAGGTGGTCAGACATACACCTGCTTCTTATTTTTTTCCTTAAATTTTTGTACTGCTGCATTGAAATATATACTTTTCACCAATCATACTAACTTTTTCTCAAAAAAAGCCTATTAGTTTGGAAACTACATTCAATTTTCTATAGATTCTATTCTTACAACTTTTTGATATTAGGTTCATAGCTAGTTGAAATTTTCATGTCAAGTTGACTAACCCTGATTTGCTGATTTTTCATTGCCACTTAAGGGCATAGTTTGGCCCCTCATGATCTTGCACATACCCACCTTGCAATAAAATTAAAGGAATATTTTTCATATCTTTCATATTATCTTTCCATAAGAAATTATGTATGACTTTCTCAATTTATTACACCATTTATAAACAAGAAATTAAAATAGAAAGGAAGTAATTGGGTATCGTTGCTAGCACACTTTTGACCATCAAAATACACTCTGATAAGGAAAGTCATATTCCTTTCCAAGATTTAGTTCTTCTCTTTAATTTGTCTACAATACCTTACCAATATTCAAACTTGTTGCCTCCCATTAAAAAAGGTATTCCTAAATATGCACTTGGAAGCTCTTCTTCCTAAAAACCAAGAACTTTTTATAGTTTCCTCTTAATGCCAAGTTTTGCATTAAAGATTAAAATAGTAGACTTTTGTGGATAGATTTTCTATCTCAAGGCCAACTCATCTATATATAAGAAAGACTTAATCTATTTAACTTCAGCTATTGTAGCAAGCCCAAATTAGAGACTGTCATGTGCAAAGAGTGAATGTGTTTTAGTAATGTCTTTATTAGGAATCAATAATCCCTTACAGTGGCCTGAACAATGCTTGTCAATTATTTCACTGATCATAGCCTCTACCATAATGATGAACAAGAAATAAGAAAATGGATCTCCTTTCATAACACCTTGTATAGCACTAAATAAAACCTTCAGGGATGCATTAACAATAACTAAAATATTTGCACCCTTGACACAACCTAAAATACATTTGCACCATTTGGTAGAGAAGCCTAATTTACCTAATATGCTTAATAAAAAATCCCAATTTACTTTATTATAAGCCTTAATCATGTATAGTTTGAATACATAGGAATATAGCCTATCTTCTTTGATTGAATGCAACACTTCATATGTAACTAAGGAACCATTTTCACTTTCCCTTCTAGGCACAAATCCACCTTGTTCCAAAGATATCATTTTTTTTATAAGACCTTGTAGCCTTATGTATATTTCCTTGGAGAAAAATTTATGCACATTTTTACACAATGAGATAGGCATGTATTATAAAAATTATTTAGGATGTTTATTCTTTGGAATAAGAGAAATATTCATTGTGTTGAAGTGATTTAACATTGCCCTATTTTTCCTAGACTCCTCCATATCCAAAAGTAAATAAACCCCTATAACATCCCATTCTTTTTGAAAAAATATTGCTATGAACCTATTAGGTTATAGGACCTTATCAGATGTCAAGGAGAAGACAACTTTCTTAACTTCATCAATTGTAAAAGGCTTAACTAAAGATAGATTTTCCTCTTTAGATAATAAAGAAGGAATGTGAGGAAGGATTTTTCTTTTAGCTAGATCATGAACAGGGTCTAAAATTTGTATAGGTGTTCAAAATTTAGAAAAGAATTGAAGACCTTCCTCCTTAATCTCAAGCGAATTAGTGAGATTATTACTTGATATAACATGTTATACTAAAAAAATGGTGTTGATTTCTCTTATAATATTAATTGAAGAATAAAAATATTTTCTATTACTATCTCCTTCCTGTAGACAAAGCTCACATGACTTTTACTACCAGTAGAAAACTTCTCTTTTCCTTAACTCTTCCCAATTGTCTTGTATTTACGTCTAGTTATTATACATATGAACATCCATACCATGTTGGATGATTTTCCCATACACTTGTTTCAAATCAGCTTCAACCTCCTTTTGGGAAAAATGTTTTCAAACACTTGAATGTTCAAAATTGTAATATTAGCCTTAATATACTATATTTTAATATGAAATTAACAAATCCATGGTCCATTGAAAAAGGGTTCTTTTACCCACAATTCTTTAGTAGAGGGAGAAAAAGTGGGTGCCTTAAACATATTTTCTCAAATTTGAAGGTTGATTTTCTCTTCTACTTTGTATGAATTTTACATAAGTGAAATTTAAAAATGATCCAAATATATGAGGGGGAGAATATTAGAAGAAATTTGGAAAGTAAAACTAATCCATGAATGCGATAATAGAAATATATCAAGATACTCTACAATTTCTATTAAGTACTTCCTACGATTGGTCCAAGTGAATCTCTCATGAAGTTTATTATGTCAACCGACTCATTATCTTCAATGAAAGATATAAATTCTTCCATTCTTTTTTGAGTAGAAAAAATAACCCCTTTTTTTCCTAAGTTGATATAATGGTGTTGAAGTCTCATGTGCCAACATATATTTATCACATGTCAGACCCTTGATAAATTGAGAAATTTTGTGACAAACATTCACAATATCCCTATTTGTTGATGGCCCATATATGTTGGGAAGGATAAATTGGAAATCATATCTTTGCAATTTCATTTGTTGCCAATTATTTTCAGACCTAGTCAACTGAATATCAATAGACTTGGGTTCATAAAGAGCTAATAATCTTGATGAAGCCCTCTGGAATATAACTTGTACCGATCTCCATTTGTTCCATTTAAAAACCAATGAACTGTAGGATTTATTTGATAATTTTGACTCTTGAATGATAATAATGTCATCTCTACATGCATGTAATTATTTTTTATGTTAGAGCTCTTGTTAGAGGCATTTATACCTCTAACATTCTATGATTGAACTATTATTGTAAGTGAGGAGTACCTAAATCACTCCTCATTCTTTTTTTCATTGAAAAGTTGGCATCATGTGTAGTTTGTACACCAACCTCTATCTCTTCTTTGATCTTTTTTACTTTCGAATTTCTCTATCTTCTTTTTGGAATTTTGATGATCTCGAGTTTAATCAATGAGGTTTGGGAAATAGAAAGTTTTTGGGATAAGTCAAACTAATCATCAATTTGAGACTTCATAAGACTATCTTAATCCAATGCTAAAGATGTTTGTAACTAACTTTGTGTTTGCTATGTCTAGCAGAGATCGACTTGCATTTATATATATCTTCTCTTTGCCAACTTCAGATTGATATGATCAGCCATAAAGTCTTGTAGCACACTAGAATATTTCATCATGTCTTCATCTTACATCTCTTTTATGTAAATATTATTAGAAGAAGACATGTACAAATGATCTAAGATATGAAAATTTGAGATTTAAGAAATTCTTGGGCTAGTGCTTCTAGTTCAGTCTTTGACAACTTGTGTACATTTTTTAGGATAGCTACCTCCTAGTATGTGAAAGTACACTCACTCTTTTTTTCATATGAGATAGAGATGTTTTTCCCACAAGTGGATTTAATAGGGAAATATTGAATATCACTTAGGGAACTAAAGAAGGCATCAAGATTAAATAATAATGAGGGTTCCTTGTAGATGAAAGTAGCCAATAAAGCTTAAAAAAACATCTTATGAATCCTTTTCCCAAAGAACTATGGATTCCATAGAGGCTTTAGAAAAAAAGGTAATTCTTTGTGTAGAGTAGGCACTATAGATACAACATGCACAATTCCACAACATGAATCTTGGATTGTTGCCATTCCCTTCTCATATTGTGAAGAAGATCATCTTGCAAGTGAAAATATTTTAGAACTTCCACAATTTGTGAGGAAAAGTATTCTAATTGAGAAAAAATGTCTTCTTTATGGATCATATAGTGACGCTCATGATAAACACTAAAAGGGGATTCAACAAAATATCCTTCTCCCATTTTCCAAACTTTGAACAAATAGTTATTCTCTTAGGGAATTTTTCCTCAATAGAAATCATGATACAAACCCTTATAGGAAGTGACGGGTTCTTGTAGAAAGTGATTTGTCACATAAAAATGATTCATAATATTTTAGCCATAGCTTTAATCATTTGAGGATCTCTATATTCCAAAAAAATATTTTTGAGTTATATCCAATAAGGCACAAATCTAGCATTAATTTGTGAATGGTGAAAATGACGCACCATGATTTGATACATAAACTCAATCCATCTAGGACCTAATTTTTCATCTGAAAGACATTATCCTTGTCAAATTGGGAAGAAAACAACACACAAAAATACCCCCTAGTTTATCTAAATATAACACTTTAGAGAGACACACCCATTTATCATGCAAAATTTATTTAAGAAACTTTATATAAAAGGTTTTTTTCCAAAACTTACAAAGTATAGAACACTTCATAAGGTCCCACACTTTGGGTTGAAGTTGATCCACAAAGACTGAAATATTCACTGATCTTTTTTTGTACAAAAAATCCTTTGGATCGTGCTCCTTGGCAGTGTTCCAATTAATGGGTAGTGTATAACTGCCCACTTTTTTCACCTTAGGGACCCATTTAAGATGAGAAGGAAAAAATTTATTTCCCTCGAACTGACTCCCCTTTCTATTAGCCATGACATTCCTTCATTTATGTTTTTCATTTTGGAAAGCCAAGGAAGTGGTATTGGAACCCTATATATTTGGAGGTGTGAATTTTGGATTGAAGGGAGTTCTATTTGTGGGATAAAACCATCGTTGAAGCTAAAAATTAGAATCCTCACCTTGCTTGATGTGATCCAATTTTTTCCCAATGAAATTCTACTTATTCTCAACCAAATTTTGATGCATGTGTGGAAGTGACTGAATAGCATCATTAGAAGTCTCATAATTCTCAAAAATATAAATGCATCTTCAAAGGAGTCCTGATAGGAAAAGGATTGAGACCTACTATACTAGTAGCACTAGACAAACCTTGAGATCCTATATGTTTCCTAGAACAATCAGAGTCAAAATCCTAACCAAAAATATCAAAAGGGGGTTGTTTGACCTTGCTAAGATGACAGGTAGTGAACGGTTTCTAGTTTGGCATCGAGAAGTGAAAGTGGGGATTTGGAAAACAAGGCTTTACTGACATAACTATAGGAGGGCCCTTAAAAATACACTTAAACTCTAAAAAGATCTACTCATTATAGCTAAGTTGTACCTGACTATTGAACTGTTGAACTCTGTGGAAGGATCCACCATTTTCAAATCTTTGTGAAGCCTCCTGCAACTTCTTATTTTCAAAAAAAATTCCTACCCAGACATGACCATAATTTGAGGAGCTCAAACCCCTATTTTTTTATAATTCTTTTATTAATTTAAGTTGAGTTTTCTTATTTAGAAGTTATTTTTTTATTCAAACCCTAGTTGTATTAGTTTTTCTTTATTAGAGGTTATTAAATGGTTATTTTAGATAGACGCATGATTTTTAGGAGAGAAGGTTATCTGGAGACATATTTTTTTATTGGAGAATATATGTTTATGAGGTTACAAGTTTTGATTTGGATTTTTGAAGTTAAATAATTTATTGAAAGCTTTGGATTAGGATTTTGATATTGGTATTTTTTATTGCATATTATTTGTGTGGATTGAGGTATGGTTTGAAATCCTTTTTACAATTCTTCATTTTTGAAAGATTGTCCTCCTTGTGTTTGCGAGATTATTTGATAAGTTTTTGAGTATTTGTATTAAAGTTATCTTTCCTGATTTGACAAATTGGAAAGGAATTTTTTTTAGGTTTATCTTGTGTGAAAATTCATGTTGATAATGAGTCTAGGAAACCATAGGATTCTTTGTGATAAATTATAGATGATAGGTTTATGAAAACATATGCTTTTATTCAATTAGGGTTTTGATAAATCATGGTACAAAATTACTTAATATTTGTAAATATTTATAGATTTTGAAAACTATTGGATATAATTTATGTAAATGATGCAGTGGTGGGAATTTACCTAAACTTTCTTTCACAATTAGGTCTCTTCCTTGTCGCCTTCCTAGTTGATCTGATTGGGAATAACTTTCATGGAAAATACCACTTTCAAAATATAAAAATATTTTCTGACATCCATTTAGGTTTTATTTTACATATATTATAATAAAGTAGGGTTCCTTTGTATGGACAAGGTCAACTATTACGTGTTATAGTGAAACTAGGCCTATTTGAGCTTGATTTTTCAATTTGAGACATCAGAAGAGATATACATAACCTTTTGAAAATACATAATTAGGAAAATTGCTTCATTCAGATTGTATGTGAGACTATTGTGGATGTTTTTTACCAATTTTTATGAATATTCAACATTTCAAATGAACGTTAAGATCTTATTACCAAAATTGGTAACCTTCATTCCTAAACAGGGTTGTTAGGGAGATTTACTTTTTACACCATTCAAATGACATTTTCTTTAGGACTAGAAAAAATTAAAAATATGTGTCCAATCAAATTATCTTTCGATAAATATAATTTTCATATCCGTATCATTCCATATGAAACTATGCCATTGAAATTACAGATTGATTTACATAGACAAAATACACAAAATCATTGTGATTAAGCCCAATCTTTCCAAAACTATAAAACCTCCATTATAATGATGTATTAAGGATATATATGCCCTTTACAACTTATTTACCTTTGAATACATTATTATGACCTAAGAAATTTATAATTTAATTTTAAATTATAATTAATTAAGATTATAGTGATTCGAGAGTAAAATTAAGTATTAATATCACTTTTAAATGACTGTTAACTAATACTTATACTTAATGAGGTAGTTTATATCAAGATATTTTTGAAATAGAAACTAATTCATAAAAAAATAATTTGGATTTATTAGATATGTTTCATGTGTGTGCTCTATGTCATTGTGTTTTGTGTGGGTGCATATTGTGCATTCGAGTGTTTCCCTAGGTAGATTTTGTCTTTCAGACTTGGATTATTTATGGTTTTATACCCTTTTCTCTTTGGGATTATTGTTTGGAAATGTCATAACCATTTGGATGTCATGATTAGTTCATATGTGGTGTTAGTTGCATGAGTGAGCTAAGTTATGTTTCCCATTGAGTCTCGATCATTATGCTAATTGACCACATGAGGTGACAGACATTGTTGTGTTGAGATTTTATTTACTTGATCACCTTGTTGGTGTTATTGGATTTTTCTATGTTTTTAATTATATTCTTTTGGATTATGTTTTACTTCCTGTTTGGAGATATATGCTATTGATTGTTTTGGTTCTCATTGATATTATGCTATGAAACTATGAGAGTTTGTAATTTTTTTATTGAAATATCCATTATGGGACGGATGATTTAATGAGATGTCCAGTATGGGGTGGACAATTTATATCCTTGTATAGGATAAGATATTTATTATTACCCTCTATAATTTTTACCTTAGTGATTTTCATGACTTGATAATTTATGAGTCTTTTGCAACTTTTTATTTTCTTTGGTTCTTTTGGTTAGAGAATTAGTGTAGGTTATCTATGAGCATATAGGGGAAGTGGCTTCCAACGGGAAGTAGGGCACAAAAGTGGCTATCATGATAACTCATTGTCCGTAGCTTAATACAGTGAAAACTTATTAAATTTATTAGGAGAGAAATATTGAAAAAATAATTGAATGCCTCACTCATGCCTTGAGTGCTACTATAGGCTAGGATGGAGTGTGAGATGATACTTTCTTCCTAAGGGAGGCTTTGATATAGCATAGTTAGTAACCATTTTTGTGAAAAAGGCTTATTGATACTATATATGGTCACCTTGGCACCAAGATCTAGAGATAGACTTCTAGGATAACTCAAGAGTTGACATATGTGATGACACTTCTCTATATGTGTTCGAGGTTCCTACATGAGCATTCGGTAAACATGATTTATGTTTTTATAAATTATACGAGATAATATTATATCCATTTCATCCAATGCATCTTTGGATTATTTTTTTGTTTGGATGTTTCTTTGAGTGAGATGAGGTGTTTATATCCTCAAAATGGTGGGGTGGACCTTTTGGTTCCACGTTGTCAGGTGGTAGTGATTCATTTTACCATTGAGATCCAATGTCATGTGCCTATGCTTGGGTGATCCTAAATGTTCTTGTTTATATGTTCATTGTTTAAATATTATTGATGTAGGAGCATCTTGGGCATATGGAAATCCTAGATAAACCCAAAATATGTTGGAGTTTGTTTGGCTACTTGGTAGCGTGTTTTGTTTTCTTGGTAACTACTTTTGAGTTCTCACTAAAGTGTTTCTATTGATCATTGGCGAGCTTGGTTGCCACTTTATTGTCTCCTTCTTAGTTGTTTTGGTAGTGTTTGGTGTTTCTTAGTTACCGAGCTCACTAACTAGTGTAGTTAATTGTTTGATGTTTTCAGACATGTGCAGTTCATTTTGGTTGTGTTATTAATGTTGGGATAAATCATTGGGAAATGTGTGGAACTAAATATGGGTCATTTCTTTCTCCAATGTTGGATCTAACAGATTTTTAGAGATGACTTGTTTGGTGACCTCTCGTATAAATAGGTAGAGTTGTTCTTGAGTTAAGGGATGTGGGCGTCACTTAGTTTAAAAAGATAGAATCATAATTTTGGATCCTCGCATGTATGAGGAATATTATATAATTCAATTTTATTTTATTTTTTATAACCGGGAAGTCCTTATAGCCCGATATCTATGAAGTTTGATGACTAATTCAAAGATGTCCATTTTTTTTCTCTCCTCTTTTTTGTTTCTTCTGAGTTGTTATTGAACAAGTATGATTGGTATTGGGAGTGCCTTAGGCCCCTATATCCTTTCCTCCTTTTGTTAGGTGGTATAAGAGTGAAGGTTAGATCTAGAGGTTCCTTCTTGTAAGCCTTAGTTAGTTATATTTGATAGGATCACACTAGGTGTAATAGACTTAGGCTAGGATCACCAAGACTCCTAACTATCAAAACTCCCTAGTAGCCTTATCAGGGGTCTTACAAGGTTTCATCTTGTACTCTAAGTAATTTTTTAAATTCCTCCACTTAAACAACCTACACTTCAACTCCAAGGTGATGTATCATTGATTGAAAGACCTTGTCCCTTCATATACAATACTCCTTCCAAATGCACCTTACCTCCTTAGAAAGTTTTTGATTGTTACAGGGGTATGGAGGTGGTGAATTTCTATGCTAGTTTAACTTATTGATCCATTTTTTCAAGGTATTTACAATTCCTCCTTATTTATCTCTTCAAAATCTCTGATTGAGCCTTGTAGCCATAGAGCCACCAATTAGGCCTCCTAGTCCAGGTTTTTAGGAGTTTCTACAAAAAAATCCCAAAGGAACTCCCATAAAAACTTTGGACTCTTGGTTCATATAGGATACTCTCATGTATTTTTTGGGTCTTAGGGTATCATTCCTACGTACAATTCCCTAACTCAATAAGGAATCTTTTACAATGGTTTTAGTGGCGTCTAGGAGTTCACTCTACAAAGTAAGGTTTGTCTTGCTAAATGGATTAATAAAGCCCTATATTATTGCTTAGAGAACTTTATTTTATTCTTCTTTGTCTCCAAAGTATTGGAATGTGTCTCTTTAGTCACACTTGCAAGAAATACAACTTTACCAAATCCTTGTCCCTAGTCGGGCAATGACTATGCTCACCTAGGGAAATGTCATAAAATTATCCATAATTTTTGACACATAACAAAAATAGCTATATACACTTTAAATAGGCTCCTCTTCCATATCCTAGCTGGCCATGATGTACAAATTACAAGGTTTCATTTGGGAGCCATGTTTATAAACAAAGCTTTACATAGGCCAGTAAACTCGCCAAGATAAAAGAAATAAACTTAAGATACCAAAACACCTAAGAAACACAAAAAATGACATAGAATGGAAAGGAAAAACCAAATATGGATTGAATATTTCTTCAAAATAAAAATCTATTACATTAGATACTACTGTTACATGAAAACCAAAGACTATGTCCGCAAAACTATGTAACACTATTTGGATTGTTAAAACCAGAAATTAAAAATGATGCTAACCTCGGCATTTGAACCTTTTACGAATAAAATAGAATCTATCCTCAAGGTATTATGTGATTAAGACCCCTATTTGACCTAAAATCTAGGTCATTCCTTTTAGGACAAAAGTTGTCATGGAAGTTTGCAAAATTGTAAAAGTTGTTGTGACAACTTTTTAGCAACTTTTACATAGGTTCTCATCTCATTGTTCAAATCACTCAAAGACTCACGAAATACTATTAGAACCTATATACAGCCATTTTGGGTCATTTTAGACCAAAATCAAACATTTGGCTCACATTTCCACTTGTGTACCCTTTTTTCAACTGATGGGATCAAGCTAGGTCCTAATGACACCTTAGTCTATTGACCTAACCAAACTAACACAAACTTAGGCTAACTAAAACCACTACTCTCATATAAAACCTAGGTCCTCATGGACATCTTTATTAACACTGGTCTTTCTATGACTCTTACATGCCAAAACTAAAATAGGAATTTCAATCCTAACTCCTAGGTGCTCCTGCATCATTCTCCCCTAAATAAAAGAAATCAAGTCCCATTGGTAGGGATTGAGTGAGGATCGAGGCCTAGCTTCTCCAAATGTGTAGATCTAAGATTCATGTAGCCTCTGAATCTTCCTTTCCATATCACTTCACAAGGTATTCCATGCATGTTTTGTTCCTAGTCTTCTTGGTGATCCTGCAACTCAAGACTTTCTCAGCTTGGAGACTTGGAGAGATTGGTAAATTTATATTTTATAGGTCCTATACAACTCAAGAATGTTCACTATATCAAATAGGTATCATTCCTTTATAAGGTACAAAATTTGTAATGTTAAACATTAGTGAGATTTATAGGTCTCTTGGTAAATCTACCTTGTAGGAATTGGGTCCATATTTGGCTAGGATGGCACAAGGGAAAATTATTCTCATCTGAAGCTTGTGTGGGATCTCCTTATGAAAGTTGGCTTTGGTCAAGTGAACCATGAAAATATCTCCCACCTTGAAATGTAGTTCTCTTTCCCTTTCATCTACCTTGTTCTTTGTCTTGGTGGTACTAGCTTTGAGAGCTTTTCTAACTATATCATGGTCTTCTTTCATGGACTGAGAAATTTCTTGTACATACCCACTCCTTGTTTTTGTATCTCCAAGTTACCTAAGCTCATGAATGCCTCTAGGGTGTATTTGGTAGACTACCTTAAATAGACTCTTGTCATTAGTCCTATTAAAGGTATCATTATAAGAATGCTCTCTTTTTTCTATAACTTGGTCCCATGTCTGACCATACTCCTTATTTATGAACCTTAGGAGGTTTTCTAAGCTTCTACTTGATGCAGGAGCATCCTAGGATTCTTGGAAATCTTGTATCAACCAAAAATATGATTGTCTTTGGAGATAGATTGTTTGATTTGATCTTAGTTGTGGAGTATCTTGCTCAGTTTTGGATTTTGGTTGCTTGGTTTCTATTTTACCAGCTTGTTCAGTCTTTGAAGAATGCTTGGTAACTGAAGGTGTCAGTTATTCTGGTGCTTGGAGATAATTGCATTGCTTGGTGATGCTTGATTTGGTCAGTTCACTGGCACTCTATTATTTCTTTGTTGCTAGGTAATCGGTCTTACCAACTAGTGTTCTTTCTTGGACGACTGGTGCCTTTAATTTGGATTGCACTCCTCAAGTTATTGATTGGCCATTGAGCATGAGAGGACCTAGATCTAGCATGTTGCATTCTTCTATGTAGATCTGATGACCGTTTGGGCCATCTTGGAAGATTTTATTTATTGTAAGGCTATTTGAGAGTCGACTGATGTTTTAGCATTGAATATTTTTTTGTAAGGGTTAATTGTTTCTTTAGCTAGCTTGTGGTTGGGAATTTGTATTTAAGTAGATGCTTGGGTAGTTTTTTAGAGGAGAGGTTGGTGGTGGAATTAGATAGCAGAGTTAGTAGCTGGGAACTTAGGAATAGGAAGATTTCTTGGAAGTTGGAGTACAAGTTTAGATCTTTCCTTGGATTCCTACCAGTGTCTTACTATGATGTAGATTTGGACTAGCTAAATGTTGATATGGTGGAAATATTTTGGTCCTATGAGATCTTGTAGACTATTAGTTTCTTTGTAATTGGCCATAACCGGGAAGGCCTTACAGCCTGACACATTTCATGTAATCAGTGATTTGATGAATAAAGACTTTTATTTTATCTCAGATCTCTTGTTGTTGTTCTTGTTGAATTCCATTGTGTTGTGGTTAGGTTGAAAGGTTGAACAATCCTTCATTGGATCCTCCATGCTTAAGTATGTTAGGTGGTATCAGAGCGAAGCTTTTTCCTCTTGGAGCTAAGTTGATCTTGTGTGTTTTCACCTGGATCTTGATTTAAAGATGCCTCCGAGAATAAATTGTGAGATCACTAAGGAGGAAGCTGCTGGAGAATTTGGTCTTGATGATTTTAGGGCTTTGTAGAAACAAGTGCAAGACCTATAAGAGGAATTGAGAAAGAAGAAGACTACCTTGAAAGAGGATAGTGATTATGAATCTGAGGAAGATCATTTTGAAGAAGTTGTAGAAGAAGCTCAAAAAGATGCCTCCGAGAAGAAATCATGAGATCATTGAGGAGGAAGCTGGTGGAGAATTTAGTCTTGATCATTTTAGGGCTTTGTAGAAACATGTGCAAGACCTACAAGAGGAATTGAGAAAGAATAAGATTACCTTGAAAGAGGATAGTGATGATTAATCTGAGGAAGATCATTTTGAAGAAGCTGTAGAAGAAGCTTGAAATCTAGAGGAGGACAGAATCCTAAAAGCTATGTCTAAGATTGGAAAGAGACCTAAAAATAATGTTTATGCATGTTTTGGAAGCCATATGCCAGAAGAATTGATTGATTGGATTAATGAGATTGATGAATACTTTGAGTATGAAGAAATAGAAGATCCTAATAGGGTTAGATTTGCAAAGACTAAACTGAAGGGTCATGCAAATGTTTGGTGGAGAGAAGTTCAGTTGGAAAGAGGTAGAAGGGGAAAATAAAAGATCATTATGTTGAACCAAATGGTTGACAAGTTGAAGAAATAATTCATTTCAGTAGATTATGAGTTGGACATGTTTAAGAAGATACAAGATTTGAAGCAGACTCACAAATCGATACATGGGTATACCGAGGAGTTTTATAGAATCCTGATTAGGACTGGTCATTCTAAAGCTGATAAAGAGAAGGTTTCTAGGTATGTCTATGGTTTGCGACCTAGTATTCAAGAAGAGTTACTTATTGTTTGGATGATAATATTAGGAGATGCTTATCAGACGGCATTACAGATTGAAGAAAAGTTGAATAAGAAGTTTGAGGGAAGATAGAATAATAGGAATAAAGGTGGTAAAATTGGTGAGATAGTTGCTGAAGGTAATGTGATAGAGAATCCTATGAAGATTGATGCAGGATCTGGTACTAAGAATACTAGACAAAGAGGAAGGTGGAAGAATGAATTCACTGGCACTTGCTATAACTATGGTGAAGCTAGTAAAACAAAATTTCAATGTCCTAAGAAAAGAGTTGCACTAGCTGCTGAATAGGATATTGTGAATGTTGTAGAAAAGGGTGAATCTCTTATCACCAGGAGGTTAGCTACATGTGTCCATGAACCGGCGCAAAGGAGGAATCAATTTAGAACTAGATGTAAGTGCAATGATAATGTATGTAATGTCATAGTTGATGGTGGTAGTTCTGAGAATTTTTTTTCAAAAGAAATTGTTAGTAAATTGCATTTGGAAAGGAGGAAACACCCTAATTCTTATCAGCTTAGTTGGATACAAGATGTGTCTAAGGTTAGAGTTGAAGAACAATGATTTGTTAATTTCTAGATTGGATCTTACCATGATGAGATATTGTGTGATGTGTTTTCCATGGATGCTTGTCACTTATTGCTCGGTAGACCTTGGCAGTATGAAAATAATGTTTTGTTTGATGGTTTTTCTAACACCTATGTGGCTAGGCATGAAGGATCTCAGCATTAACTGATTCCTTTATAGGAAATAGGGACTAACGAATGTGGAGTTATCCAGTTTTGTCTGAATGAAAAACCTTAGGAGCACAAGGTTGATGAACCTATTCTTGTAGAGTCTAGTGTGAAAGAAAAGGAGAGTGATATAGTTGAAGAATTTGTTGAGATTAAAAGACAAATGGTCTTTTTGATAGAGATTGTACATCAAATGATGAAATTCATGATAGAGAGAGATGTTGATGATACTAAGATGAGTGATGATTCTAAAGAGGATGGAACTTATAGAGGTATTGATGTGATTGGTAGTAGGAGAGATGGTCACAGTCGGTTGTTATCAGTTGCAGATGAAAAAACTAGAAAGTGGAAGAACTTGTTGCGGGAGACAGTGAATGAAGTGAAGACTATTCGGAATGACAGACATGAGGAGATATGGGTTAGGAACATATTTGGCATACCTGTTCTGATTCCCTTGAGGTGTTCCTAATTTCCTTATGAGAAAATATTTCTTACCTAGGGTGTTTGATGCAAGAGCATCCTAGAATTATTGGCAATCCTATATCAACCAAAAATATGTTTGTCTTTGGAGATAGATTATTTGATTTGATCTTAGTTGTGGAGTATCTTGCTCAGTTTTGGAGTTTGGTTGCTTGGTTTTTATGTTTACCAGGTTGCTCGGTCTCTAAAGAACACTTAGCAACTGAAGGTGTCAGTTATTCTGGCACTCAAAAATAACTACGTTGCTTGGTGATGCTTGATTTGGTCAGTTCACTAGTTCTCAGTTATTTCTCTATTGCTTAGTAATTGGTCTTACCGACTGGTGCATTTAATTTGGATCACACTCCTTGAGTTATAGATTGGCCATTGGGTGTGAGAGGACCTTGATCTAGCATGTTTCATTCTTCTATGTAGATCTGATGACCGTTGGGGCCATCTTGGAAGATTTTATTTATTATAAGGCTATTTGACAGCGGACTGATGTTTTAGCATTTAATATTTTTTTGTAAGGTTTAATTGTTTCTTCAGCTGACTTGTGGATGGGAATTTGTATTTAAGTAGATTCTTGGGTAGTTGTTTAGAGGAGAGGTTGGTGGTGGAATTAGATAGCAGAGTTAGTAGCTACGAGCTTAGGAATAGGAAGATTGCTCAGAAGTTGGAGTACAAGTTTCGATCTTTCTTGGGATTCCTACTAGTGTCTTGCTATGCTGTAGATTTGGACTAGCTAAGTGCTGATGTGGTGGAAAATATTTGGACCTTGCGAGACCTTGTAGACTGTTACTTTCTTTTTAATTACCCATAACTGGGAAGGCCTTAGAGTCGGACACATTGCATGTAATCAATGATTTGATGAATAAAGACTTCTGTTTTATCTCAGATCTATTATTGTTGTTGAATTCTGTTGTGTCATGGTTAGGCTACAAGGTTGGATAGTCCTTCATTGGATTCTTCATCCTTGACTACATCACTATTAACTACCTCAATCAACCCATCTATTTGGAGGTGGTATGTAGACCCAAAGGATAAGTTGGTACCAAGGTTATGTTACAAGGTTTTCCAAAAAAGAGTCATAAATTTGGAGTCCCTGTTTGAAACTATAATCAATGGAAATCCATAGATTCAAGCTACTTCCCTAAAGAATAGATTGGCTATGTGGAAAGAATAATGAGTATTCTTGCATGGCACAAAGTGAGCCATCTTGCTAAACCTATCCATAATCACATATATGTTGTCAAATCCTTTTTTAATCTTGGGAAACCCTACAAAAGGTCCATACTCAGACATTATGAAGGTATATTGGGGATTGGAAGGGGTTTATACAATACTACATTGGATGAAGTACCTTTGGCATTTTTGAAAACTATGCAAGTCTCCACATACTTTTTTATGTCTTGATTCATTCTTGGCTAATAAGAAGACCTTTGAACCAGATCTAAGGTCTTATGAACTCTTAAATTTCAACTCAAAGAACCATTATGCTTCTCTTGAATGATTTTCTCCCTTGTGGAGCCCCTAGGCACAAAATTTTTCCCTCCCCTAAACAAAATAAGTTCTTGTATAATGTAATTAGCATATTCACTATGGAAATGATTTTGAAATTCCCCACATACCTTATAAGTTTCTAAGAAGTCTTCATCCTGCGGATACAAGTCCTTGAAGCTTTATATGCCAATGCTTCTTAATTGAATTTATTAGACTATCAAGAGTCTCTGGCTTAAGGAATCTACTACCTTATTTTGTTTCCCTTTCATGTGCTTTATTGTGAAGGTATAGGTCTGAATTTAATCAACCCACTTCATGTTCTCATGGCTTAGCTTATCTTATGAGTTGAGAAAGCTTAAAGCTTGGTTATCTATATACACCACAAACTATTTAGGAAGAAGGTAATGCATCCATTTCCTTAGGGCTTGAACCAAATCATATGAGGAGTACTTTTTTTTATCTTCACTAAACTTTTCACTATGAAAGGTCACTGGTTTATTTTCTTGGCTTAGGACTGGTCCTATGGCAATATTTCTAACATGACACTCAATAGTGAATAAATTATCAAAGATAGGTAACACAAACATTGGTTGGGTTTCTATCCTTCTCTTCAATGTTTCAAAACCTTTATCATATTTCTCACTCCATTAGAATTTAGCTTCCATTCCTCCTTTGATAGTGTCTAGAACTGGTGCACAAATTTCACTAAATTGTTTGATAAATTTCCTATAAAAATAAGCCAATCCATTGAATCTCCTCACCTCTATAGAATATTAGGGAGTAGACCAATTCATGATTTCCTCTATGTTTCTAATGTCCATTTTAAATTTATCTTCTAGGATCACAAAGCCTAGGTACACCAATTCTTCTTTCATGAACTCACACTTGTCAAGATTGATGGTGAGCTTCTCTTCATACAAATTTTGTAACACATATTGAAAATTCACCAAGTGATCCTCCTTGGACTTTTTGAAGATAATGATATCATCTAAGTAAACCATAACCCATTTTCCTATGAAGTCTCTCAATACTTCATCCATCAACCTCGTGAAGGTGTTAGGGGCATTGGATAACCCAAAGGGCATAACTAGCCATTCATATAGGCCTTTTGTGATCTTGAAAGAAATTTTTTACTCATCTCCCTCCTTAATCCTTATTTGGTGGTATCCACTTTTAAGGTCAATATTTGTAATGTATTTTTCCCCTCCTAATCAATCCATCAAGTCTTCAATCCTAGGGATAGGGAACCTATACCTTATGGTAATCCTATTTATCACCCTAGAGTCTATATGAAACCTCAAACTTCCTCCTTTAATTGGTGCTAGGATTGTAGGGACAAAATAAGGGCTGATAAGGCCTTGATCAAGTAGTTCTTGGATTTTTTGGCTATTTCCTCATATTTTTGAGGGGTTATTTTGTATGAAACTTTTTTATGTAGGGAGTCTCTTGGGATAATGTAAATTTGATGGATTATGGCTCTTTTAGGAGGGAGGGTTTCTGGTTTTCCATCAGTCACTATGTCCTTTTCCTATTCTAACAACTGTTGAACTTGCTTGGGCACCTCAAGCTTCTTGGCTTCCTTCTCCTCTTTGGGCTTCAACACCAAAGCATACCCCACTCCATCACCTTCCTCCAAGGTGTTTAGGAAATTTTTCTTCCCTACCAAAAGTAGATTAGGACCAACTGGTTTTACTTCTCCTTCTTCTATCAAGGACTAAATTCTAAAGGAAACTCCATCTTTATTGAATGAGTAGGAGTTCTTGGCTCAATCATGGATAGCTTTCCTATCAAATTGCCATGGTCTCCCTAATAAGAGATGGAAATCATCCATAGGTATAACATCACATAACACTATCTCCATATTGGTGGCAATTGTAATATTTCATGGAAGACAAGTAGGATCATCTTCCTTGGCCAGTTGTCCTTCCTCTAAAGCTATTGTTTGATTCTTTACATATGTTATTGTAGCCTCATCTACTTCTATAGACTTCTCCTTACTGCTTGGTGATTTTGGTCTCACTTTGAGTTCTTAATTATGAGGTTCTTCCCTCATAGCTACCTCTATGGAACCTATTGTCTCTACCATTGCCTCTACCTAAGCTACTTGAGTCATGCCTCTTTTTGAGCTTCTGTTCCACCTTAAGATCCAACTAATAGCATTGATGAACTATTTTGGGGCTTAAGAGGCTTATTTCTCCTTGGATGTTCCATCTCAAGCCATTTAGGTATCTATCCACCTTTAGGATCTCCTCTTACACCACATGTGATCTAAGGCATAATTTTTGGAATTCATTAGTTTAGAAACTACTTTCTATATACTTTTTCCTCCCTAACCTTTTCCACCATACCTTTCCAATTGGTTATGAGGTTATTTCCTTCTTTCACCCTTTCATCCTGCACAAAATTCCACCAAGTGAGGTCATCCCCTCTCATCCTTTATTTTTCTACCTTGAATCTCTAAGCTTCACTATTTCTCTCACATTCAAAATGGTTTTCCATACCCTCAATCCACTCGCTAACCAACTCAACTTCCATCTTTCCACTGAAAAGTGGTATTCCTTCAAATGACTTACCACTCATAGATTTTAGTGCCTTCAAGAAGGGTTCTTCAACTAATATACAATTTTGTTTAAGTATCTCATCCTCCTCTACCACCTCTTTACCCTTTCCCTCATCTTCTTTTAACTTTTCACTCATCAATTATGCCTTGTATTCCACCTCTCCTAACTTGTCTGTAAGAGCTTCCATTTATTCCTATAGTATCCTATTCTCATCCATTTGATCTATCACTTCTATAGCCAACTCAGCATTGGTCACCATGGCTGACTCACCCACTTCTTCTGACATATACTTAATGAAAACCTTATTAGGCTTTGATACCAATATGATAGGATCACAATAGGTACAATAGACTTAGGTTAGGATCACTAAGACTCCTAGCTCTCCAAAATCCTCACTAGCTTGATCAAGGGTCTTAAAAGGCTTCACCTTTTCCTCTAAGGACTCTCTCAAATTCTCCCACTTCAAAAATCTATACTTAAACTCTTAGATGATCTATCATTTCTTAAATGATCTTGTCCCTAATATCCAATACTACTTCCAAATGCACTTTACCTCCTTAGCAATTTGGTTATTCTTATAGGGGTGTGGAAGTAGTCAATTTCTATGTTTCTTTCACTTCTTGACCCATCTTGTCAACTTCATTACCATCCCTCTTTACTGATCTCTTTAAAATATTTGATTGAGCCTTATAGCCCTAGAGGCCCCAATTGGGCTTCCTAGTCTAGGTTTTTAGGACTTTTTGCAACAACCTCCCAAAGGACCTCATGAAAAATCTTTGAATTATTGGCTCATATGGAATACTCTCATGGATTTTGTGGGTCTTAGGATCTCATTCCTCCATACTATACCCTAAATCAATAAGGATGGATTTACATGGGTTTTAGTGGCTTCTAGGAGCTCACTATATAAGGTAAGGTTTGGCTTGCTAAATGGATTGGTCAGGACATGTATTCTTCATTAGAGTAATTTATATTAGGGAATGTGTAGGATCATGGTATGCCAAAAAGTGGTGATGTGATAAATAAGTCCTGATTGAAAAATAGCTATAACTTCAAATAATATAATATTTTTTAAATTTGGAACAAGTGTCACATTATATGCTTTTCCTACTACAAGAATAAAAAAATACTTTTCAATTTGATGAAGTTTAGACCAAGTTAAGGTGGTTAGACATAGGAGATTTTATATTCTGGAAATATTGTAGCAGAAAAATCGTAATAAATTATTTCCCTAGAAACAAAATTAAAAGAAAAAAATGTGTCACATCCAGACATGAGTCTACTACTTATATCTATAATCTAGTAAAAAAATACTATCATTTGATTGTGTTTAAGGTGGTTAGACATACACTTCTTATCTTTTTCCTAAAAAATTGTACTATTAATTGGCTGATTGAAAAATAGCTATAACTTTAAAATGGTATAACATTTTTGAAATCTAAAATATGTGTCACATTATATGATTTTCCTACTACAAGAAAAAACCAAAAAAAAATTAATTTCATGAATTTTATACTAAGTTAAGGTGGTTAGACACAAGAGATATTATATTATCAAAAGGTTGTAGTAGAAAAATCATATTTAATTATTTACGTAGAAATAAATTATAAAAGAATACGTGTCACATTCAGACAAGTGTCTACTACTTATATATAGAATCTTGTAAAAAAATATTTTTATTTGATTATGTTTAAGGTGGACAGACATACACCTACTTCTTATCTTTTTCCAAAAAAAATTATACTACTACTTTGGAATTTGAATACACCATAGAGAATAATTTTTTTTTGAAAAAAGGGCTAGTGGATTAGAAACTAAATTCAATTTTCTACAAATTCTATTCTTAAATATTTTTTATATAAGATTGATGACTTGTTCAAATTTTTATGTCAACTTTCCCAATCCTAATTTTCTGAATTTTCATTACCACTTAAGGGCCTAGTTTGGCATACCATGATCCTACACATACCCATTATTCTTATTGGTCTCAAAAGTATTTTAAGGTGTCTCTTTAGTTGCCCCTACAAGAAATACAACTTTTTCACCTCCTTGTCCCTAGTCGGGGAATGGATGTGTGAGCCTAGTAGGGAAAGGTCTTAAAATTGTCCATGCGTGTTTCCAGACCTTCGCAAGAGATATATACACTATTCATAGGATCCTATTCCATGTCCCATCTGGTTTTACCATGAACACATGGTGGGGTTTCAATTAGGATCCATGTTTATAGACAAAGCTATACACATGCTAGTAAAGAGGCTAAGACAAGAAATAATTTTAAGCTACCAAAACACCCAAGAAACACATAAAATAGTACAAAATGGAAATGAAACACTAAATATGGATTGAATCCTTCTTCACAAGAAAAATCTATTACATTAGATGCTATTTTTACATGAAAACCTCAGACTATGTCCATAAAAGTTTGTAAGAATGTTTGGAATTGTAAAAGTAGAAATTAAAATGATGCTAACCTTAGGATTTGGGCCTTTTAGGACTTAAATAGCCTCTATCCTCAAGGTCTTAGGTGATTATGATCCCTATTTGACCTAAAACCTAGGTCGTCCCTTTTAGGAAAAGAAATTTCATGCAAGTCTTCAAAATTGCAAAAGTTGTCATGACAACTTTTTAGCAACTTTTACATAGTTGCTCATGTCACTGTTCAAATCCCTCAAAGACTCAAAAAATACCATTAAAACCTATCTTTCCATTTTGGGTCATTTTAGACCAAAATAAAACATTTGGTTCACATTTACACTCTTGTGCCCCTTTTCTAACTTCTAGGACCAAGATAGGTCCTAAGAACACCTTAGTCTATTGACTTAACCTAACTAACAAAACTCTAAGCTAACTCAGACCAAAAATCTCCTATCACACCTAGGCCCTTATGGACCTCTTTATTAATCTTTTCTCTTGCTAGGACTAGTTTAAGACAAAAATGATGGACTTTAAATCATAAGTCCTAGGTGCTCCTGCACCAATATTGTTGTGGAGTGGAAGACTGTGATCTGACCTGCAATTATAGAATGTTTCAAGATGGTTCAAGGGAGGTGAGGTGTAGATCTAGACTTAGATGATATGCTAATGAAAATTTCATGTAGCTTAGAAGTTGTTTAGATATCCCAATGTTGAGGAAAACATCTTGATGATGTTAGTGATGATGATGCAGAAAAAATCTAGGTGGAAGCTGCACCTGCACCTATAATGGATCAAGGAGAGGAAATATTCCTGAAGGATTTGACTAGTTTGAAGGCTACACTACACTTTAACCCTCTTGAATATAGTGAGAAATTAGATTTAGATGAATTAGTGGATTCCATCACAGAGATGGAGAAATACTTTGAATATGAGAATATATCATTGGAGAAGAATCCTTGTGGTGGGAAGATCTATAGTTAGATAGAAAGAATAAAGGTAAATAAAAAATTAAGGTATGGAAAAATATGGTAAATAAGTTTCAAGGAGAATTAAGGTAGAGGTTGAGAAGATGCTCCCTAAGTATAGAGAGATCATTTCTGATAATGTACCTGACAGTTTTTCGTTGATGAGAAGTATAAGTCATTGTATGGATCTTCTTTTTGGATCTAGTTTACCAAATAAGGTAGCACACCAAATGACACCAACTAAAAATGAGGAACTCAACTAACAAGTCCAAGAATTATTGTAGAAAGGTTTGGTCAGAGAAAGTTTGAGTCCATGTGTAGTATTGGCTTTGTTGGCACAAAATAAGAGTGGAGAATGGAGAATGTGTATTGATTCTAGAGAAATCAACATGATAACAGTTAATTATCAGTTCCCTATGCTAATAATGGAGCAAAATATTTTACCAAAAATAATCTAAAGAGTAGATATCATCATATAAGAATCAAATAAGGTGATGAATGGAAGACTCATTTCAAGATAAAAGAAGGTTTGTATAAGTGGTTGGTTATGCCCTTTCCTTTAAATAATGCACTTTGTACTATTATGAGGCTAGTGAATGAGGTTCTGAAGAAATTCTTGTGTAAATTTTTTTCACATTAGATAGGTATTACAAAGATTGAATGAGGAAAAGTTGTTGATCAATTTGAAAAAGTGTTCCTTCATGAAAGAAGAGAATGTGTATTTAGGATTTGTGATTTTAGTTGATGGTTTGAAGATGGATCCTAAAAAGGTTGAAGCTATTCTTAATTGTCCTACACCTAACAATGTTGGTGAGATAAGATCATTTCATGGTTTAGCAATTTTTTACCGAAACTTCATCACAAATTTTAGTTCAGTTTGCAATGTTATGACCGAAAAAAATGAGAAGAGATAAGAGATAAGTCAAGTGGACACATGGAACTGATAAGATTTTTGAGACTTTGAAATAGAAGGTTGATGAATTACCCATGTTAGTTTTACCTAATATCAATAAGGTATTCCAAGTTGAATGTGATGCAAGTGGAAGGGCAATAGGAGTTGTATTGAGTAAGGAAGGTAAACTTGTTGCTTTATTTAGTAAGAAGTTGAATGATGCTAAAAGGAAATATTCTATGTATCATCAAGAACTCTATTCTATTGTTCAAGCCCTAAAAAAATGGACACATTATTGGATGCAAAAAGAATTTTTATTGTATAATGATCATAAGGCTTTACAATATTTGGATAGTTAGAATAAGTTGAATCAGAGACATATGAAATGGGTTGAGTATTTGAAGAATTTTACATTTTTGATAAAACATAAGAGTAGAGTATCTAACTGAGTAGCTAATCAATTGAGTAGAAGAATATCTTTGATGATTGAAATAAGAATTGAGGTTCTTGGTTTTTATGACATGAAGGATATTTGTCAAACTGACCCTAATTTTTCTAAGTAGTGAAGTATGTGCAGAGCACGTATACTAGATCAACTGAGTAAGTTTGAAGACTATTTCATTGAAACAAGGTGTGTTGTTCAAAAGAATTTAGTTATGTATACTGAGAGGATCAATGAGAACTAATTTGATAGAGAAAAAATAGTAGTGGTTTGGTTGGACATTTTGGAATTGATAAGACATTGATTTTGGTTAAAGAAATTTATTTTTGTCCTCAATTGTATAAGGATGTTCAAAAATTTGTGAAGAGTTGTAGAGTTTTTCATGTTGCAAAATGATTAAGTCAGAATACTAGATTGTATACACCGATTTTTGTTCCTGAGAAATCTTGGAAACATATCAAGATGGATTCTATTCTTGGCTTATCAAGGATGAAAAAGGTAATGATTCCATATGTGTTGTTGTGGACACATTTTTCAAGATGACACATTTCATACCATGTAGAAAAATATCAAATGAAATGCATATAGAAGATCTTTTCTTTAAGGAAATTTTCAAATTGCATAGTTTACTAAGTAGTGTCATCTATGACCAAGATATTCCATTTTGGAAGACTCTATGGAAGAAGTTGAACACCAAGTTGAATTATAGTTATATATTTCATCCAAACATTGATGGACAAATAGAGGTTATAAATATAAGTTTGTGTAACCCATTGAGATGCTTAGTTGGAGACAAACTAAGTAATTGGGATTTAATGTTGGCCCACAAGAAGATTTTTCATACAATAATTTAGTGAGTAGGAGTACTGGCAAGTCACATTTTGATATTTTTAATGGTGTACAACTGATAGGTATATCAAACCTTAGAGACATTGATGGTGAAGAAAAAAAGAGTGTTGAAGAGGAAGAATTTGTTGATTTTATGTAGTCGTTGCATGAGGAGGTGAAACATAAGTTAGAGAAGAGTAAAAAAAAATACAAGGATAATGAAAATAGGTCAAGAAGACATTAGAGTTTTTATGTTGGTGATAAGGTAATCATTCATTTGAAGAAAGGAAGATTTCCTATTGAAAGATATGGTAAGTTGAAGATGAAGAAATTCGGTCTCTGCAAGGTATTGAAGAAAATTGATAGTGGAAATGCTTATGAAATTAAGTTACTTGATGACATTGATATATCACACCTATATTCAACATTTAAGATTTGTATGAGTATTGTGAAATTGATGAATAAGTGAGAGTACCAAGTGATTATCCTAAAAAGAAGATAAAAGAAGTTGAGAAGATTTTGGATCAAAGAGTTGGCATAAGCACAAGAGGAAAGGACTACATGGAGTGTTTGGTAAACTTGAAGAATAAATTGATTGAAGATAGTACATGGATTTCTCAATATGAGTTTGATTAAGCTTAGGTTTTACTTGATACATAATTTAGAGAATCATTTATTTTTCAACCTTGGATGTCTCATGCAGGAGCATCTTGGGTTTGTGGCAATCTTGGATCAACCAAAAATATGTTGGAGTTTGTTTGGTTACTTAGTAGCTTGTTTTATTTTCTTGGTAACTAATTTTAAGTTCTCAGTGAAGTTTTCTTATTGGTCGCTGGAGAGCTTAGCTACTACTTTTTTGTCTTTACCGAGTTGGTTCAGTAGGGTTCTTTACTGAGTTGCTTTGGTAGTGTTTGGTGTTGCTAGGTTACTGAGCTCACCAACTAGGGTAGTTAATTGTTTGATGTTGGCCAACATGTGTCGTTAATTTTGGTTTCATTATTAATGTTGGGATCTCTCATTGAGAAACATGTGGACCTAAATCTAGGTCATTTCTTTCTCCAATGTTGGATCTAAAGAATCTTTTGAGCCAACTTGTTTGGTGGCCTCTTGTATAAATTGGTAGAGTTGTTCTTGAGTTAGGGGATGGGTGAGTTAGTTAAAATAAAAAGATAGAATTTGAAGTTTGGATCCTTCCATGTATAAGAACTATTCTATAATTTAATTTCATTGTATTGGCCATAACTGAAAAGGCCTCACAACCTGACATGTATTCAAAGTTTGATGAATAAATGAAAGATATCTTCATTTCTTCTCTCCTCTTTTCATCAATTCTTATTCTCATCATGACATGTTTATTATGTATTGACTTGAGAGATCTATTCATAAGACATCATATATTATATTATGACTTGTGATTCATTGTTGTGATCCCTTCGAGATACATAGTGGTATACGGACTATGTGTGTGCCATGATGTATCAATTGTATTCAATTGATTGTACCTATGTTCATCTTAATATTTTGAATGTATCTTTTTTCTTTCAATTCAAGGTATATGTTAGTTTCTGATATGATATGTTTTCATTTCACTATGGCTAATGATAGAATTAGAAATATTTCATTTGGTTTTTAAAATGAATGTAAGATATATCATGTGATAATTTTATGGTTGTTCTTAGTAGTTTTGTTAATGTAGTTAAAAGTAACTACACCTTAGAATACTTGGGATAGTTAACTAATTTTATATATATTATTATGATTTTTAATCATGTGTTGATAATGATACTTAAACCTATGGTGGTACTTACTTCCACACTTATTTTATTAAATGATTACTTGTGTTGTTTAATATATTTTTAATTTTTAAGGGAAAAATATTATTACATCAACTTAGTGTTGTTATTAATTAGGATGCACCCATAAATGATAAGTATGAACTTTTCAATTATATGGACACATGGAAACATTCTCAATGGTGGGAAAGTTGTGCTTACAAAGGAATCTCTAGATCATATGCAAGCTTCCTCCTACATTCTCACCTAGAAAATAAACTTGCCTAGAACAAGAGACATCAAGATGTTGTAAAGGTAACTAACTTTGAAAAGAAAGGTGATAAAATGAAAAAATATGGTTTCTATAACTTCACCCAAACCTTTAATAAATAATAAATTTAAGATATTGTTTTAACCTTCACAACCCACACATTATTATTAGATCAAATAATTTTTAAATCCTTAGCAATTATAAAAGGGGAAAATATTCCTCAATTTTAACCACTAAATGAATTCAAACACAAATAAAAAACCTACAAAAAACACCAAATAGGAAGGAATAAATCTAGTCTATATATCAACTCTAAAGGAAATAAATTGGATACAACTCAAAAAAAGTATGCTTCAAAACAATAATGCTCAAATAAACAATGTGCAAAGAGAGAAAAAATAAAGAAGTCCCCTACAAATGAGCTTCAAAAGAGATTATATAAAAACAAAACAAGAAAGGGTCAGATGCATGAGAAATGCCTAAAAATCAAGGGCTTGACTACCAATAACTAAAGTATCATTGATTCAAGAACTCCCCAAAGTCATGTCCAACTAGTTTCCAACTCAAAACAACCTCAAAATGATAAAAAATCCTCAAAATATGAATGTCAAGATTTTGAGTTGAATGTAAGGAGAAACTCCAACAAATCAAGTGTATATTTATAGCTCAACTGGAGTTAAACTGCTACAAAACTATGCTTGAAGTGCTAGAAATTTTTTTTAAAAACCCTCATATGGTGTATACACATCTGCACAAAACAAAATAGCCTTCAATCACTAAAAAAAGAACCACAAGTCAACTAGAAGAAGAAAATAATACTCTATAAACTTACCTTCTTCTTGCAATAAAAGATTTTGTTATTACCAAATTATTTATAAAGTTGACCATATGGTAATTCAGTAATTCAAGATTATGCAAGAGAAAATAACATAAAATAATTGACAATTAATTTAATATTAATATTTATCAAATAATACATTTCATAAACATATCTGTTAAATAAAAATGAACAAGTTTTGACTTTCATACTTAATACTCATCAATACAACCTCCTAAGATAAGTCACACCATAGGTAATTACTTGAATGACACATTTAAACAATAATGAGAGATACAATACACCTAACCATGTGGGTCATTGATTTTCATAAACCCTAAAAACATAAAACACTTGTCATTTTGAACATTGAGCTCTATGAAAAATTCTAGAGGACACATGAAGCCATCAACTCCTGGGAATGAGAATGAGGCTTTGAAAATAATCTTTCTCTTCTTCTACACTACCCAACTAGGATTTGCAACACTTGTGCTTCAAGAATTTGTAGATTCCTAGGTACGCTTGAAATCTATCATTCATAAGTTGAGGAAATATCTTCTTTTCATAAAATATTACAGCTTCATATAGGCATCTGAGATTTTCATTACTGATTTTTATGGAGTTTTATTGTTCCTAAAAATGTTTAAAAAAAAATATTGAGACATCTATAAATTTCATGTACTCTTTTGGGGGTTCCCTTTGATCTTCACTTGTAGATTTATACTTTGATGGATAACTTTAATATAACTTTAAATCTATCACCACTCCAAAGTCTACAAGGAAGAGGGCCAATTAACAAGGATCAAGAGAGATCCTCCTACACTTTGAGCTTTATTACTCAGGTGGGTGTACCCTTGATTCACTTCTTGAAAGGAATCACTAAATGATATACAACTATATACTCTTTACTAACTGCATTAAGATTTTATCATTTAGATGTTTATGTGTGTGGTTGATGATGATGAAATGCCTCCAAAGGATGGACCAGTGCCTTAACCTAGGGAAAAGAGTCACCCAATTACATACATCAACTGAAGATCTTGAATCAAACACTCTTGGGCTCAGGATAAGTGGTTTGTCTATTACCCGTCTCCCTCAAACATAAGGACATCAGATTCTTTCTTGGTTGTAAACTCACTGAACCTAGCCAAAATACTTTAATCCTAATTTTGTTAGGAACTCAGAGATGACTTCACAATACTCCTTATTTACCATATGATAACACACTTTGTGACATTAACATATATGAGCTTAGAACCGAAACAAGAAGACATACACAAATGCAAGATTGGAATTCAATAGTATTTTCATTAACATATTCAGGATCAATATACAATCAAAACAACACAAAGATAGGAAAATACCCAAAATCCCACTCCTCTATCAGTAAAACACTATCAACAACTAGCTGGGACCAAAGAAAGTTTGGAACCCCTACTCAGTCAAAATTTTGTAACTTATACTCCCTAGTCATCTCAGAATTCTCAAAGAGAATGCAACAAGCTACAGATGACTTAGGGTTAGTGCTTCAACCACCCAACCAACTAGAAATGGTCATAAAGTTATTACAGGGGTGGAAACCTAGGCAACTAGGAGAAAGAAAATCTTGCAATGATCCTTAATCATGAACAATTATCTATGAAGGTATTGAGAATTATGAACAATTCCTAAATGTCAACCCTACAACATGCCTTGAGCACAAAACCACATAGTACAAACCGTACAGATGATCACTCAACACCTTGGACCACACTACAACTACAAGCACCACCAAACCAATCGAAATCAACTGTTAAAACCATAAATTCTAGTACTTCATGTTGCTGGAAACCCTCTGCAAATTCAAATTTAAAAATAAATGGCTACTTTATGGCGCTTGCAGCAAATCGGCGGTCAAAATTTAAATCTCCATCAACTTTAAGTCATGACCATCTAATCTTCATGCTTCGCGGGCTTTTAAATCTTAACTCAACTGCCAAAAGACTGAGAAACTTTGACTGGGCCCGCATCAGGAAGATCGATGGCTGTCAGAAGTTCATAAAGACTTCCAAGATTCTATCAGATTACATGCCCATCATTAGATCAAGAATCTGCTCCCATCTCTGACAATCATCTGGTAGGAAACAAAATCAACGATCGTCGATCTTAAGCCTCTAACAAAACCCATAAGATTATACGTCATTCATCGATTCACTGACAGGATCAGGACCCATTGACACATCTAAAAACTAGGTCCCACTGAGAGGATTCCACCTCATACTACCTGGACCAATAAAAAACCTCCAAATCAGCTCCACCTGACACAGGGACCACCGCCAAAGATACGTTTGAGACAAATGAGATTAATGGCTAGCATAAGATCTCAAGCCTCTAACAGATTCCATAAGAACTTACGTCCATCATTGGATGGATTATAGATGTCAAGACCCTCTGACCCATCAAAAAATTAGGTCCCACTAACACATGCTGAGTTGTTTACCCATGGACCAATAAGAAAATGCTGACATGGCACACCTGGCATGTGGACCCACTTAAAAGGAAAGGCAACATCACCCAATGAGATCAACAACAGTCTTAAGATGTCATGCATATGACACATCACTTACGAACATACGCCCACCATTAGATGGAGATGGTGTCAGAGCTGGGCCCAGGGAAAATAAAGGCTGTCGAAACATAGGAAAAATTAAAGCTCAGGACTTACAAAAATTTAAAACTTGCAGGGCGCTGGGAACTTAGGAAAGATTAAAGGGGACCCGGTGACACATGAAACCTAACTGCGCGACATGTAAAGAATTCTATTTTTTTAAAAAGGTACATGCAGATTAAAGGTTTTAAGTGACCCGCAAAAAGGTAATGGGAAAATAAAATAGGACTAGGACAGTTTTAAATTTAAGGACCCAATGGCTAGATTTTAAAAAAAAATTTGCCAAGGGTTTTAGCCGGAGACATGAAAAACATTGCAAAGACTAGGGGAAGAGAGCTAGAGCCATGGAATTTTTGGCACATGCTAAAAGTGGCTCTGTCTAGGGATGTATGCCTCCTGCAAGCATAGCAAGGACTTAGAATCACTAGTTTAAAGTAGAGCATCCCACTGGAAAAATTGTAGACAACAAGGAACAAGCAAGGTAGAACAGGCAACAGGACCAAAAACTCACAGACCAGGACAAAATAGGGTAGGGGCAAGTAGCTTATTTACAGAATTTACAAAATGTACAAACCTAACTACTATTCATGGAAAACAAAATACCTCAATTGAAGTATTTCTTCAACAATTGTCCATGAACTGGCAATTCCTGAATATCACCATCTAATTCTTTGATAATGTATGAATCTTGGCCCCATTTCTCATGAATTAGATATGGCCCTAGCCAGATGGGATCAAATTTACCATGTTTCCCCTTATCCTCCAATCTAGCATTCCAAACTAACACCAAATCACCAGGTCCAAACTTTCTATCAACAGTCTTCTTATCATATAAATTCTTTACCTGCAACTGCAATTTGGCATTCCTTGCAACTAATTATCTTCTAGTCTCATCCAACCTAATGAGGTCCTCAATTCTCAACTGCATCTCATCATCTATGTCATCATCATATAGCTGAAAAAATTTATACATTTCCAATAAGTTATTCTGAGGCATTCTTGCATGAATTCCATATACTAGGTCAAATGGTGCACAACTAATTGCCCTCTTCATAGTTACCCTATCAACCCATAGAGCTAATGGTAGCTTTGAATTCCATGCCCTCTTATTCTTTTGAAGAATTCTCTTTAATATTTTAATCAAACTCTTATTAGTAGATTTTGCTTGACCATTTCCTTGTGGATGATAAGGTGAGGAATTAGAAATCTGAATTCCCAAACCTTTGCAAAGGTCCTTATATTTAGCAAACCTGAAGCACATGGCATTATCACTTACTATTCTCTCAGGGCACCCAAACCTTGTAACAATATTATTCATCATAAAATCAATTACCACCTTACTAGTTGCATTTCTTGTAGGTATAGCTTCTACCCACTTTGTAAAGTAATCAGTGGCAACTAAGATCCATGAGTGTCCTCCACTTGATTTGTTTGGTATCTCCCCTATGAAATCAATTCCCCATTGTTGGAAATGAACCTGAACTTCTACTAGTTTTAATGGCACATTTCCTAAAAATTTAAGCTTACCAGAGAACCTTTGACAAGCATCACACCTCCTCACCAACTATTCTGCATCCTTGAAGATTGTGGGCCACCAGAATCCTGCTCTCAAGATCTTATGAGTAGTTGTTTTACCCATATAATTCCCACCACAAACTCCCTCATGCATTTCTTTCAACAACTTGTTAGCTTGATCTTCATCTACACACTTCAAAAATATGCAATCCAAATTCTTGCTATATAATTTACACTTCACAATTACATACTTGATGGCCTGTAATTTTAATGTCCTTTTCTAATTATCATTCATGTTATCTATACATCTCATACTTCTCAAGTAATAGATGATATCCTGATACCAGATACCATCATCCATATCACATGTGTAATCAATTTCAGAATGATTTACCTAATTTGCATCAAGATTGGATTCGGCCATCAGTTTTGCCAATCCTTGTCCTCTAACCAACTTAGTAATCTAGACCTCAACATTGAATTCCTGGATTCTATTGATCCATCTGCATCTTCTACCAGACACCTCTTGCTTTGAGAAAATATCATTCATAGCTACACTTGGCACAAAAGCAATCATAGCTACTCCCATCAAGTAAGACCTAAAAGCCTTGATACCCTTCACAAGTGCATAAGCCTATTTTTCATTTATGTCATACTTCAATTCTGTAGCCTGCAAAGATTTACTGAAAAATGCAATAGGCTACTCAAAACCATCCTTATTCTTTTGTAACAAAACTACATCAATAGTGTGAAAAGATAAAAAGGAAAAGATATGCATTGGGACATTATAATAAGGTGCCTTAAGCACTGGTGCATCTTTGATAGCCTACTTGATACTTTTGAAAGCCTCATCAGGCTCACCCTCCAAATTGATTGCAGATCCCTTCTTCAACATCTTAGAAATAGGTCTAGTAACCTCTGCAAAATTTGTCACAAACCTCCTTAAGAAATTGACCTGACCAAAGAAGGACTGAATTCCTTTAACATTCTTTAATCTTTGAATTTTATCAATGGCTGCTACCCTCTCAGGGTCAATTCTGACTCCTTGCTTCCCAACTAATTGGCCAAGCAACTTACCTTCAATGACACCAAAAGAACATTTCCTTGGGTTCAAAGAAATGCCAAATTCCAAGGCCCTCACAAATATTCTTTCTAAATGAGTGCAATGGTCTTCTTCCTCCTTGGAATAGGTAGTTATATCATCTTGATATACAACAAGGAAATCATTTATGAAATCTGAAAAGGCAACATCCATTGCCCTCTAAAAAGTAGCACCAGCATTTGTGAGGCCAAAAGGCATTCTCACATAAACATATGTCCCCCAAGGTGTTGTGAAAGCTGTCTTGAATTGCTCTGATTCCTTGACAATGACTAGATTGTAGCTAGAGAAACCATCCATCATAGACATCAATTCTGATCTAGCTACATTCTACAACATAGCTTCCATATTGGGCAGACAATAATTATCCTTTAACGAGCTGATGTTCAGATTCTTGAAGTCCACACAAAGCCTAATGTCACCATTCTTCTTTCTCATAGGAACAAGGTTTGACACCCAAGAAGAATGCCTTATAGGCTTGATAATTCCAGCATCTCTCATCTTCATTAAATCTTCTTTCATCTTGGGTGCCAAAGTGGGATTAATAGGCCTTTGTTTTTGCTGAAAAGGTTTAGCATCTTCTTTCAATGGAATAATATGTTGAAACAAATCTTCTCTATAAACCTGTAGGTCATCATATGACCATGCAAAAACATGCCTAAATTTTCTCAATAATTCAATCAAAGATTTCTTTACCTTTTGAGATATATCTCTACCAATGTATACCTTCTTACGTGGCTCATGTGTTCCAATATTTATCTCCTCTAGATCAACATGATCTTCTCTTTTGATATTCTTTTGAACTCTATCCTGGTTATGAAAGATAGTCTCCAAAACAACAAGCCCCTTGAGCACCTTGTTAGTTCTAAGCTGAATGACCTCATTGCCAAAGACAACCTCCCTTCCTTCTACTGACTCAAGCAAGGCTGAACAATCAAATTCCTAACCATGATACTGATCCTCACAACCCATAAACTTCAAGATATCATTATCATCATCAAAAACTTGCCAATTCTCAATATTATCTGGTATGCTAGGCCTAGCCTGAATATCAACTTTAGAGATACTAGAAAATGTAATATCATTGGGATTGATTGCAATATTGGCTAACAATTCAGCCATCTTATTGTTACTCCTATCCTTCCACTCAATATTGAAGGCATCAAAATGTTCAATCAAATCCCAAACTGCATTCCTATATTGTTTCAACCTCTTGTTCTTGGAAGCATATACTGGCCTGACTTGGGACACCACCAACTCAAAATCACCAACAACACTTAAGCACTTAATACCATGCTTTTGTGCCAACCTCAATCCTAACAACAAAGCCTCATATTCTGCTATATTGTTGTTACAAAAGAAATTCAATGTGAAAGAAAATTTGTAGGTATTTCCATCAAGAGAAATAAGTAAAGTACCTACTCCTACACCATCTTTGCAATTTGCACCATCAAAGTACATTACCCACAAATCACCCTTCATAGAATTAGCACTTACCTCAACAGAGATAGGTGACAAAATAGGTTCCTCTTCAAATATAGGGATCTCTACCCTAAAAGCATTAATATCAGTATCCACAAAACATGTAGTTTCATTATCAATATTTCTCTCAATCATGTGGCATACTCTTGGCTCTTGTTCAATGTTGACAAACTGATCATCAATCTTGAAGTGGCATAGGACAGATCACACTGTAAACTTCCACCCATGGCAGAAATCCACCTTCTAGATAGCAACATCCCATAATGAGGAGGGATATCCACCACCAAAACACTCATTGTGAACTCTTTCTCTAGATATGCTGCCAGCCTATATGGCATTGCATTGATAGTCCCAATAACTGGTACCTCCCTCTGATCCATTGCACAACATCTACCTTGCACTATATCAACTTTAAGGCCCAACTTCTCCATGATTTTGAAAGGCATGATAGTATTAGAAACACCACTATCAATCATGCAATTTCTCAACTTCATTCCATTCACAAGAACACTTAAAAAGAATGGATCAATATTTTCAAGGATGGCATTGACAGAACTATCCAAGTATATTGGAGGAATTTGAGACACAGTTCCTTGAGTAGCAACACCTTTCAAAGCCTTATCCTGAGATCCATTGCATGCAATATCATTTTTATGAACATTACCTACCCATGCAATAGCTCTATCTTTGTGTTCAGGGATCCTCAACAATTCTGACAATGGAACCTTAGCTGTAATTTGGGATAATATAGATAACATATCAATAGGAGTAGAAGAAGGAATCTCAATCTGCACTGCCTTAATATCCTTTTTCTTATCTGACACATTAGGTGTATTGGCTACCCTCATTTTTTCAATCTTAGCCATTGTGTTAACTAGCCTCTCAATCTCACTAGAAATCTTTTCAATTCCAACTCCCTTAGGCTCACAATTCTTACCTTTTATATTCTTGAATTTCACCATGTGATCACCTTTTGATTTGTTCTCTTTAGGTTCTCCAGATTTGGTACTCTTTATAAACTTTCCTGCAGCTTTATCATTTATATTCCTTGCCACCATGCCTCTGGTTTGTGCTTGGGAAATCATTTCTATAGTAATCCTATCCATCTCTTCTCTAGAAGGCCTTCTCAAATTTACTAGCTCAGAAGAAGAGTTCATATTACATGTCTTCCTATCAATGTCTTCACTATTAGAAAAAACTTATTGATGAAAAAGGGCCTAATTGTGTCTCTTTACATTTACATCTACCTCTTCATCAAAATCAAAATCATCTTCATATCCTAGATATGAAGAAGCCATGTTGCATCCAACATCATCTTGATCTTCTTCTTGATCTATCTCCTCATTGCCACAATCTTGATTTGCAGGCATAGAATGTGCAACCACACAATGCTCTGCAGAATGAGGGGACTGGCATGCAACACACCAAGGTATGTCATCCATGACATTTATTGAAGCCTTTTGTAGAGGGTTAGGGACACTTCTATCATTTTTTCCTCTTACATTAGGGACAATAGGCTTGCCATCCTTCCATTGTGTATTGTAGGGGTAGTTCTGCAATCTATTCTGCTTATTGAAATTGTTGTTGAACTAAGGCCTCTCATTGGAAGGACCACTGATGTTCCTATTTGTAGGTGCCTTCAAATCCTTCAATGCATTAAGCACCTTGTCCAATTTATCTTCCACTTGCCTCCTAGCTCCAACATTCTTATCATTTTCCTTTTTGTATTTCTTGTCCCCAAACAACTTTGGGTCATCTCTCTTTCCCCCCAATTTTTTTGATATTTTTATATTGTTCTCAATATTGACAACAATCCTAAAAGCATCCCTAAGAGTTCTTGGTTCTTTTTCCCTCAAAAAATATCCCATTTTTCTATCAAATGCATTGAAATATGTGGTCAGACAGACATTGTCATCTAACCACATAACTTGGAACAACTTATGCATACCCTTCTGAAATCTCATATTGAATTCAGCTATAGATTCATTCTGATTTTTCCTTATGGCATCAAGATCACTAAAGACATCATGCTGCAAAGTTTTAGGAGAAAAAGAAAGCATCTTGTTTCTGTCCTTCATTTCATTAATATTTCTAAGGAGAGACTGTCTTTCTATTAGAGCATTCACCTTTTCAGCCTCTCTCTCCTTTTGTAACCTCTTATGTGTGGCATCTTGCTCTACCAACTGCAACCTTAATGCATTTAAATCATCAAGATCTACCATAATGTCATCAGAACCTGATGACACATCCATATCAAAAAGATTTTGATATGGGAAGTGGACTTGCCTTGGTCTCATGGGTTCTCTTCTGAAATTGTCCTCATCAAGATCTAAATCAATCTCCAAACCCATCTCACTAGCTTGTTCATCTTGACCTGCAAGCAATGGAACTTTGTCCTGAAATACAGCTTCTGGGGTATCATAAAATCTATCTTTAGAGTGACCGCCATCTGATCTAGGAACTTTGTCCTTTGAACCATCCTCACTTGAGGAAATATGTGGTGCTCTACCTCTAGTATTTCTTTGTTCTCTCATGGTAACACTAGTAGACTCACCATTCCTTCTAATCCAACTCTTCTTCTCCTGTCTAGGCAATTGCTCCAGAGTGACCTCTAGATACTTTCTGACAAAGGACATAGTATTCCTCCTCTTGTCCATGATTGATAATATATAGCACTAGTTCTAACCTTTTTGAGTCGCCACCCACCTAGATGGGAAATATTTTTAACTAAATACAACAGGAAAACAAGAGTGCACTTACAACCTTTATATCTATCTGGTCAACAAAAGATTTTGACTTTACAATGTAGTCCCCACTAGAAGTCCTAATAGATATACTACTTCATTTTTTTTCTCCCCAGTAGAGTTGCCATTTTGTTGGGGGTTCCCTTTGATCTTCACTTGTAGATTTATATTTTGATGGATACTTTAATATAACTTTGACTCTATCACGACTCCAAAGTCTACAAGGAAGAGGGCCAATTAACAAGGATCAAGAGAGATCCTCCTACACTTTGAGCCTTATTGCTCAGGTGGGTGTACCCTTGATTCACTTCTTGAAAGGAATCACTAAATGATATACAACTATATACTCTTTACTAACTCCATTAAGATTTTATCATTTGGATGTTTGTGTGTGTGGTTGATGATAATGAAATGCCTCCAGAGGATGGACCAATACCTTACCCTAGCGAAAAGAGTCACCTAATTACATACATCATCTGAAGATCTTGAATCAAACACTCTCGGGCTCATGATAAGTGCTTTTCCTATTACCCATATCCCTCAAACACAAGGACATTAGATTCTTACTTGGTTGTAAACTCACTGAACCCACCCAAAAGACTTCAATCCTAACTTTGTTAGGAACTTAGAGATGACTTCACAATACTCTTTGTTTACCATATGCTAACACACTTTGTGACATTAACATATATGAGCTTAGAACCGAAATAAGAAGACATACACAAATGCAAGATTGGACCTCAATAGTATTTTCATTAACATATTCAAGATCAATATACAATCAAAACAATACAAAGATAGGAAAATACCCAAAATCCCACTCCTCTATCAGTATAACACTATCAACAACTAGCTGGGACCAAAGAAAGTTTGGAACCCCTACTTAGTCAAAATTTTCTAATTTATACTCCCTAGTCATCTTGGAATTCTCAAAGACAATGCGACAAGCTACAAATGACTTAGGGTTAGGGTTTCAACCACCCAACCAATTGGAAATGGTCATAAAGTTATTACAGGGGTGGAAACCCAGGCAACCAGGAGAAAGAAAATCCTGGAATGATCCTCAATCATGAAAAATTCTCTGTGAAGGTATTGAGAATTATGATCAATGCCTAAATGTCAACCCTGCAACATGCCTTGAGCACAAAATCACACAATACAAACCCTACAGATGATCACTCAACAACTTGGACCAGACTGCAACAACAAGCACCACCAAACCAATTGAAATTAGCTATTAAAACCATAAATTCTGGTACTTCCTGTTGCTGGAAATCCTCTGCAAAGTCAAATTTGAAACTAAATGGCTACTTTATGGTGCTTGCGGCAAATCGGCGGTTCAAATTTAAATCTCCATCAACTTTAAGTCATGACTATCTGATCTTCATGCTTTATGGGCTTTTAAATCTTAACTCTACCACCAAAAGACTGAGAAACTTTGACCGGGCCCGCATCAGGAAGATCGATGGCCGTCTGAAGTTCAAAAAGACTTCCAAGATTCTATCAGATTACACACCCACGATTAGATAAAGAATCTCCTCCCATCTCTGACAACCATCTGATAGGAAACAAAATCAACAGCCCTCGATCTTAAGCCTCTGACAAAACCCATAAGATTATACGTCGTTCATCAATTCACTGACAGGATCGACACCCACTGACACATCCGAGAACTAGGTCCCACTGAAAGGATTCCACCTCATACTATGTAGACCAATAAAAAACCTCCAAATCAGCTTCACCTGACACCGGGACCACCGCCAAAGATACGTTTGAGACAAATGAGATCAATGGCTGGGGTAAGATCTCAAGCCTCTAACAGATTCCATGAGAACTTACACCCATCATTGGATGGATTACAAATGTCAGGACCCTCTGACCCATCAAAAAATTAGGTCCCACTAACACATGCTGAGTTGTTTACTCGTGGACCAATAGGAAAACACCAACATGGTAGACCTGGCATGTGGACCCACTTAAAAGGAAAGGCGACATCACCCAATGAGATCAATGGTGGTCTTAAGATCTCATGCATCTTACACATCACTTGTGAACATATGCCCACCATTAGATGGAGATGGTGTCAGAGTTGGGCCCAGGGAAAATAAAGGCTGCCGAAACATAGGAAAAATTAAAGCTCAAGACTTAGGAAAATTTAAAACTTGCAGGGTGCTGGGAACTTAGGAAAGATTAAAGGGGACCCACCGACACATGAAGCCTAACCGCATGACATGTAAAGAAGTCTTTTTTTTTAAAAAGACACATGCGGATTAAAGGTTTTAAGTGACCCGCAAAAAGCTAATGCAAAAATAAAACAGGACCAGGGCAATTTTAAATTTAAGGACCCAACGACTAGATTTTTTAAAATATTTTGCCAAGGGTTTTAGCTGAAGACATGAAAAACATTACAGAGACCAGGGGAAGAGAGCTATAGCCATGAAATTTTTGGCACGTGCTAACATACTCTTCTCTAACTATTATTCCCTTCTAGACATTGAGCCACTCTTTTAAGATCTCCTTTAATTGGTAACTCTAATTGTAGGTCATGAATCTGTTCATGCTTCTCTATCAATTTTAGGGTTTTGAAACATATGCACTTTTTGTCTTTGTTTATTGTTCACATTGAAGTCACATTTTAATGTGATCTAAACTTGTTAGTAAATATAGTTTTTATATTTCTCTAACCTACAATAGAAGGAGTAGGTATTCACATGAGTGAAAAGAAGAAAAATTGGGACATATTTAAATGATCTCCCATGACTACTTTATCCCTACATTCCTAGGAAGAGGAAAGCAATGGAAGTGAGGGATGAAATTTTGTGATTGATTTATAGTTATTGAACAAAAATGGGATGGAAATGGTTTAAGTTTTTATATGTATGCAAGCTAGGAATGTGAAGTTTTGGTTGTAGATATGTAAATATAATGGTGTAAGACCAACGAAATGGACTTCATAGGCTGAATCATGGAGCAGTTACTATTTTATCTTTGTAGTGTTTAGTGGTATTGAAACATATCTAGCATGGCATTAAAATATGTTAAATAGGAAGGTGGAATTTGAATGACATCACACTATGTAAATTTTAAAAAAAATATGAACATAGCCTTGATAGCTATTGAGGGGTGTTTTGACACACCCTTCAACATATAGGTAGAACACAAAATGTACCAACTTTCCTAAGAGGAAACCAACTCTAAGATATTAAAAAACCCCAAGATCCCTTTGTTTCAGGTAATGATATTGATGGATAATTTAGTGAACTATGTAGTTGTACTTGCATAAGGGGTTATTGGAAATCGAGTTAACGCATAATTAAATGTACACGAATATTAGAAACTAAGATATAAAAATTATTGAGTAGGCTTCTCCAATCACCTATTGCACAATATTACACACTTTTAGTACTATATTTTCACTAAGAAAACTTCCAAACATGAAAAAACTATTTTATAATAGAAAATTATTGAAAATATGCTCCTAAACTAATTAGATCTACAAATAAACAAAAGGACAAGGGTGGTTACAATAGATTTTAAGGAAATAAAATAAAATAAAATAAAAACACTTAAGAACATCAACCATTAAAATACTAATCTTTCACAAATAAGGTTAGAAGATATCCACAACTTATCAAATCCATAGTGCAATCTTAGAAGGATAAAAACAACAAAATATTTTCTAAATTTCATTGAATTGTAAAGCCATACCAACCACATGCATATGCAAGACAAAATAATCCTCCAAGGAACCAATAAAAGTGATTAAATCATATTATCTACCACAAAAGTAAAGTATTTAACAAATAATATCAATTAAACAAATTTTAGGGTGAGTTCTGTGAAGATACACATGGCTATTGAATATCAAATTTTATTCAAATTCATAAAACCCAAAATATTAAACACTAACAATGGAACACAATATATCTATTAACGTTCCACTAAAAAATCCAAACCTTTATTACATCAAAAATATAGGTTTAAATATATTTTACATTCTCAATTTTCCAAACTTGTAACTAGGGTTTTTGGGAAAAATTAAAATAAAACATTAGTTTAAATTCATAAAATTTCTCCCAAACTATTGTATGATGGTTTAAAGATGATTTTTATGATTTTAAAACAAAAAATAAACTTTGTTCATGTAAACATGTGTCCTAAAATCATGGGATGAAACTTATTTTTGGATGGTTAGAACTAAACTCACCTAGATCCACTTTTTGTGCATTTTCTTTGAGTTCTTCTAGTAGAAAACTGAGGCTTCATTTTGTTGGCATAACTAATGTAGAGATAATTCAAGAATGTTATGATATGATTTTTATGCAGATATGATGTTTAAGTTTGATCAGTTATGATGTTATCATTGATGTTAACTTAGTGTTTGTTGGTTTGGAGTGAGCATGTTATCATGATGTATGTTCAAGAGGTTGTATCTAGAGTTTTTGTACGAGTTGGTGTGTGCAATCATAATGAAAGACTAAGTGATGTCTCTAGATGATATAACTATGACCAAAGAGGTTTATCTTATGTATGATGTCACTTATGATTGACTAAAGGTTGACAATTCAACATGAAAAATATGATGAAGCCAAGGAGGAATGATTTGATAATTGTTTCAAATAGGTTTAGATTCATATGTTGTAATTTGGTAAATGATATTTTGACTATTTTATGAGGTTACTGGTGTGACTATATCATATTTGGTGACCAAAAACAAAGTTTCAATGGAAAAAAGTTCACTTAGTGAAAAGTAAAAGAAGTTCTTAGAACAATCAGGGAGATCCTTAACCGATAATGTTGTAATAAGTGGTTATTTTTTGTAAGGATCATAGTGACATGGTATATGAACAAGGAATGATTAGTTGGCAATTTCATGATTGTGATGATCAAATTTCTTGGAGTTTTGCAAGAAATTTGGAGAGTGTGATGTCGTTTGACTTTTCTTTGTCAAATCAATGGTGTGATGAATATGGAGGGCAACATGAACCTAAAATTATAATTGATAATTGGTAGCATGATTTAGGGTTTAAGGATTAAGAAAGAATGCATTTTAATGATAAAATTCAAATGTATTATTTTATTAGATGAACTAATTCATGAAAATGTATTTATATAATTCTGATGTATTATGAAGCGTGTGTGGAATAAAAAGATTTTGAATGTAGATGTATGATTGTAGAGCTTAGATATTGTAAATGTGAAGAAAATATTGATCTTGAAATTGATCTGTACTAGTAGAGGAGGATAGATTTTTTGTCACATCATTGTACTTATTTATTCCTAATAGTTTCTACAAGAAAATCTCTTAGTCAGGTAGATCCTAATAGCTCTGATTTGTAAATATTTTAACCAGATGACTCTTTAACTAGGGTTTGAAATCCCTTATAAGGGTTAGTCCTATCAATGTAAAGATCCTAATAGGACTAGAGGTAAATCTGTTAACCAAGTGGCTCTTAACAAGGTCTTTCTCTTAAATGGGCATTTTGTAAGGTTCTAACATGGGTAAACTGTTAACCGAGCGTACTTCAAATGAGTGAAAAATTATTTGTGGGTGACATCTGCCCACATGTTTTTTCCACTTGGATTTCTATGAGAAAATTATCGGTGTTATTATGTTGCATGGTTGTGGACGTTTCACTTTAATGATTTTTTATTCATGCTACAGATGTTAATTTATATAAGTTGTTGAATGATTGATAAAAAGTTTAATTTTTAGATTACTAATTTCCCCCCTGCTCATTAATTTCTTCAAGATGATAATAATAACAATTATCATTAATTGCTTGAGGAAAAGATCTAACAATGATAAGGAAGGAACCTCCAAAGTTTACTAAATAATACTACCTGGTACAGATTGATAAAATGAAGTTATATCTAAAAGGTATGGGATTAAAATGTTGGATGCATGTCAAACACAAGTATACCACTCATTCTAGAACTCTCAATGTAGATCAAATGAAGGAAAAATAGGAGAATACTCAAGCACAAAAAGCTATTATAATTTCCTTATATGATATTGTATATGTTGATTCATCAATGTAATGATGCCTATGATGTTTGGGAAAATTTAACTTGATCTATGGTTGAGATATTCATGTGAAAAAAGATAAGGAACATGGTCTCAAAGGTAAGTAAGATGACATGAAGATGGTAGAAGGAGAGAAAATTCAACAATATGGTCAAATATTAAAATAAGTTGTTGGTGGTACTATAGGTTCTAATGGAAATATTAACAAAGATGTTGTGGAATGTAAAATGTTGAGAACTTTATTTCCCCCTTATGCCATTAGAGTGTCTTCTATAAATGTGCTGAGAAATTTTAACAATCTTACTATGGATGGACTTATCAATAATCTTACTACATTTGAGTTAAATAATATTGATAACGATATTCCAAAAGATGAGGTAAATTTAAAATCATCAATGTCTAATATATCAATAAGGAAAGGTAAAGTGTTAATTCATGATTATGATTGTTTGTCAAGTTACACTGCGGAACTTGAAGCTATTTAGGAACATGAAAAGAGAGAAGGAAATCTTGAAGCTCTACTTGAAAGGAGATTACTTGGAGGGATAGGTAAGTACAAAAGAAAGATTCCACTAGAAAGTTTTTTATAAGATTGGACATATTGAAAAAATGTGTCCTAATGGTGAACATAAGGATAAGTTCATAAACTTCCAAGAAAATGGGAAGAAATAATGATATTTTGCATTTTATGAAGGAGTTACCAATGAATAATCATAAGATAAAGAGGAAGAAGAGATTTTATTTGTTGTAGTCACTAAGTAACCATCTAAAGGTGAAAAGGAACTAGTTTCTCACATGGGACACAATGATAAATGGATTATAGAAAATGGGTGTTCACATAAAATCACCTATGACAAGAGTAATTTTAATAAGTTTGATGGTGGTATGGTAAGTTTTGTAAATAATACACCTTATTTGGTTAAAAGAAAAGGCAATATTTCTTTGAATGGTAATAGTATTAATATAGATTATTTTTATCTTGTGGATGGTGTAACATATTATCTGTTAAGGGTGGGTTAGATAAATGATAAAGGTGACAAACTGGAATTCAAAGGAGGTATGTGTAGAATACTTGGAAGATCTAATAATGGGATTTCTACTGGTAGAATAAATAGAGGTAATTTAATCCATCTGAATAATAATGCGACTAGTTGTTTGGTTGCAGAGGTTGAAGATAGTTTTCAATGGTATAGAAGGTTTTTTCATGTAAATTTTGGTAGTTTGATCAAAGTGAGTAAGAAAAATTATGTTAGTGGATTTCCATAATTATTCAAGCAAGACAAATTTATGTGCAAAGAATGTTAGTTGGGTAAGTTAACTAGTTCTACTTTCCAAAGAAAATATTTTTCATCTGAGGGCATACTTTCTTTAGTGTATATTGATCTTTGTCAGCCTATGAGATAGAGAAGTTATCAAGGTGATAGATATTTTGTATTCTTTATTGATGAATACTCTATAATGATGTGGGAAACTTTCTTGAATGAGAAGTTTGATGGATCCTAAAAATTCAAAGTATTCAAGGTGCTGGTTGAGAAGGAATCATGAAATAATTTGAAGTTTTTAAAGTCTGATAGAGGTGATGAGTTTACTTCTGTAGAATTTGTTAAGTATTGTGAACATAATGGAATAAAGAAGAAAATTTCTTCCCAAAGGACTCCACAAAAAATGGTGTTCTAGGAAGGAATAACAAAAGTATAGGGAATTATGCTGCAAGGACAATTTTTATTCAAAGTGATGTATCAAAAATTATACTGGAAAGAAGAAATTACTAATGTTGTTTCCAAACTAAAATAGGTGCAAGTAAAGAAAGTAACCGATAAGACACCCTATGAGATATGAGATGGTCACTCACCTAATGTTAAATATTTCAAAGTCTTAAGTAGTACATATTTTATATTAAGAGGGATGATTACAAAGATAAATTAGATCCAAAAAGTGATGATGGTTTTTTCTTGGGTTTTCATACTAAAATTAAAGAATATAGTTTTTTTAATAAGAGAACTAACTAAATGATTGAGACTGAAAATGTAAAGGTGGACGAATACCCTAAAAAATATGATCATTCAAGTAACTGACTGACTAAGGATGACTAGGAGAATATGTACATTGAACTAGAATTGGATGAACTATAAGAAGAAGTTCTTAGAATTAAAGTAGTGATACCTAGGTATGTGAAGTTAAATCACTCTAATGAATAGACTATAGGTGATAAAAATGCATGTATTCAAACTAGAATAAATCTCAAAGAAAGTCCTTGTTTTATTTCCAAATATGAGCGCAAGATGCTGAAGGAGGAAATGAAGGAAGAAGATTAGGAAAAATCTATGGAGGAATAAATTGATCAAATTGAGAGTAATAATACATGGATGCTTTTTCCCAGACCTGTAGATAAAAAATTGATTGGTACCAAATGGTTTTTCAGGAAATAATTGAGTGAGGATGAAGATATGATCGGGAATAAGGAAAGACTTGTGTCTAAGGTCAATGCACAAGAAGAAGGACTAGACTAAGGGGAAACTTTTTCCCTAGTAGAAACATTAGAAGGGTTAATAATTCTACTTTCTTATGCTTCTTATCAAAATTTCAAAGTATTTCAAATGGATGTCAAGTCATCTTTCTTGAAAGGAATTCTTAAAGAAGAGGTCTACATAGAACAACCCAATTGTTTTTCTTTGATAAAGGACAAGGAAATGGTATGCAAGCTACAAAATGAAATGTATATGGACTAAAACAAGCACCAAGGGCATGGTATGAAATGTTACAGTCTTGTCTTATTCAGAATGGTTTTAATAGAACAAGTGATGATAGTAATGTGTAATTAAAAGTTGAAGGATATAAGTTGTTGATAGATGAAGTGTGTCTCACAATCTACAACATAGGAATGGTACATAGAGGAAGCTATAAATTGTACACAAATTGCATGCATGAAGAAGATTCTTGATGGTATCAAACAAAAGGTGATTGGACCAGTAACTATTTTTTGTGACAATACAAGTTGAATAAATATTTACAAGAATATTGTAATGACTAAGCACATTGCAGTTAAGTATCATTTTCTAAGAGAGAAAGTGCAGGAAAAGGAGGTGAAGTTGGAATATGTACCAACAAAGGATCATATTCTAGATATATTTGCAATTACACTACCTAAGAATAATTTTGAGTACCTTAGAGGTAAGCTATGACTTGTATGCCTAGCTAAAAATAAATAAGATGATGTTGATGCAACAATTCAATAGATTTATTTCTATATAAATCATTGTGGATTGATGTTCAGGGGACTACTCCTTAGGGGGAGTTGTCAGAAAGAGATGAAAATAGTTATGGGAGATGAAGACATTGGGTATGTTGTGCCTCTGGCATTTTTTTCAAAGGTGGAGAAGAGTAAAGAATATTATGAGAATACTTTAAGGAGAAGATTATCGTAGAAATTATTTATTTTCTTCATATTATTAGTGTTGTCACCAATGGAAAAGGAGGAGATTATTGGCATAGCTTATGTAGAGGTAATTTGACAATATTATGGTATGAGTTTGATGTAGATATGATATAGTTAGGTTGATCAGTTTTGATGTTGTCACTAATGTCAACTTAGTGGTTATTGGTCGACAGTGAGCCTGTTATGCTGATGTATGTTTAGGAGGTTGGATCTAGAATTGTGGTAAGAGTTGAAGAATGCAATCATAATGGAAGACTAAGTGATGTCTCTAGATTGTATATCTATGACCACATAGGTTTATCTTATGTATGTTGTGAATTATGATCGATTGAAGGTTACTAGGTCAATAAGAAGAATATGATGAATCCAAGGAGGAATGATTTGATGATTACACCAAATAGGTTTAGATTCAGGTATTACAATTTAGGATATTTTTATTGGGAAGTTAACTATACTAGTGTATATGGATAATATTAGTGTTTTCATTATGGAAACAAAGTCATATAAAGTTTTGAGGTCAACACAATGACTTAGAAAATTAGAATTTGGCTAAGTATGGAAGACATAGCAAACAGTGAAGTATCTGATGAACAGAGCATCAACACACGTGCATATGATCAAGTTTTGGTATGCACCCTTGAAGATATGATTTTGAGTATATTAGTAAGCTATGGTTAAGAACACCTGGTCTGATGTGATAGTATGAAGAAGTTACAGTGAGTTGAAGTAACATAGACAATGAGCAACAAAATAGAATAGAGCATGTAGCCGACAGGAAAGATTTTGATTAGCACTGAATATTTGTTTTTTTTAAAGCTATGCACCTATTGTAAATGTTTTGTAAACATGTTAATCTCATTCTATGTAAACACACTTGAGCCAATTCATTTGGAAGCATTGTATGTAATAGGTAATAGGTTGACTTAGTAAATAGTTTTGTTTGTGCCTATATATAAGACATGTGCTTTTGTAGTTGAGTATGCAGAGGTAGATAGAGGATGGAATAGTAGATAAGAAGTATGTGAAGAGTAGTAAGAATGATATAGAGATTTACAAGAGGTTAAAGCATCAGCACACAAAAGGAACTGATCAAACAAGTAGTGCCAAAGAAACAATTCACCATTACACATATAGTGTGTATCTGATATCCAAGAGGTTGTAGACTTGTCTATTGAGTAGTGAACTTTGGAAGTGAGCCTTCCACCCCTAGTAGGTTTTGTTACTTCAAGACTCCTAACAGGGTTTGACCCTTGACAAGGTCATTGTATGAAACCATTGTAATCACTTCTCCCAATAGGCAAAAGGAACATTAATAGGTTCATAATACACAAGTACAATTATTAGTGGGTATTAATTCCCATCATGGTTTTTTCTTTGGCCAAGGTTTCCTGTAATCATATCTGGTGTATGTGTTATGGTTGATTGATTGTTTTATTTGATATTCATTTCAATATATAAGTAATTGGGTTAGGTCTAAAGAAGCATAAAAATATTAATATTGTAGAACATTGATTCACCCCCCCTCCCCCCCTCTCAGTGTTCCCATTCCTAGCAATTGGTCCCAGAGCTTTGGTCCTCGGAAATAATTTTAACCACTTGAGGGGATCATGGATACAACTGAAATGAGACATCTGAAGAAGATTCTTGAAGAAGCTCTTGAAGATATTAACAAAGCTAAAAAGGAAATTGAAGAACTGAAATTGAAGTTCAGTGGTTCTCAAGTATTCATCAAGAAACTGAGAAAAGATTTAAAAGATTGTTCAACAAATGATCTGGGAAAAATGGTAAAAAAGATGAATGAAGAAAGAATGTCTCTGAAGGATCAAATTGAATAATTGGATGAAAAGTTAATCAATAATCAGGAAGCCTATGATGAATAGGTAAAATAAAACAAACAGTTGGACAAAGAACTTATGCAAGCAAATATGAAAATCTTGGAGTTAGAAAACGTCAACAAAAAGATGGAATCTAAATTTACTGAAGCAAAGAATCAAATTGACAAATTTCACACAAGTAAGGATCTAATAGAGTCATAGTTGTATGTGTCGAAGTTAAAAGGAAATACCACTGGTATTGGATTCAATGAAGCTCAAGTTCAGATTGAAGCTATGGGAGATAGAATGAAAGAAACAGAAGAATCTACTGAAGCTAAGAAGACTGAAAATCACACTAAAGCTATAGTTGAACCATCTAAGAATGAACTCAAGCCAGTAAACCAAACTTTTTATGCATGTAACAAGCTTGGACATATAGCAAGAGATTGTAAAGAGGTAAGACCTTTCAATGTTATTGTTATTCAAGCAATAAATTTGGTCATAGAGCTATGAATTGTAGATCAAATCAAAGAAGTCAGACACAACATAAACAAAGAAATCATCCTCTGAAAAATGTTAGAAGTCCTCAGAACATTACATGTTAGATATGTAATTATAATGGTCATATAGCTATATAGTGTAGTATGGTAACTCGCATCAGTGTGCCAAGGAATATAAGGCCTCCAGTTATTTGTCACTCTTGTAACAAGGCTGGACACTTCTCAAAGTTTTGCAGATCACAAGCACTAGGATAAGAAAGACCTAATAAGTATCAAGGATCAATTTTGGATGAATCTAGAGAAGTCAAGTTTGTGAAAGCTACATAAGATGAGAGCATGATTTGGATGATAGTAAAGAAAGATAATGTTGATGACTATGTAGTGGATGCATCCGTAATGGACGCACCTTCTACTTATGGATAAATGACCCTCATGGTCATAGGGGGAGCTAGATTAGCTCTAGACCCCTACACGACTGGTAAACTCACCCTCAGAGTATGCGCCTTTGGTTATAGTTGTTGGGATACTATTTGATGCTATATTCAAGTGCGCACAACCTAATTGTTAGTTGAAATGAAGATTGGAATTCTCTGTTACATTTCGTATTATGATGGAAAGCATTAATTGCAGAAATTTTTTTTAATAGTCACTAGAGATCCTTTATCCACACATTTGCATTCAAGATCAAGCCTTTGGAGAGTATAGAAGATAAAATAAGTTAGTGTTGAGAGATTGCAGTTGATTTCATCAGCGGAAGGAATTTAAGATTGTTGTGAAACCCTTGTTTGAACATGACATTTTAGAAAACCTTTGGAACACTATTTGAGCATTGATCAAGTATTGGTCACTCCAGTTGTGTTTGATCTTACTGAAAGGAAGAGATACATTTTAAAGAAGCATCCTTTTGAGTCAATCTTAGATGATTTGGAAGGGGCATTCTCTAGGACTCTAATGGGAGTTATGCATGTAGAAGACATACGTGCATACATATACTACAAGAAGGAACCTATAGGATTAGACAAGATAAAGTCACACCTTTAAACAATGATGAAACCAGACATGACATTCATGGATGAGTTTGCGCACCTTGCAAATCACCCAATTATTGAGTATGAAACTGCATATGAGTTCTATGAGTCTGAATGGATTAAGATCCTACTAAGAAGAATACATGATGACCTATTTTGGATAGGAGAGGCTCTAGTTCGCATTACTTTAGATCTCATTTATGAGATGACAGGACTATCTAAGACCGGTGCCATTCTTCCTACTAGTAAGGATGTCAGGAAACAAGTCGAGCAAGCTTGCAAGTCCCATAGTGATAAGTGCAGCATGGAAATTGATATGATAGAGGAGAAGGATATAAAGCTAATATCTATTTTACCTGGTTATAAGTTCCAACATGCTAATAGAGTAAATAGTGTGTCCATGGAAACAATTCTAGCAACTATCAGAATTGTAAGGGAAAATGGAGAGTTTAACCTATGTGAGATCCTACACACACAGTTATTAGATAATATTAGAACCATCAAGCATGATAAGAGAAAAGTGTTCAGATTTTAGTCACTAATCATTTACATGTACTTCCATATTGTTAGTAAAGAATCATATCTTTATCTTGATAGGATTCTACCCACAATGCCACAAATTTCATTCAAGGAATCATCTGAGACCACCTTGAAATACTTCATGGAATTAGAGATTAAGACATTTAGAATCAGGATGTAGAGAAGGTATAGGATACCTAAGAGTATTGTGGAGAAGTATAAGGACAACATTTGTTTCATGGTGGAGATAGACATTACATGCATGGAAGTTGTAGAGCCAAGAACTAAGTGGATTCATCCACTTGGTTATGAAGTAGAGGAACACATTCTAGAAGCCTATGCACAAGTTCTCTTATCTATGCCAAAATATCCTAATGAACCAAGATGGGATACTTATGAGGAGAAAACAAGACAAATAGATTCAGTCTAATGTAGTGCAGCAACAAAAAGAAAATCACCCAAGATAACATCAGACATATGGAAAATTCATGATGTTACACAAGAAGACTTGAATAAAGCTAGGGATGCCAATATTGTAATGCAACTTGAGAGCGCGCCCTCTTCTAAAGTGAAAAGAGAGAAATTTTACGATCCAAAGAAAAAGAAGAAAAAGACTAATGATAGCATATGTGCACCCACAACCACAATTAATTTGGAGTCCACTCCACCTCCTGAGCCCTATAAGATTCCTAAAAGGAATAAGCAGACCACCGCAAGCCATTCATCATCAAGATCAACAAGAAGACAAAGAAAAAACACTCAAGCACCTCCTACGATAGCATTCAGACCAAATCTTGAAGTGTTGAAGACTAGAGTAGTAGATGAAGGAAGGATTTATCAAATAGATAAGTTTTATGATAAGTATCATGAGATTGATAAATAAAAAATCCATAGTATGATTATCAAGCACATGATTAAGTTCAAGAAGCCAGTTCTAGAACTTAAAACAATCATTCTATATAATGTATGGAACATTTTGGAATCTTTGAAGAGACAAGCCATAGAAGAATATTTTTAGTTAAGGGAAAAGACATTGGATGACAACCTTCTTGTCTATTCAGGGGAAGAGAAAACTTTATTGTTAGATTTGGTGAAGCCTCACCTAAGAACCAAAACAAGAAATCTACAGATAATGAACAAAGAGTATGAGTTGGTTGTGAAGGATATAGAAAAGGAATTTGAGAAGGTATTTTTTGATAGACACATGTATCCATCTTCTATGCCTAGAACCCAAGTTCCCTCTGAGAAAAAAAAAGCAGCTAAGATTTAGAATGTGCCTATGATAGGTCCACATGAGTTTGTGCCCATACCTAAAGCTAAATATGATACTATCATGATTGATAATGTTGAAATATCAATGGAAGAAAAAGAAAATGAACTGGACAAGTTTGAGGAAGCATTTGTAAGCACTGAGGAAGTAGAGATTCTATGTGCTAATGAATCTCCTAAGCAACAAGAAGAAGTGCATATCGAAGACTTGACTAGACAGGAAGAAGAAAAGGAAGATGAGCCTAAAGAACAACACTCTATTGAATTACCAGTGAAGGTAAAGAATAAAATCATGGAAAACACACTCATAATACCTAAGCCCTCAATTTCATTATCGTCAAGTTTGACCCCTAATACAAGAAGTTTAGACTCATGGGGAGAATAGGATCTGATGAAAATAAGTGTGTTAGCAATGGAGAAAGAAAAAGAGAAACAAGTAATGAGGAATCCATTTTTTGTTGAATCAGTAAGCATACTGAACAACTTACTACCTGAGGACAAGAAAGTAATAAAAGTTCATTCAACGGATGATGTAAGCAGTATCCTATCAAGTTTTAAAGAAAATTTCTCAAGCCTTGACGAAGTAGCATCTAAGATTGCAGATGAGAAATATCTCAAGAAGACACTAAATGAATTGATACAAAATTGCTCACTTGACCTCAATTCTCTTAAGGTTGGTCAAGAAATGTTAAAGGAGATAACATCAAAAGGAAGGGAAATAGTTGTTGATTGTATGAATAAAGATAAACTCACCTCAGACCTTTCAAAGAAGATTTAGGAAGCTGAATCTATGATGACAACTATAAGAAAATTTGAGGTAGATCCCTCATGGGATATAAACATGTGCAACAATGTATACCAAGTTGAGATAGACAATATTGAAAAGACAAAGAAATTGATTGCAAAGATAAGGGCTAGTCAAGCACAGTTAAGACATGCACTTTCCCCTTCATTGGATGTACTCAATCAGAATATCAAGCATATTGATTCTACCATTGTGACATATCATCAAGGTCCCTGTATAGAATTGAAGAAGATGGAGAAGCTAACTTATGCATTATGCACCCAACTATAGACAATAGATGCACTCAAGGCATTTTGGTAGCAAGAGATCTAAAACCTTAAGATTACATACCTGGATGTCCTATCTATGTAAGTAAAGATTCAATTTTGTGCACCTTTGTCATTAATGTTAAAGGGGTAGTAGAATAATATGGAGTAGTGTATATGATCCAAAGGGGATTAGAGTATATAGAAAAAGGGAGATAGAAGAATATATGATGTACAATATACATGAAAAGATAACAGTATAAGATAGAAAATTTTGGTGTAAAGATGTAGTTTAGCAACTTCAGCATATTCCTTTGTCACCATTACTGATAAAGGGGGAGATTATTTGAAAGTTGACTATACTAGTGTATATGACTAAGACTAGTGTTTTCATTATGGAAAAAAAGTTATATGAAGTTTTGAGGTCAGTGCAATGAATGAGAAGATCAAAATTTGGCTAAGCATGGAAGACAAAGCAGAAAGTGAAGTATCTAATGAACAGAGCATCAACACATGTGCATATGATTGAGTTTTTGTATGTTCCCTTGAAGATAATATTTTGAGTATGTTAGTAAGATATGATTAAGAATGCATGGTTTGATGTGATAGCATGAATAAGGTATAGTGAGTTGAAGTGGCATAGATAGTGAGCCACACAACAGAATAAACCATGCAACTAAAAACAATTTTTTTTATTAGTGATTAATATTTTGTTTTTTAAAGCTATGCACCTATTTGAAATGTGTTGTAAACATGTTAATCTCATTGTATGTAAACACTCTTGAGCTAATTCATTTGGAAGCATTGTATGTAATAGGTCATAGGCTAGCTTAGTAAATAGTTTTGTTTACACCTATATAAGACATGCACTTTTGTATTTGAGTATGTAGAAGTTGATAGAGGATGGAATAGTAGAGAAGAAGTATGAAAAGATCATTAAGAATGATATAGAGCTTTACAAGAGGTTAAAGCATTAGTGCACAAAAGGAATTGATCAGACAAGTAGTGTCAAAGTAGCAGTTCACCATTATAGATATAGTGTGTATCTGATATTCATGAGTTTGTAGCCTTCTCTATTGAGCAGTGACCTCTGGCAGTGAGCCTTCCACCCCTAACAAGGTTTGTTACTTCAAGACTCCTAACAAGGTCCAACCCTTGACCATGTCATTGTACTAAAATATTGTAATGATCACTCCTAACAGGGAAAAAGAACATTAATAGGTTCATAATACACAAGTACAATTATTAGTGGGTATTAATTCCGATCGGGGTTTTCCTTTGGCCAAGGTTTCCCCATAATCATATATGGTGTTATGTGTTATGGTTGAATGATTATTTTCTTTGATATTCATTTTAGTATATAAGTAATTGGGTTAAGTTTAAAGTATCAGAAAAACATTAATATTGTAGAACACTGATTCACCCCCCTCTTAGTGTTCCCATTCCTAACAATTTTATCTTGACTATGTTATGAGGTTGCTGCCGCGATCGCATCATGTTTGAAGATCAGATGACAAAGTTTCAATGGAAACAAGCTCACTAAGTGGAAAGTAAAAGAAGTTCCTAGAACAATTGGTCTGATTCTTAAATGGTGATGTTTCACCATGGTGCAATATGTGGTTATGTATTATAAGGATCGTAGTGATGTGGAAGATCGACGAGGAATGATGAGTTGGAATTTTCATGATGGCGATCATTAATTTTCTTGGAGTTGTACAAGAACATTGTAGAGTGTGATGTGGTTTGACCTTTCTTTGTGAAATCAATTGTGTGATGAATGTGGAGGCTGACATGATCTTGAAATTGTAATTGATAATTGGTAATATACTTGAGGGTTTAAGAATTGAGAAAAAATGTATTGTAATGATGAAATCAAAATGTATTAGGTTATTAGATGGCTCAGTTAGTGGAAAAATATTTATATCATTCTGATGTATTATGAAGCATGTGTGGAAGACAAAGATCATGAATACAGGTGTGTAATTGTAGGGTTTGAATGTTCTATATGTGAAAAAATGATTGAGCTTCAACTGGATCTGTACTAGAAGAGGAGTTTTATTTTCATAGATCATTGTACTTTCTTATTCCTAATACTTTCGACAAGAAAATACCTTAATGGGGTAGATCCAAATAGATCTAGTTTGTAAATCCTTTAACTAGGTGATTCTTTAACTAGGTCTTGAAATCCCATAACCAGGATACTCCTAATAGGTTAAATCTCCTAACATGGATAGAGGTAAATCCATTAATTGAGTGGCTCCTAATAGGGTCTTGTTCTTAGCCAAGAATTTTATAATTTTTTAAGAGGTTAAAGTTCTTAATCAGGCTCAGTTCAGAAGAGTACAGAATTATTTTTTGGTGCCATCCTCACACATGGTTTTTACTAGTTGGGTTTCCACAAGAAAAATATTAGTTTTCTTGTCTTGCATGATTGTGGATATTTACCTTGAATGGTTTGTTTATTCATGCAATGGATGTTGATTGATTAAATATGCTGAATGGTTAACAAAAAATTTAATCGATAGATTACTTATTCACCCCCCTTCCCTCTCTTAGTATTCTTGGACATAATAATAACAACACATTCATCTACAAACCTTTGAGATATTTTCCAAGAAATACAAAACCATAAAAATGATCGTAAAATTCATCTCTATAGTTCAGATATATGCCACAAGCTCTAGGCACATAGTTCTGAAGGTGTTCATAGCCTCATTGATTTAATTTATGTTTGGGGTCATTATATCCCCTTCTAGAAAATGGTCAAGCATCAATAAATTATTTGAGAGTTTATTGAACTAACTAAGAGAAAGAAAAAAATAACTAAGAGAAAAAGAAAACTATGTAGAAATACCACCACTCTTTGAACAAGAGTTCATAGTTTATCTCTCTTAGATCCAATTGAGTGTAGTAATGGTAAGGTTTGATTTCAAATATCAAGGGTGTAGTATCTTTGAAACCTTTTGATGATTAGGGGTATCACATCACCCCAAAAAATTATTCAAGGTGATTCTAAAAAATTTAGAGCTTTCAAAGGTCAAGGTTGTTTGCATCCCCAAAGGTTTTTTGAAAGATGATCGCTAATAATTTAGAGCTTTCAAAGATCAAGGGTGTTGGCATCCCTAATTTGTTTTTATCAAAGATGATCCCTAAAAATTTTGAACTTTTAAAGGTTTGTGTAATACACCTCCATATGCCTATGCTTTTGTTTTAGTTACATATCTTTAATTTTAATTTTAATTTTGGGTTTGTGTTGGCATGCTTGATGATTCATTCTTGGACTTTAATGATGATTTTGGTGTTATTTGCATCTTTAATATTAGTTTTTGATTACTGGTAAAAATAGGTTTTAATTGGGGACCCAAAACCCCTTACAACATAGTTATAAAAGATAAGTCATTAAAACCACCCAAGTAAAACAGGGCTCAGAAAACTAGCCCTTCAACAAACCTAACGTAAGTACAAAAAACCAACCTACAACCAGTAATAAAAAACAAAACCCAACAATGAAACTAGAGGAAAAAAAAAAAATAGAAAAAAGGAAACTAGGCATACTCTAACAAAGTTGCCTCCATATCTTTTTTAGCCTTGGACATTTTTTTAATGGCCACATTAAGGTTTGAAAGCTCCAAAATCCTCTACTAGATCTTCTTCTTCTTTGATAATATAGTGCATTTTCCAGGTCCAGATAGATCCTCATCATCATTGGTATCATCAATTTTAATAGGGGAACCAACATTTAACTCCTGCTTGATGTTACTAATGCAGTCAACCGTAGTCCCCATAAAATAGTTGGTGTCCACCATGATTTTCTTAAGAGTGGCATCCATCCTATCAATATTATCCTACATCAAGCCCACCTCATCCCTATTCTCGCAAGTTTTGGTTGTGCCATCCAACCTAGCACCCAGTCTTTCTTGAATAATGTCCACTTTGGCAGAGAGAGATCTAAGGTTGAGGCTCAAAGTTTTTATCTCATGAAAGAACCATTTGACCAGATGAAAGGAATACATGGATATTGCCTTGGCCATTTGCATGATAACAAAAGGAGGGTGAATTTTTTCCTTCAAATCTTCTTTGATGACCTCAACATTCCTCTCCCGCATATCAAAAGACTTAAAGAAAGGGATAGTTTTGGAAGAGGAAAAAATATAATTTTCCAGAAGGGTCTCCTTTCCTCTCACATCATTCTCTTTTTTATCTGACACCTCTTTAGTATCATTTTAATTATTCAAAGAAATTAGGACATCATGGTACACATAACTAGCATAGTCAACTAGGATAGGGACCTTCTGACCCCTAGGATCACTTGATCACCCATATCCAAAACATCCTGAATGCTTTTAATCCCATCAGCTTTCATTTCACTCCCAGTAGTAGACAAAGAGTACTTGCCATCATTCTTAGGATTTTTTAAGAGAAATCCCTTTAAATTTTGGGAAACCCCCAACACTATCCCCCTCTGACTCAGTCTCCATGCCACTTTTCTTATCAAATTTCATTTTTTTAGAGGGAGAGCACTCCTTAGTTGTAGCCTCCCTACCTCTCTTGGCTAAGCTAATAGAAGGCCCTCCCTCTAGGAGATGGAGAGGAAAAGGGATGAGATTCACCTTCTTACTAATATACTTAACAATAAGAATAATAAGCCCTTCATGCAAAATCAGCTTATTCTCTTTTCTTTTATGCTCAAAAATGCTCTACCAAAGGAAAGTAAGAAAATAAAATGGAAACAAAACCCTAACCTTGTGCCTGAAATGATAGAGAAGGAAAAAGTGATACAAAGGGGCTCTTTTATACCTCCCATCAAGAGTAATGTATTCCATAATGGCCACCATCACCTTGGACCAGATATCCTTGAAGCTAAGGACATCAAAGTAGTCCCCGGTATCTCTAACTAGTTTCTAAGCTTCCTCTTCGTCATTTGGTAAATGACAAATAGAATTATAAGAGACTTTCTTGTCCCTATAAAATTTTATCTCTTTAGAGCTAAGGCCCGAGACATTAGCAATAAGATTCTCAATATTTTTGACATCCATCCCCCAAATGGTAACCATGATTTCCTTCCAACTGTCAATAAAATTATTGGTAACCTATTCATAAAAATCGTACAGTTTCTCCATGAAAGTGGTAAGCCCTCCTTTTCATAGATTTTCCCAAACCTCCTTCTCATCCTTACACCTCTTGTAGCTCTTAGGTTCATGAAAATTCAGGCCCCCACCCATCTTTACTTAACTAGGAGCACAACTACAAAGAAACACCAAAAAATCTTTGAACATGATGAAAAAGATGAAAATGAAACAACCTATCACACCTCTAAAAAACTCGTGTCTTCCCCTCTTAATCTCGGGAATGCCAAAACTTTCCATAATGATATATCCACCCTTATTGTATATTTATCTTGTCATTAATAGTATGGAGATACACCAAATCAATCTTCCTATAGTGAATCTTGTCATGGGTAGAAGCAAAAAGTTGGGTGCCAATTCCGCGGAAGTCCGCGGCTTGAAAATTTGTGCCGCTTGAAACGGGCACCCATTTTTTAAAAATGGGTGCCCGTTTTAGGCTCGGACATCCGATCCGAAGTTCAAAAAGTGGGTACCCATTTTTCAGAAACGGGCACCCATTTTTTTTCAAAACGGGTACCCATTTCTTAAAAAAATTAATTTTTTTTTTTAATTTAAAATATTTTTTTAAACACATATTTTTAAATTTATGAAACGGGTGCCCGTTTTTTGAATTTAAATAATGGGTGCCCGTTTCTGAAAATATGCACGCAGGAGTTTTCACTCTGCCTCAGTTTTTGGTTTGGGATAGGTTTGGTGAGACCAAGCCTATGTCTTAGCCTCCAAAATTTTGGCTAAGGCATTGGAATAAAAATTTTAATGCTTACCGTAATTTTTTGAAGCCCTTCTGGATCAATTTTTTTGACAAAACAAAAACCCATTAAAGATCTCACTATCACGATTCTAAAAATATAAATTTCATAATAATATGGTTATTTTTACTATTTTTACATTATTTATTAGTTGATAGTGGTACATAAACGTAAAATAGTGAGACTCACTAAAACTTTAATAACTTTTTAATTTTTAAGTATTTTTAAAAATAAATTATATATCATCAATCTAGATTCAATTCTTTTGAATTTAAAAAAAAGAATTTTTGAAAAAAAGAAAAATTATATTAAATTATGGTGGCCGTACACGAGAGGTTTGAAAAATAAGCTTTATTGTTAATTAAAAATTAATAAAAAATAATTTACAAAATAAAAAAATAAGAAAAAATATTTTCATCAATATTCTATGTCTTAGCTATCTTCCCTAAAAAGGATTTAAAAAAATTCATTTATTTGTGTCAAAATATGGTGGCCGTACACGGATGTGGTATGGTCCTGAAACAAGCATTTTGAAAAAGTGGTTTTCAAATATGCCTATCAAAATATAATTTATACCATGTGGGTATTAAAATAAATTATATATTTGAAAAGTAGACTCCAAGTACTACAATTTCTATTAGTGAATTTTTCCGAGATTCAATCTCTAAGTGCCTCAAATTTTGAGATCAATTTAGATAAATTTTGAAAAATAGGAAAAACACTTCCACTTTTTGCAAAAAATTGGCACCCAACTTCTTGCAGCCACCCTCATATGCCACCTTAGCTTTTAAATTGGCATTAAGTTTACTATCTCCTTTCCAATTCATGATACCATCTTATTTGATAGTTAGGTTAGCCAATGCATCCATCATCCCATTTTCCTCATGATACACGTGAAATAAGTACTTCTAGTAAAGTGAAAATAATTACAAGAGCATATTTAATAATAGTGTTGATTGTCCATGATATTTTAGACTTACCCTTGATGCAATCTAAAATGTTCATCGAATCACCTTCGATCCAAACTTTATTATATTTAGATAAAACAATAATTTTTAAAGTCTGAAGGAAACCCGCTACTTCCGTCATGTGGTTAGATTGAATCCCAATAGGGAGGGCCACCAGAGCAATATAGTTAGCCACATCATCCCTTATCATTCTGCCACACCTAGCAGAACCTGGGTTTCCTTTAGAAGCCCTATCAAAATTAACCTTGACCCAACCCTTAGGGGGCAATAACCATAACACATTTTACTACTCTGACCTAGAGGAAATGGGTGCCTTATTAGGATTAATACCATCCAAAACATCTAGTTTCTAGCTAGAGATTCCTTACTGTTCTATTGGATACTTCTTTTGATTTTGTCTACCACCATAGCTGTGGGCAACAAGGTGTTTCTGAACACCCTATCATTGTGCTCTCTCCATATTTTCCAAATGACATGCGGGGCAATAATATTATAGAGGTTTCTTTCAATACTCACATTATCATTTCTCAATTGAATAAAAATATTTGGTAGCCTACCAGCAAAAACCTAGTGTTGGTTCCAGATACTAAGGACATAATTCAAAACTTCCCATGAATAAGGGTAGGTGACAACTAGGTGGAAATAAGTTTCTTCCTCTTTCAAAGACAAAAGATAATGATTAGCAAACATCATCCCCCTCTTTTGAAGGTTATCCATCATAAAAATCTTATTCTGCAAAACCAACCAATAAAACAAGTTAATTTTAGGTATCAATCTCTTGTCCCAAACCTTAGCCCAGAATGGGGGCAAATCCATATGGTTCAGGAGGAGAGTAGTGGCTAAGGAAACCATGTAGGACCCTAAGGGATGACTAGACTAAATCATAGAATCTTCCAACCCCATCTCAGGCTTCTGTACATTGAGATCCAACATCAAAGGTTTAAGACTATCATCGACCCTAACCAAATCAACCTAAGACTAATTTCTCCAATACTTACTTTTTGGCAAGTTGACTATACTGATGTATATGAATTTTTTTAGTGTTGTCATTACAGGAAAAAATTCATATGATATTATGGAGTCAGTGCAGCCAGTTGGAAGATCATAATTTGGTTAAGTATGGAAGATTGGACAGTCAATAGAGCACCGGGTGAACATAGCATCAACGCATGTGTGTGTGACAGCATTATGATATGTTCCCTTGAAGATAAGCTTCTAATTATGTATTCGTGATAATTATAAGAGTGCATGATGATATGATTCAGTATGAGGAAGTTACAGTCAGATGAAGTGACATAGATAGTGAGTGGCAAACCATAACAGAGCATGAAGCCAACTGTTGTTATTTTGATTAGCGCTTGTAATATTGTTTTGTAAAGGCTACGCATCTATTGTATTTAGGTTGTAGACATGTTAATATCATTATATATAAACACACTTGAGCCGATTCATTTGGAAGTTTTGTATGTAATAGGTTAAAGGTCGACCTAGTAAATAGTTTTGTTTGCGCATATAAATAAGACATGCACCTTTGTATTTGAAGAAAAGATACAAAATAGAGTTGATAGGAGAAAAGCACAAGTATACAAAGAGAAAATATAATTTTGTAGATCTTTACAAGAGGTTAAAGTAGCAATGCACCAAAGGAACTGATCAGACAAGTAATGTTATAGCAATAGTTCACCTTATAGATATAGTGTGTATCTGAGATTAAGAAGGTTGCAGCCTTCACCAGTTGAGTGGTAGGCTCTAGGATAGTGTGTCCCCACCCCTAATAGGGTTATTATAAAGGACTCCTAATAGGGTCCAAACTTTGACTCACTATACTAAAAGCATTGTAAAGAAGAACTCCTAACAAGGTTGTAAGATCTTCTACCAGGGATCATAAAACACTAGTGCAGTTCTTAGTGGGTGTCAATTTCCACTGGGGTTTTTTATCTATTTGGGTTTCCCCATAATCATATTTTGTGTTATATGTTGTGGATGTTTATCTTACTTGCATTGATATTCAGTTTAGTACTTAAGAAATAAAGTTAAGATTCAAGATAGCAGAAAAAGTCATATTATATAGAACACTGATTCACACCCCACCCCTCTCAGTGTTTCCATTCCTAACAATTGGTATCAGAGCTTTGGTCCTTTGAAAACAAGTTTAACCATTTCAGGAGATCATGGGTTCAAAAGAAGTGAAACATTTGAAGAAGAATCTTGAAGCAACTCTTGGAGACCTCGATAGATCTAAGAAAGAAATTGAAGAACTAAAAATAAATGTTAGTGGTCTTCATGTTTTCATCAAGAAACAAAGAAAACATTTGAAATATTGTTCCACAAGTGATTTAGGGAAAATGGTCAAAAAGATGAATGAGGAAAACACATCTCTGAAGGATTAGATTGAAGAATTAGATGAAAAGTTACTTAAAAATCAAGAAGTCTATGAAGAATAGGTCAAACAAAACAAATAGTTGGATAAAGAACTTAGGAAAGCAAACATAAAAATCTTATAGTTAGAAAACATTAAGAAGTAGATATAATCTGAATTGACTGAAGCAAAGAATTATATAGACAAGATGGACACAAGTAAGGATTTAATAGAGTCACAATTGTATGCTCGAAAGCTGAAAGCAGATACCACTAGTATTGGATTCAATGAAGCCCAAGTTGAGATTGATGCTATGTGTGATAGAATGAAATCTCCTACAGAAGCCAAGAAGACTAATGATCATATTGAAGCTCAAGCAGAACCATATAAAGATGAGTGCAAGCCAGTAAACAAAACTTGTTATGCCTATAATAAGAATGGACATATAGCAAGAGATTGTAAAGAGGTAAGACCCTTCAATGGTTATTGTTATTCATGCAATAAGTCTGGTCATAGAGCTATGAATTGTAGATCAAGTGAAAGAAATTAGAATCAGAAAAGTTAGAGAAATCATCCTTAGGAAAATTTTAGATGTCCTTAGAACATTACATGTCAGATATGTAACTATAATGGTCATTCAGCTAGATAGTGCAAATTGGTAACTCACATCAATGCGCTGAAGAATATAAGGCCTCTAGTTATTTGTCACTCATGCAACAAGGCTGGAAACATCTGAACGTTCTATAGATCAAAAGCATAGAGATAGGAAAGCCCTAAAAAGTCAGAAGGATCACTATTGGATGAAGCAGGAGAAGTAAAGTTTGTGAAAGCTATAGAAGATGTGAGCTTGATTTGGAATGAAGAAAAGTCAGATAATATTGGTGAAATAGTTGAGGATTCATCCACAATAGAGACACCTCCTATTTACAATTAAATGAACTTCATGGTCATAGGGGGAGCTAGATTATCTCTAGACCCCTATGCGGCTAGTATAATCACCCTCAGTGTATGCACCTTTGGATATAACTATTTGGAGACTAGGTGATGCAGTATGCAAGAGCACACTACCTGATTTTTAGAAGAGTCAAAGAAATAAATTTACAGTTGCATTCTATGTTTATGCGGCAAGCATTAATGGCATAAATCTACTTTATAGTCACCAAAGATTCACTGATCACTCATTTGAAATCTAGATCAAGCGTTTGGAGATCACATGAGCACTACAAGTTGAGTTGTAAAGTGTTGCAGTTGAATTTATCAATGAAGAAGGAAGATTGAATTTTTGAAGCCCTAGTTCAGACGCAATGATCTAGAAACCCTTGGAAACCTCTGTGAAGTGATAAATCAAGTAATTCATGGCTACACAAGTTGTTTTTTATGTTCTTGAAAGGAAAATATATGTGTTTAAGAAGCATCATTTCAAGTCCACCCTAGATGACCTGGAAGAATCCTTTTCTAGAACCCTAATGGGTATTATGCACATAGAAGACATATGTGAATATGTTTATTGCAAGAAGGAATTGGTTGGTTTCAACATAATAAGGTCACACCTTGAGTCAATGATGAATCTTGATAAAAACATTCATGGATGAGTTCGTGCACCTTGAGAATCACCCTATCATTGAGTATGCTACTGCATATGAATTCTACGAAACTAAATGGATTAAGATCATGTTGAGTAGAATTCATGATGACCTAGTTTGGATAGGTGTTCAGTTCCAGTTAGAATCACAACTAATCTCATTTATGAGATGCAAGGTCCATCAAAGATAGGCGTCATTCTTCCAGTTGGTAAGGATGTCAGGAAATTGGTTGAGCAAGCTTATAATTCATGTAGTGATAAGAGCGGTATGACCATAGAGCCAATTGAGGAGAAATTCATCAAGTGATTGGCTATGATTCATGGTTATATATTTAAGCATGAAAATAGGGTTAATAGTGTGTCTGAAGCCACTATTCTTGCAGCCATCAAAATTGTAAAGGAGAATGGAGAATTCAACTTGTGTGAGATCTTGTGCACATAGTTGATTGACAACATAAGGGAAATCAAACATGATATGAGAAAAATATTTAGGTTTGGGTCACTGATTATCTATATGTACTTTCATATAGTTGGAAAATTTTTAGATCTATACCTAGATAAGAGTTTACCCACAATGCCTCAAATATCTCTTAAGGAATCAACTCAGAGTACTTTGAAAGATTATATGGAGTTGGAGATAAAGACATTTAGGATAAAGATGCAAATGAGGTATAGGATACTTAAGAGAATTGTTGAGAAATACAAGGATAGTATTTTCTTCATGGTAGAGACAAACATTACATGCATGGAAGCTCTTGAGCCTAGAACTAAGTGGATTCATCCACTTGGTTATGAAGTGGAGGAATAGGTTTTGGAAGCATTTGCACAAGTCCTCCTTATAGCGCCCAAGGATCCAAATGAGACTAGATGAGGAACATATGAGGAGAAGACTAGATAGGTAGATGGAGTCCTAAATAGTGCAGTGATGAAGAGGAAAGCCTCTAAGATCACATCTGAAATACTCAAGATTCATGGTGTCACTCACGCTGACCTAGATAAAGCTAGATAAGCCAAGATAGCTATGTAGATTGAGAGCGCATCCACTATAGAAGCCAAATTAGTGAAGTTGGATGACCCTAAGGAGAAGAAAGTGAAAATTGAGAAATGTAATGATCCTATGGGAAAGGAGAGTAAAACAAATGATATGACCTTTGTGCCCGCAAATTGATTTGACATGGAGTCCACTGAAGCATCTATGCCTAAGAGGAAGAAGCAAGTAGCTACAAGGCATCCATTAGCAAGAGTCACAAGAAGTAGACTTTCTCAAGCACCTCCTGAGGCAGAATTCCTACCAAGTTTACAAGTGTTGAGATCCAAAGTGGTAGATGAAGGTAGACTTGATCAGATATCTAAGTTTTATGATAGATATCACGAGATTGACAAGTCTAAAATCCATGATATGTTGATAAAACACATGATCAAATTTAAGAAGACTATTCTGGAACTAAAGACAGTCATTCTAGATAAAATTTAGGATATTTTGGACACATTGAAAAGACAAGCTACTGAAGAAGACATCGGAATAAGAGAAAAGACACTAGATGACAACCTGCAAGTGTGCTCAGTTGAAGAAATGTCCTTGATAATAGAAATAGTAAAGCCACACCTCAGAACTAAGGTGAGGACATTGCACATAATGAACAAGGATTATAAGCTGATAGCCAAAGAGACTGAAAAAGCCTTTGAGAAGGTATTTTTATAACAATGCATTCAACCAACATTTGCATCCACAACCCAAGTGCCTATTGAGCAAGACAAAGTAGATGAGGGCATAAATGCACTGTGTAATGCGTAATGCATAATGCCTAGTAAAACGTCCACAGCAAATACAATAAAATATATGCATTGAACTGCGTAATGCATTTTTAAATAAATTAGCGCTAGAATAATATATAAAAAAAAAACAATGTGATACAACAGAGATTACAAGAAAATGCCATTGAAGTTAAACTGAAGCTCAATAAACATTTGCCTTATTAAGATGTAACCGATCTGTACAAATAGATATGGCTCATTTGCATCAAATTAGATGCCAAAACATAAATAGATGTTATGCACATTCATACCATCATGGTAGATTTTTGGATTAAAAGAGAGAGATTCTCTTATGGTATAAGAGATCTCTTGCTCTGCTATCCCCTTTCATCATTTGAGATATTTAGCATAAGCTTCACATGCTCATCCTTCCTCAGATTTGCACCCACAAAAAAATGAAAGAAAACAATAGTGAGAGATTTTTAGGGTTTGGAGAAGTTTTATTAAGGCCCCAAACCCTAATTTTGAATTAGGGTTTTGAGGGCCCATTCTTATTAAATAATTTTATTTAACTGGGTTTGTTTTCTATTAAGAACTTATTTATTGAATAAGATGTGTCCGTCTCTATTTATTGAGCATAGATAGAGAAATTTTAATTTGTTGAAATATTATTATGTTTTCAATTTGTTAGTGATTTATTTGTAGGGGAAATATTTTTAAAAAGATTGGTAAAACTTATTTTGTTAGTAGTAATTGAGTTTAATAAATATGGTAATTTTCTTTTCGTTAGGATTTATCGTTAATGATAATTAAATTAAGTCATGGATCATTTTCTTAGCAAACTCTTAAATCGAAGAAAAGATTAGTAGTATAAAGTTTATAATTGATCCTAAATAGATTTATTATAAATATTATTTTAAAATTTAGTATGGCTTTTACCTTCTTAGTAATTTATAATATCAAAGAATTTCGTAAGATGGAAAAAGTTTTATTAATGCTCCTTAATGTTAATTAATATTATTTTTAACAAAAATTCTCATAGTAAACTTTATCTTTTCTTCTTTTTTTTTTTGTCCTTTTTTTTTTTCTTACATAAATTTTATATGAACAAAATTTAAGGGATGTTATTTCAATAATTACTAATATATTTATGGTCGTTTCATCCTCTTAGTAATATATTGGTTAGGGTCGTTATTAAAATGAAAAGCGATTGTAAGGTTAGTTTTCTAATATGTTATGTAGATGTGAAGTTAATAAGGGTTATAGTATTGTGTTTAATTTAACTAAGTGATTTTTATTTATTTTTTTATTTGAGAATTAATTTATTAAATGGACTAAATTGTTAATTATTTATTTAACTATTGTCTTATCCTTTTACCTTGTTAAAAGATAAATTATTTTTATTAAATTTTTATTGTTTGGAACTTTAATGATAAATTTGATATTACTTTTTTCCATTTAACTAGATTTGTATTATAAATATTTAAATTGGAAATATTAATATTAAATAATTTAACTTAAAGGAGAATTTTTATGTATAAATGATAAATAGATGTAAAAGTTGGATAATTAAATTGTAAAGAAGCTTTAAATTTTAAAGGGCTATAGTAATACATATTTAAATTAAACTAGTGGACTTAGCCCTTTAGTGTAATTTTGTATTTAATATTTTGATGACTTATTTTATTGTATTTGAGCTTCTACATATTTGGATTAAGAAGTATGTAAGACCTTAGAAGTCAAATTTATTAATAGTTGGGAATTTAATTGAAGTTCTCTCATTAAAACATTTTAGAAATTTATTATTAATCCATTGTCTTATTCTTTTTAGTAAATTTAGTTTTAATAAAATTAAATTAGAAATATTATCTTGATTTTTATCCCATTTGATTTTAGAAATTTATTATTATTCCAATGTCTTATTCCTTTTAGTAAATTTAGTTTTAAGAAAAAAAAAAAAATAGAAATGTTATCTTGATTTATTTTTAAATTACAGAATATTTTATTTGATTATTAAATAATTACTGACCTTAATATCCTCTTTTAATAATTGGGATTTCATGGAAATTAGTTAATTTCTTTTAAAAACTTCTTAGGGAAAATATTAATTATCATAAAGAGATCTTTATTCTACACTTTGATCACTTAATTTGTTTAATTTCTTTTAAAGGACCTTAATGTAAAATGGGGTATTATTTGCTATGGCATTAAGAAAATAGCTTTGGTAATTATGTCTATAACTAGTTCATTAATTTAAAAATTGATAATGTTATTTTTATGGGGCCAATATATGTGGCCAGTATACTGGCCAACGTAAAAATAGCATTACAACTTAACCTAGTATTATGTTGAAATCTTTAGTACTCTTGGAAATTAATGAATTACTCATAAACATTAGAGTTATGTTTAATTAAATTTTAATAAATTTTATTTATACTTATATATACATGAAGAAGTATAGGCTTTTCTCTTCTTGAACTTTATGAATGTATATTATGACATGCTTGGAGAACTCAGTACCCCCCATCTTTTTGATGAACTCCAGGAGGAAGGTCATGCCTAGGGGGGGACGATGTGAGGTCCTACCCCAACCCATCTTAGCTCGACAATCATTTTGACATTTGATTCATCAGGAGGATACTTTGAGTAGCGACATTTGACTTATTTTGGATTACGTATGTTATCATGAGATCTTATGAGATGATTCATATAGATTTTTATGATGTTGATGTTAGTCGTACTCTTTGTATGCTCATTTTGATTCCATGATTATCTATGATATATGAATTCTACACTCTGCATTGTTATGTCATCTTTCAGTATAATGAATATTGGTGAAAACATGGTTCTATGATAAGTTTAAGATTACATGCTTATGTGGATTACATAATGTTTTATGAATGTAGATATATATGTATTTGTCAGTTTAGATGTTACTACTCTATTTTTGAAATGATTATTAATGCAAGATTTTATAATGTACTGACATCAAATTTGAGTGTGCAGGAACATGGTCATGGTTGTAAGTCGGGGAAACAAGATAGGATCTAAGTGCTATCAGTTGGAACCCAAGGTCAACACTAGTAGAGAATGACCTCGTCGTATCGTGATTTCTTTTGTAGACATGATGCCTATGTGTATGAGGCTGACTATGTTTGAAATATATGTTTGTAAGTAAATTTTATTTTTGTGAAAATGTATAAATGTATTTTCCCACAAGGCATGCCAAATGTGTTTGTGATGTGTGCTTTAGTGAGGTGTCACTTGACACCATGTTGATGAAGTGCCATGTTGAGTGGAGTAAGGACCCACCCTCTTATTAGTTAGTCTTGAGCATTCCTAAGCTAGTTAGGTGGTTTAAAGAACCAAGAATTGATGAAACCAATACTCCATTTTCGGATGCATGATTAATTGGAGTTTTTGAGAGGTTTTGTGAAGTCCTAGGGTGTGGTTTAGGTTAAATTTTGGTGCCTCAAGGCTAGTACTTGGGTTAGGGGGCTTATTTCTTCTATTCCCACTTTCCTAGGCCACCTTTTTACCTCTCCAAATGGGCCATTTTTTATATGTACGAAAATGGAAAATTCTATCTAGGATGTTTACCTTATTCATGTGGTGAGATTCATTCCAAACCTTAGGTAAGGGCAAGTGTCATTTTGTCTTAGATCTAGAAACCTAATTGCCTTGGGAAGTGAGATGAGAGAAGAATGTTTTTGATAGACTTAAGGGGAGAAAGACTTAGGAACCACACACACTAGTTCATTCTTGTCTATGCTAGTTGAGAGAGAGTAAGAGGAGATCTAGAGAGTTTTGGTCTAGTAGCTTGAGAAGGATAGTAAGCTTGGAGACAAGGGAAGCTCATCTTCAACTCTTCATTTTAGCCTTGTCTTAGAATGAGGTTGGTGGTTTCTAACTTGTGATTACTTTGAATATGTTTTGAGAGAATTGCACTATGTGAAAGTTTTGTAAATTGAATTTCCTTGTGTGAACCTTGTATTGTTGGTTTCTTTTGTGAATTTACGTTCAAACTTGTTGCTTTCTTGAATTGTTCATGTTATGGGTGTGCAAGTTCACTCCTCATCCTTGAGAGGATTTGAGGAGAACTTGGGGTGAAGGGCATAAGTTGGGATTTCCTTTTTGTATGAGTGCATGGTTGTATGGGAAACCATGAGAACCTTCTTATGCTATTTGGGGGTCATAAGGGTGTTTGGGGGCCATAAGGGTGTTGTTGTTGCTCATGTATTTGAGTTGTTTGGGTTGGAAGGGCCTTCTAAAGGCTGGTAATACATGTTGAAAATGTTGTTTATTATAAGTTAGGTGACTCCATAAGGAAGATTCCACCTTCACCCATTATATGGATTCTATGTAAGAGTCCTTTGTGCAAGTTTGGGAAGGGAGTAATATGTGAAAATGTAAGTTCCAAATTTGTGTTAAATGTTTATGTTTGTGTTGTATGAGTGTATCCTATCCTACACTTATTTCCCTAAGCTCAGGGGTGGCCATGTAATGGCCTAGGCTGGGAGGTGAGCCTCCATGGCCATGTGAAAGAAGTCATGTGCTTGCAGGTTTGGTTTTCTTAACTTGAAGAAGTAGCCCAAAATTGAAGGTTAAAGTTAAAGTTGAAAGCTCCTAAAGACCATTCTAGCATGTTTCTAGTTGAGAGTACTTGTTCTTTACATTTTTTTATGTCCTTTATAAATAAATTTGTAATATTATCAAAGCTGGAATTTTAGACTGGTTATTCTAGTAGTTTTCCTGAAATTAAACAGATTTTATTACTCACTTTCTATAGACCTAAAATCTGTAACTATTGTCAAAATTTTAAAATTAGATCTCTGCATAAATGTTATTTGGATTAGACATAGACTGGAAATGTTAGTTTAATTATCCATTTGTTCATTCCAAGAATTTATGTTTTACTGTATTTAACTGGACATTATGATATGTTTCAAATTTAGTTAAGTTGTGTAATGCCCAGTGGATTTTGGGCATTACAATAGTCTAAAATTTATCAAATTGAATTTTTTATTTATTTTTCTTGTAGTAATAAAATCATAGAATGTGACACATATTTTGGATTTCAAAAATGTTATATAGTTTGAAAGTTATAGCTATTTTTCAATAAGACTATCAATCAACACTAGAAAGATAACAAGTAGGTGTATGTCTGACCACATTAAACAAAATAAAATCATAATATTTTTTTATAAGATTCTAGATAAAAGTAGTAGACTCATGTCCGGATGTGATGTATATTTTTTTGTATTTTTTCCAAGTAAATAATTAATTATTATTTTTCTACTACAAATTTTTCTGAATATAAAAACTCTCGTGTCTGACCACCTTAACTTAGTCTAAACTTCATCAAATTGAAAGAATTGTTTATTATTATTGTACTAGGTGAAGCATAAAATGTGATGTATATTTCAAATTCCAAAAATGTTATATTTTTTTAAAATTTATAGTTGGTTTTCAAAGAGTCTATCAATCAGGACTTCTTTTTCACATCGCCACTTTTTGGCATACCATGATCGTGCACATACCCATACAATTAGTCACTTTCCCATATTCCTTTGTTCTCATTAATGACAAAGGGGGAGATTGTTGGAAAGTTAACTATACTGATGTATATGACTATGTTTAGTGTTGTCATTTTTGAAACAAAGTCATATGATATTATGGAGTCAGCGCAACTAGTTAGAACATCAAAAATTTGTTAAGTATGGAAGACTGGGTAGTCATCAGAGCACTAGGTGAATAGAGCATCAGCGCACGTGCATACAAGAGAATTATGACATGCACCCTTGAAGATAAGCTTCGCTTGTAATATTGTTTTGTAAAGGCTATGTACCTATTGTATTCAAGTTGTAGACATGTTAATATCATTATATCTAAACACGATTGAGCCAATTCATTTGAAAGCATTGTATGTAATAGGTTTAAGGTCAAGCTAGCAAATAGTTTTGTTTGTGCATATAAATAAGACATCCACCTTTATATTTGAAGAAAAGACATGAAATAGAGTTGATATGAGTAGAGAAGAAGTATATGAAGAGAAGATAGAATTTTGTAGAGCTTTACAAGATGTTAAAGCATCAGCGCACCAAAGGAACTGATCAAAAAAGCAATGTCACAGCAATAGTTCATCTTGTAGATATAGTGTGTATCTGCGATTCAGAAGGTTGCAGCCTTCACGACTAGAGAAATGAGCTCTAGGAAAGTGTGTCCCCACCCCTAATAGGGTTATTGTAAAAGACTACTAATAGGGTCTGACCTTTGACCAGGTCACTATACTAAAAGCATTGTAAAGAACAACTCCTAATAGGGTTGCAAGATCTTCTAATAGGGATCATAAAACACTAGTGCAGTTCATAGTGGGTGTCAATTCCCACTGGGGTTTTACCTATTTGCCTTTCCCCATAATCATATTTGGTGTTATATGTTGTGGATATTTATCTTACTTGCATTGATATTCAGGTCAATACTTAAGAAATAAAGTTAAGATTCAAGATAGCAGAACAAGTAATATTATATAGAACACTAATTCACCCTCCTTCAGTGTTCCCATTCCCAACATTACTAACCCAAGACCCAAATCTCCTGTCACATTTTTCAATGAGGAAATGAACATCAAGGGTGGAGGCAAGAGAAGATTTACCAATCTAGTTATCCTCCCAATACTTAATACTACATCCATTACGCAGCAACCACTTCACCCCCATGAGAGCGGTACTTTTAGCTTGTTGAATGTTATTCCAAATAGTGGAACCCTCAATCCTAATATTAGACTTGAGAAAGTTCATAAATTCCTCTGAACAAAAATAGTTACTTGTGAAGGATGCTTTAGTTCCATTCTTTCTACTCACCACATATCCGCCAAATTTGTTTCCCCGATAAGGTACTATATAGATATTTAATTTTGTATACCTCTTAATGGTATAACATATATTATTTGAGCTATATTTAACTATTATTATATATTAAAACATTAATAGTTTTAAAATCTTAATATAATATAGTTATTATTAAATATATTTTATGGAGAACAATAGCCTCATTTAATGTATTATATGAGTTGAATATAGTAACTAATTTTGTTGTTTAGTTTCATGCTAAGTCAAGTGACATTATATGTTCCTTATGTTTTATCATTAAAATTGCTAACTACTATTAGCTTTAGATGACTTTATCATTAGTTGGGGGCATACCTTAAAATGATATTCAACATCATTTCTTACTGAAAATATTATTTAATTATGATATTAAGTAATAGAATTGAATGATTTTATTATTTTTATAGTATTAATGTCTTTAATAATCTAATGTTAATCTAAAATATGAAAATATCAAACATGTTCATATCATTATGTTAATTTAAAGTAAAATTATGTCTATTCTAACTTTTTATTAGAGAAACATTATTATTAGTTATTCTAGATATAAATTATTTTTGATGAATAGAGGCCTTTCCTATTAATAAAAATATTAAAGTACAATATTCACAAGAAAAGGGGTCAAGGGAAAGAGTCACCCCGTGAAGAGTCACACGACACCTAGGCTGAAAACATAAAACTATTCATCCAAAAAACATGTAAAGAGAAAACCCTCAAGTTGTGAGGGTAGTAGCAGAAGAGGGAGGAGGAGCTCTATTATCAGGATTGCCCCAAACATTGGGCCATGGGGTCTAGTCAAGAGTCAACCAGCCATCATCTTTTTCTTGTTCTTTTTCCAACTCTCCTTCCTCCCGCGGGGGACAAATAACAAGCACTAGGTGGGGGAATTTATTAGAAGTGGTAGGAGGCCATGCAGGAACATTGGCTGAAGGTTGAGAAGAAGTAGGAGTAGTAGAAATAAGAAGGGGAGGCCAGTTGTAACCCACAACCTTCAGAGGAAGAGTAGTGGCACCAAGGGCACAGAGTCCTGGAATGCCTAACAAAGGAACTCTAATTGCGATGGTAGCCCATGGGCAGTGTGTGGTTAGCCGAGAGAGAATCTGGTGGCACCCTAGCAATGGTACAAGGGGAATTTCCCTAGTACTACAATGATTCTTGTAGATGGGTGGCCTCCAAAGCCACCTTGTCCACTTGAAAATAAATCTGCATCATGACATTATTACTTAAGCATGCCTTAGCATAAAGAGAAAAATTAATACCTAGAAAGCTATGAGAAAAAAGACCAAAAGTTTAGTATTTTCATAATGTAAACAAGATCTCCATCCTAAAAAGAATGCCATATCTACTTATACTAGGAAGTCATTATGGAGGAGTCACTAAGGAGTGCCATATGCTAGGAGAAAGCCTCAGGCTAGAAAGGCAAAAAGAGGTTGTGTATCCAGATCCAATAATTCTGGGCATGACAAAAGAACTAGAAAATGTGCATAATAGTTTTAGAATGGTGACAAAAAGGGCATTTAGGGTCAGGCAAACCCAAATTTTTAAGTCTTTCTCTTAAAGGTAAACCATGGTAAAGAAAAACTAGGCAAAATGACCAATCTTTGGCTTAGTGACAGTATCCCAAATACTACAAAAACACCACCTCCAATTCTTTTGGGAGGAAGAGAGTTTCTACCTATGATTAAGAGAAAAAATCATGGGAAAATGAGGCATGAGCCAAGAATATCCAAGCTTGGGCTTGTAGCTAGTGAATGGCGTAGCCGGATACCATTTCCAGTCTTTCCACCAAGGTTTAATTGATTGAATTCCCAATTTATGCAAGAGAGGGGGCAGAATGGCTGAAATAAGAACTGAACGTGAAGGTCATCCCAAGAGAGAAGAATCATAGTGGTTCTAGAGAATAGGTCTTTGGGAGTTTGAATTCCATGTTTATGAAAACAAAGAGCAGTCATTCCCTATATTCTTGCTAGAGCAATACTTTGTTGGGAAAAAAAAGGGGACCACCAAATATTTTGTTGGTTAAGAGAAAGACCATCACGAAAAACATTCCTAGCTCAACAAAGACAAGGTTTGTCAACTTCTCATGCTCTCAAAATGATTTTGGAAACAAAAGTGTCCTAGATATGAATAGGGGCGTTCATAACCAGAAGGGTTACAAAGCCAATCCCCTTCGAGGAAGGCTTGTGTAACAGATACCTTGAAGAAATGTAGTGTCAAAGAAAATTTTTTAGGCCTCATTGCCTGTGAGACACTGCACAATCCAATTCACACAAAGGGCCAGACCTTGTATCTGAGTATTAAGAAAACCAAACCTACCGGATGCCTTGGGGAGGCAACATAAATCCCAAGCAACTCTATGAAAACTATGATGATCAATTCCAGAAGCCCAAAGGAAATCTCACAATAATTTCTCAAGCTTCTTGTAAGAAGCTTTTGAGGGAGACCAACAAGAAGAATAGTACACATCTATAACAACCAAAAACTTGCAGTAGATATGAAACTTTCCAGCTAGAGAGAGCAGCTTGGTGATCCAATAGGTTAGCTTTTTGTCCATTTTGGCTAGAACTACATTCAATAATTCACTAGGAGTAGCTTGAAAAGAAAAGGGATGCCTAGAAAGGGGAAAATTTCCTCATGTTGAATCTTGGACCATCCAAACTAAGAAAACTGGGGTGAATCGAGTAGGGTAGATTGCCTGATACATAAGGTTTAATGTCATTGAATGGAAGAACCAGAGGCAAGACAAAAGGTGTCTAAACATTGCAAGGTTGCCTTGATATTATCTTCATCCTCTTCAAGAGTGAGAAAGAAATCATTAGAAAAATGGCCATTAACCAATTGCTAAGAAGTGTCTGGTAATGTAATTCCTTGAACATGGCCCATAGAAATACAATGATCAAACAAATAGCCAAATCCTTCAGCCACCAGAATATACAAGGTAGGAGCAAGAGGGAAGCCCTGTCAAATAGAATAAAAAACCCAAAAGTAGAAGACTGTCGGCCATTGATGGTGATGTAGGATGAGGCATCACTAAAAATCATCTACACAGATTAAAGAAATTTGGGACCAAAACCATGAGCATGAAGAATAGCTAAAATAAAAGGCCATTCAATGCGATCATAAGCTTTAACAAAATCAATTTTGAGAAAGAGAGCTTTTTAGTGAGATTTATGAGCTCATTCCATACCTTCCCAAACTACAATGATATTCTGAAGAATAAATCTTGATTTGATAAAGCTAGTTTTCTCTAGCTGAACAATCTAAGGTAGAATGTGATGGAGCTTGAGAGCCAGAGCCTTGGAAATGATCTTGTAAGAGATATTGAGCAAGGTAATAGGTTGCCAATTGCAGATATCCTCTAGGTCACTAGCTTTGGGAATGGACTTGATATTCCTCTAGTTGATGATGTCCCCAAGAGATTGGAAATGAAAGGATTCAAGGTAGACCTAGTGAAGATTAGGACCAATGGCATCCCATAGGGCTTTATAAAACTCATAGGGAAAGCCATCGTGTCTTGGGGATTTATCATCAGCCATATAAAACACAACTTATCAAAGATCCTGCAAGGTAAGTAGTTGATCACAGATAACACATTGAGAGGAGGAAACACGTTGAAGAACAATAATTTTTTTGGCAAAATGAGCTTGCTTTCTAGCTGGAGAAGATCCTTGAGTGGCAAAGGCTTCTTCATAATGATGAACAAAGGCTTGCAAAATATGATGAAGCTCAGTGAGGAGACATTGACCATCTTTAATTCTTGTTATGCCCATATTGGTCTAACAAGCACAAAGAGAAAAAAAAAATTCTTTAGAAGCTTGGTCTTTGACTTTTAACTAGTGCATTCAAGCTTTGATATGGGCACCTCTAGCAACATAATTGTCTACAACTTTCTTTTGATAACGTATCTTGGCAAGGTGAAGTTGTAGGTCCTGATTGAAAGAATATTGAGCTAGGGCCTTCGTGGCAACACATAGAGTTGTGGTGTTGACATCATAGGATATACGATGATAATTGGCAAGTTTCCTACCATAAATGCTCAAAAATTGTGCCAGTCATCAGATGACATCATTCCACCATTGAATAAAGCCTGGTGAATGTGACAGCCAAGGCTCGAGGTTCCAAACTTGATGAATATGGGCCACTGTGGAAGGGTGGTGAAGAACATAAGTATTAAAAAAAATTATGTCATGGGAGGTCATGCCTTAGCTATCTATCAGACAATATTAAATTGAATGGTAAAATGAGCTGACAAGGTCACATCAACTAGAGGAGTAACTGGTAAGGATTTTTTTGAAAAAAGATAAGAAATATTGTGCCAAGATCATATCATGATCAAGCCTTTGATGAATTTTGTCAGATGAAGATCTGAAATTAGACCAAGTGTGCCAAACCCCATGAGGATGGTGATGGGCAATATTGTGATAAAAATGTCCTAATTTATTGCACATGTAGTACTAGGATTCTCTCTCACTAGCTGTCCATCAAAAAGGCAAAATGACATCCTTTTTAGAAGCTATTTTGACCATATTAAAATTACCAAAAAAAAAAGCCAAGTTGCAAGTGGTAGAGAATCTGCAAGCCAACACTAAAGGTGAGATCTCTCAATAGTATCATTGGGAGTATAAACATTAACTATGCCAAAAGAATGATTCTCAATAATGAAAGTGGCCCAATCAGTTCTCTTAATGTCATCTGAGCCATGACTAACCAAAAAAGAATTCCAATGAGGAGAAAGGAGAGTAACATCTCCACCTCGACTAGCCTCATACTGCGAACAAAGAGAAAGACTCTTAGGCTAGATAATCTTGCATGTAGCATCAAGAAAAAACCCAAAATTTTAACATCCTAGAGGAATAAAATATCTAGATGACTAATATGAAGATGCACATCCTTGACACAATACTTTCTAGGCAAGTTTGTCAGACCTTGAACATTCCATGAGATATACTTCATAGAAAAAAAGTATCATCTATACCATCATCTTCCCCAAGGGAAGAAAAACTATCTGACAAATAATCTGGAGTGAAGTCATTCCTAGAAGATTCCATAGAAGTATTCCTCTATTTTTCTTGCATACCCTCAAACCTATTATTAGCACACCAAAGAGGGTTGTGAGAATGACAAAAAGGAGAAAGAGAGGAAATCGCAGTGGCCTACTCAGACATGCAGGATAAAGGAGCATTAATACTGGATTCAAAAACTTCCTTCCCCTATGAGGTAGGGTTTTAAATCAAAGTAACCTTTTCAGCATGAACCTCAAAAGTCAAATGTGGCGGTTGAGAGATGGAAGCAGAAGCAGCAAGCTTGGCTTGCTTGTTCTAGTAACCGACTGTAACCCAGTCATCTTTCTTGGTTTCCTCTTTTTCCTAGCATCGGCTAGCAGAGAACTAGAATCCTTGGGAGGAGACTTGGTACGCAACACTACCAAAGGGAAGTCCTTAATCTTGTGCTTTACAGATTGACAATGATAACATGTGTTGGGAAGGTTTAGATAAAGAACCTTTTGAGTGAAGGTGGTCTCACCAACTTGAATATCAATAGACTCTTTAAGGTCCCTAGAAAATTCAACCTCAATTCAGAGCCTCTTCTGAGGCTAAGAATTGAGAATATGGTCATGCTCACTACAATTAACCCTACCTAGCATTTGTGCAATGGCATGCATGAAAGGCCAATAGGGTAGAGGGAGACCTGAAAACTTGACCTGCACAAGAACTTTCATTTTCTTATTGTCAGAGACAGAAAAGTCTCAAGACTAGCACTGAAAAATAAAAGGGAAGCCCTAAGATTCTAGTGTCCTTTGGAAAATATGGCGTCCACATGGGAGGGATTAGAAAAATGAAACAAAAAAAATCCCTTGGTGAGACTCTAAATGCCATCCAGGTGGATTTCATGAGGAGTCCAACCTTTCGCAACCCAATTCTTAATAATATTTTCAGAAGGGTTGCAACCCATAAAATAGCCAATAAGGGTATGCATTTCAAGCCAAGCACAGGCATCACCAAACTCATGTATGGGAAAAACAATATCAGGCTGAGACATACCTCATGAAACACTTTGGGAACAAACTTGTGAAGTCACTTTCTTTGAGGCAACATTGCTCTATGTAACCACACCAACACCAGCATTAACTATTGGGTGAATGGTGGTCGGAGCCATAAGTACCAAGTGAATTCCTGCAATAACTATGGAGTGAAAGGAAAGAAGGATGTAGAGAGGTGATGCAATACTAAACCCTAGCAGAGCACATACCGTTTCTCCTTGATTCTACCTTCTCCTAAAAAATATTCAATCAAAGTCCTAGATATAAATTATTATTGAGATCATTTTCATAAAATTTATTGCTATGGAAATTATATTCATTATATATTATTAATACTTATTTAAAGATAAGTATTTTAATATTAAAGAAAGAATAATATGGAATCTTTTTATAATACCAATTAATTCATCTAATGGTCTTTATGGATGCATGCAGTTCTATATTATTCTTTGTTTTCATAAAAATATTAATTTTATAACAAATTTAAGAGTCAGTTACTAAACCTATTAGGGGAGTTTTCTTTTATGTATGGCACAAGAAATGACATCTTTCGGCAGTAAATTCTTGTGCAACACTGTAAGGGAAATGCCCTTTGGGTAGCATTAATTTTGATATATGCATTCTTTTGATAGGAGGATTCAATCTCAACCAGGATGTAGAGCCCAAAATATATAGGATCTTACAGAATGGAGCTGAGGAATTGTGTCTTTTATTTCAACATCATCTCGTTCATTCTCTCCATTTGAGATTGGTTGAAGGAATGAGTGAAGTAGAGGTTTTTTCATCTTTGAAAGAGTTGGGGTGTATTTCCATGCATCTAGTTATCTCTGGTTCATTCAAGGGATGGAGTCAACAACTTCCCCTATTATTAATTCAATCTCTCATTTGATAAGAATTATGAACATTGATTTGCAAATTTTCTTAATATTAGAATCCTATCACCATGATCTTCCTTTATTTGCTTGGAACAATTTCCCTTTTCTATAGGTATTGGTTTTTCATTCAGTAAATTTATCTGCACCACAGATTAGCCATGCTACCTTAGGTGCATGCTCAAATTTGGAAAATCTTTGTTCGGTCCATTAGGCCTCGTTTGTTTGCAGGAATTTGACCAAAATTAGGTGCAGGACTTCTAATTTTAAACCAAATCCATTGTTTGGGAATCTATGTTGCAATTCAGGGTTACGCATTCAAAACTTGGTTTTTCCCCTAAAATGGGCGGCACCATCTTCCCATTGAAGAGGTGGAATTCAAAACCAAAATCCAATTTTGTAAAAAATCGACGCAAATTTGATAAATCCGTCGGGTCCATTACTTCCCGCATTTGTTTTGGGGTTTTCAAAGGGGGTTTTGGCCTCATTTTATTGTGCTCACTCTGCAACCATTGTTCTCGTGCTCTAAAAATCTGGTTTGTCAAATCTATTTTCTCTTCTTCGAGTATTTAGCACATTTTTTATCTCGAGTATTTAGGATTTTTTGTTTTATGCTTTAGATTTAGACAAATTTAGGGCTTTCATAGTAGACTGTGAAATGCAATGGAATCAAAATTTCTTTTTCGTGTATTGAAATTTATATTCTGTGTGAAAGTTTTGCACCCATTATTTGGTTTCTTAGTGTGAGATGAATCATTTTCCTCGTACATTGCAAGTTTACGAATTTAGTGGCTGATTTTGATTTCATTTTCTCTTATTTCCCTTGTTGCTTTTTATTCTCTTATGAGTGAAAAATAATTGACCTTCATTACATTTTAATTCATCAATCCATACACAGAAAGGGATTTGATTGCCTTGGCTGCTTTCTTTTCTTTCTTTCTTTTTATTCTTCTTTCTCGTCGTTATTGTGATTGGAGGTTCTATATTATCAATTAAATTGAAAGTTTATTATGACAGTGGATGATTGAGATGACAACATCTAAACGAAAAACTAAAATGTATATCTTACCAAGGGGACACTTACTATTCTTTTCAAACTTAATCATATATGTTGATCAATGGTATGAATGATTTATTTGAGGCAGAGGGATTAAATTAAACTGGTAGAGTATTTCTTCTAAAGAAATGGAAGCTCATTATAATCTGAATGATTGAGATTTTGTTGCACACAAATATTCTGCTAGAGTTAAAACAAATATCTGATGTAATCCATCTAAGTGAAAATTTTGCACAAGTCAAGAGACTGTCTAAAAATTGATCATTTTTTTTTTTATTCAAAGTGTATATCATCCCTTTCAATTTCGAGGGCAGAGTGACATGCCTCGTTGCTCTAGGTTTACAATAGCTCTGTTTCAAATAGCACCCATTTAACATTCCTTTAGTATAAGTTCATCTCGTATGTCTTATTGTGTGCATACCTTATATCCAATTTGTTAATGTAAACCATCTTGTGTAATGTGCAGAGGTAGGGTTAGGGACTATACTCTTGCAATTAGGTGTAATGTAAGTTAACCAAACACCTCAAGAAAATTGATTCAAGTTGCATGTCTATATCATGTGTTCACAAGAGAGTGAGGATCCTTAAAATATAGTGGACAACTAAAGATATCACTAGTTACATTAGACTCAAGCTAGAAGTTAAGACTATTCCATTTACTATCATATTACAGTCATAGTATCAGTATGAACAAATTGGTGCAACTGAACATTGTGGGTTGATTTTTACCTTGAAATCTTATGGTGGATGTTCATAGTGATTAAGGACCTTTGGAATCCAAAGATGAGTGTTTGCATAAATTTCCATTGCTCAATCTTCATTATGTTTTGATTGTCCTAAATATCTCTATCATAGTATTTGTCCAATATCAATGCTTTGACAAATTCCAATGCATTAAGTTCATGTTTTGAGCTTGTTGAGTAAGGGTATTATGTTGCATCTCATGAGATTTACTTGTCAAGTTATGTTCTTGGATTATAGAGTCAAGGTTGATTACAAAGTACTCATAGTCCTTATTTAGGCCAGTCATAACCCAAGTTAAGAAACCACAAGTTTAGACTGCAAAATACCTTGTTAACTTGCTTATGAGTCTTAGTAAGTTGTTCAAACATCTAGGATCTAATTGGAGTTTGTTTGTAAAAATCCTTGGAGTGAAGGAATATTATCATATGACTGTCCTAAAAGAGCCTTAGGTTTGTCCCATGAATCAATCACAAACTTGATTGATTTTGAATTATCCTTGTTTACTGATCCTATATCTACATCAAGAGGTCAAATCATTTGTGTAATTTTGAAACAAAGTAAGAAATAAAAAATATAAAGTTGGGTCTAAACCTTTGGTGAACAAGGACTTAGAATCAAACAAAATATAAGATGAATGTTAAATATTGCACAATAATGTACCACTTGAACACTATATGCTATGAAAAGGTCCTCTTAGGTCATGTAACTTTGAAAAACCTATAAAATAAGTGTTGAAACTGATGTGAAGTAGTTGCTTGTGGTCTCAAAACCCTTTTTGAATGATGTTTTACCCTTATGGTTGTCATACCTAGTTGTGGTGCATCTTATATGTTGACTTGGCCAAGCACTATCACTTGTTTAGGATCTTCCTATGTCTACTGCTACAATAGTCCATTTGTATTCCAAACTGTTAAGCTCGATGGTGTTCTTGTTGTCATATACAATCACAGTTTGCAAGATTCAAGCTCACTATTTTTTTCATGTTGTTGCACCCTATATGAATCTTTCCTACTTGTATAAGGCTCTTTTCATTGTCATTACACTATTCCAACCATAGGTTCTTCCATGAAAAATTAATTGTTGTGCATATCTCTCAAGATCACTGTGACCATCACCTTGGCCCTAGAGCTGACCTCTTCTCTATTCTTTTCAAACTACCATCAACACAACTTAAATTTGACAAGAAAAACAATCACACTCTAGGTGTTTGTAAACTGATTGACTTCTTAATGTAATGAGGGTAACAAATTCATGAGATACATATATATGTGGTTTCAGTAACATATGTGGTTTGATTAGAAGTATAGACACCCATAGGACATTTTATAGATATATATGATGGAGATTGGTAGGGTTAATGCATATAAAGTACATTTTTGTGCTTTATGTGATGGATGAATGCATATCTTTGTGATTATGTCCACATTTCCTCGCTCAAATCATTTTGTTTGTCCATATTTTAGGCTATTGATGGATCCTATTAAGAATATTGACATTCTAGGATGGGTAGCTGTGGAGACCACAAGTTCTCATCTTCTCACAACTCTTATTGCTTGTGTTGCTATAGCCATAGTAGTGGTGGCCTGAGAAGGTAGTGCACAAATGGGTAAATGAAAAAGAAAAGGAAATTATTTTTATAGAATGGTTATTCATTCCAACGATGTGGATTGTCATGATCAGATTCACATGAGTAGGGGAGCCTTCTTTCGTCTAGCTACTATCCTAAGGCTGAAAGGAACCTTGACAGATATGATACACTTGATGTTAGAAGAACAACTTGTGATGTTCCTCCACACCGTTGGCCACTATCTGAGGAACCACAAGATTGCCCACAAATTTGGGCACTCAAGAGAGACAATCAACCAAAACTTCCACAAGGTGTTGAGGTCTATATTAGGACTCCACAAGGATTTCTTTCTACCACCTAGTCCAAACACTCCTCCTGAAATTAGTGGGAACAAACATTTTGATCCATTCTTCAAGGTAATTGTTGTGTTGTTACAAATTTCTTGTATGGATTTTTATCCTTATCATATTATTGGTTGATCATAGAATTGATGATTGTATCATATCGTATAGGATTGTGTTGGAGCTATCGATGGAACCCATATACCAGTCACTGTCGATGTCAACATGTAGGGTAAATATCATGATAGAAAAGGTAACCTGCACAAAATGTTATGGGTGTGTGTTCCTTCGATCATAAGTTTCAGTACTGCCTTGCTGGTTGGGAAGGGTCTACCATGGATAGTCATCTTCTAGATTCAACTCTATCTAGAGAAGATCATCTTGTTGTTCCCCCCAATAAGCCAAATCATAGTTTAATATACTCAAGGGTACAATCAATGTTTCACATTTTAATAATATACTTTATTTATGTAGGAAAATATTTTCTAGTGGATGCTGGATATCCCAATGCACCTGGATTTATTACTCCTTATCGGTGTACATTCTACCACCTGAAGGAGTTTTCAAGAGATAATCTAATAAAATCTTGACAAGAGTTGTTCAACCATCGACACTCCTCTCTTAGAAACTCAGTAGAGCCTACATTTGGTATTCTCAAGTAACTTTTTCCAATCTTGAGGCATGCCACATCTTATCCTATCATGACACAAGCCCATATTGTATTAGCATGTTGCATACTACACAACTACATTACATTAGAGGATGGCATTCCATAAAAAATTGTCATTAAAGAGGAAGATGATAGTGATGGGATAGATGTACCAATGTTGGAGACATATGGGTTGTCTCAATGTGATAGAGACCAGTGGGCATAGTTTCGAGATGATATAGCAAGTAGAATGTGGGAAGAGTATAGATCCTGAGAATAGTTGTTCTTTTATGAGTCAAGACTACATGATGGTTTCCTAATTTCTTATGTTTTTCTCTGTAAGTATTGGACTTGTATCAGTCAATGTGTTTTATTGGAGTAAACTGATGTATGAAGATACATTGATATACATGATGGTTTCCTTTTTCTTTTGTTTCTATCTGGAAGTATTGGACTTGTATGGGTCAATGTGTTTTATTTGAGTAAACTGATGTATGAAGATACTTTGATATACATGATGGTTTCCTTTTTCTTTTGTTTCTATCTATTTCTATGATGGTTTCTATTGGTCTTTTATGGGTGAATCTTTATACCATTAATAAAAATTTGTATACACAGCATGGCATACATAGAATTAATGATGAGCATGGATGAAATTGGTAACACGAGCCAAATATATCCTTCCTCAAAGAAGATAATGTGGACAAAGGAAATGGAATGCAAGTTTCTAGAGTTTCTCCTCGAGCAAGTACAGCTAGGAAATAAATGTGACGAAGGCTTCAAAAAAGAAGTGTGGTCCGCCATTGAGAGGTAGTTCAATGATGATATGAACCTCAATCTATCAAAGGACAACTTCAAAAATAAGTTGAAAACCTAGAAGCTTGCATATAGAGTGATGAAAGAGCTAAGGAATACAAGTGGTTTCACTTGAAACGAGGCAACTCAGTGCATGGATGTTGAGGATAGCGTGTGGCATGAGCTTCTAAAGGTAGGGTGATCTCTCTACTATTTTGCTGGAAATAATATTGCCTTCTTTTAAAGTTAATAATGAAAGACAAAGAACCTAATCCATTTATTTATGCCAACATGCAGAGAAGAGAGTTAAAAAATGCCAAAGTGTATAAGAGGCAGCCCTTCCAACACTTCAATGAATTGGGTGCAATTGTGGGTAATGACATTATTGAAGGTCATGCAACTATGATGACCCTTGAGACTTAAGAAGGGAACCCTATGGAAGATCCATTCAATGTGCATGATGAAGAGGACCTTGGTTTCAATAGACATCTTGATAGTATTGTTGATTTGGACAAAGACCCTTATCATTCCAATTAGTCCACTGCAACAAGTGCTAGAGGGACTCCTACATCATCAGTCAGAAAGGTGGGAAAGAGGAGGAACACAAGTATGGAAACTTCCTTGGATGCCATATGTGAAACAATGAAGAAAATAAAAGAGGGCATGAAAAATTTTCACCTTCACAAAATTGATCAATCTGATCATGACAATGCTTTGACAGGTGCATATACCACTCTCAAATCCATCCCTAGATTGAGTCGAGGTGTATTATTGAGGGTATATGAAACCTTCACAAGTGAATGTGAAAGAGCCAAATGGTTCTTGTTGATGAATGAGGATGAGAGAGTGGACTAGATTGCAACCACATATGGTGGATTATAGTTATTTTCTACATACTTTATCAAACTTTATCATGAGTTGAAACTTTATCATACTTGTTCACATACACTGATACAACTATGTTTTGGTTGATGATTGTTTATCAAACATATTTTTTGTTTATCAAATATATTCTGAGATAATGAACAAAATTTGACTTGACTAAAATAAAAATCAAAACAATTTGGTTTGTGAAAAAAAACTATGGATGGAAGGAAATGAAATGTGATTTGTTATTGAGTAGATGTAAATGAATTACAATTGATTGAAATACCCAAGTTAGCCACTTAAGGGAGAAATTTGATTACCTTGGAATGAAAACTTGATGGATGAAAACTTTCACCATTCTAAACAATTTAACTCTCCTTCTTTCTATTCAACATTTATGTTCAATTTAGGCATGCCAGAACTGGATAGTCTAGTAGCTTCTTAATAAGCAATCATAGAGTAGAGTTTGCATAGCACATTACAAACTCCTACAAACTAATGATGGTTTTGAGCCTATAAAAGGCTAAAACTGACATGTTATAGCATATACCTACTTGATCAATGAAATATGTTGTCAAAGCAGGATGACATCAGTTCAAGAACATTCAACTAGTTGGTTCTCATGAAAATAGCACTGGTTGTATTTGGTAAGGTGTTAGATAGCATTAAAGAGGGACTTGATTGAAAGTCATGTCTCATTTTAGAAGTTAATGAATTGATTTTGTCATTTTATAGAGAGTAATCTAAAACATTCATACAAAAAGCTTGCACAGAGTTTTCTATTAGAAGCTTGCTACTTCATTGTAATGGTCTAAGGAAATATAGTGTTGTTAATTGATTTTATCTTCTAGTTTGTATTGGAAAATGATTGAAGAGTATGTATAATATTCATTGCATCAATGCTAGTCATCTCACAGACTAATAGTTACCATATCAAGTTGAATATTTGTTTTTCCATATTATTCTCATTCTGCTATATTAACCTTGCTAGATTGTTAGAGTCTGCTAGAGTTTTTTTGTAGAACCAATGCTTGTTGGTTAAGACACAATCCTTCTTTGAGGTGCTCGGTGATTTCTTTTGTCTCCACTAGGGAAGTCTAGCCTCTATTGAGGTATAATATTAGCTTAATATCATTCTAATAATCTCATATAAATTGCCATAACCTAGAGAAAGCCATCTAGCAGGTAGAAGCACAATGTCATAACCCCAAATTCTCATTTCTTGATCATATTTGGGTATTTCCTGTATTCATCCTTGTTATGTGGAAATCAGTTGATGTAGCTGTATTAGGACCCTTCTACTACCATTTTTTTCACTTATCAACTAGCACTTTTACAACCTATCACAACTCTCAATTTGTTATTTTGCTAATTACTTCCCTCTATCTTCTTTTACTCCTACCATGAGTATTCACCATGCCTGTATGCTTGTTCTTGAGTTGTTTACTATTACCATTTCTAGGATTGTATGTATGTTTGATTACCAATTTACTCTAGCCTGACTTGGCCATGATGGTCACTTTTCTTATGTTATCATTGTAGTTTAGCAGACAGTCCAACATCATTATCATTTGGTCAAATTGTTAATAAAGATTTGCCTTATTCAATAATCCCAGTATTAGTGCTTATAACTTGTGGTGGGATGACATAAATGGTCAAACAAGCATGCCCTCCCTTGACCACTATTTTTATTAAATGTGCTTTTATAGACATATTGTTGCATTTTTTATTCTTGTTGCTTTTAACATATTTAAGTGGAATACACAAAGGAGTACCACATGATGAATGCTTAATTTAATGCATTGTTAAAGTGTAGTCTCAGAACTATCCATTTCTAGTTCTTCAGACATGGTTTTATAAATGTGTTTTGGTAGATGACTGTATTGTTCATGATTCTGTATGTATATACCCTAACCATCTTGTTATTATTGTTGTATTACAAAATTAAGTGGAATAATTCTACTTTGTTCAATGCTCTATTTCATCTTGAATTTCTTTTCATTTTTAATTCATTTTTAAAAACCACGTGATAGCTACAAAAATAGAAATGGATAGTTCTGAGACTACACATATGATGATAAAGTGAGACTACACATATGTTGTCATTGAAAATATTTGAAATAGCTTTTGGATTTGATTTTGTAGAGATTTTTGGCATCAACATTTCTGATCACACTCTGTGACCCTTCATCAGGATGGAAGAGAGAAAAATGATTCAAAGAAAAGTCCATCATTTTGGTCTATTTCAATCATTTTGGTCTCTTTCATCCTGATGATGCATCATAGAGTGTGATCTAAAACTATCTACACAATTGAATCCAGAAGCTATTTCAAACATTGATGCCAAAAATATCCACATATGTTGATAAAACAATGAGCTATATGATGATTGTTTACTATTCATGTTTGTAAACGGTCAATATTTTTGATGGTACTCCTTGATGTATTCCATTTAAAAATAAATAAGTTTTAGTTTTTCTATCATGTTTACTTTGTAGATGTAGGATTTCCTTGCATTTTCTTATTTAACGGTGCATTTTCACACCACCATTCAGTTCATGGATATTGTTCTTCCCCATCTTCTACTTGATGCTATAGTTCTGTCATTATATTTTTTGTATAAATTCGTAATATCAACATAAATGAAACTTTCTCAATTTGTACTAATAGAATATAGTCATGTTGTTGGATATAGTGGTGATGGCTATAATAAATGTCCCTATGTGTGACTGTGGTGATGGAGCGTGCTGCGTGTTGAGGACATCACACACAAACACTAATCTAGAGCGTAAATTTTGGACTTGCATAAATAAGAAAAAAGGTTGCTAATTGCACAATATTTAAATGTTTACAAATAATAAATATTAGTCATTATAGGGAGACTGACTTAGATTTATATTCTACGATGGTGGTGGATGTGATTACTTTCGGTGGGTCGATGGCACCCCAACGTTGTCTACATCATCTTCACCTTCTACACATATACCTGTTGTGGATGCCGAGTGCAAGTCTTGCAAAGCGTTCAAGAAAACTACTACAAAAGTGGAGGCTACCTATAAAGTCGAAATCATGTTTTTACGATGTTTACTTTGTGCAACGATGGCACTATTTTGTTGGGTCACTATGCAAAAATAGATATATGTGTGGACTATACAACTTATTTATAACTTATTTATATTTTGATGTGATATCGAGCAATGGTATAATTATTTTCTTGTTATAATATTGTTAAAGACAATGGATAAAATTATTAAAAAAAGTTAACTTTACTATTCACAATATTGAAAAACAAAATTAAATTTTGTTTATGATTTACTATATAAAAATATAAATTAATAAAAAAAATATAAATAAAAAAATGGACAAAATAAATAAAATATTAAATTAAAACATTATATAATAATTTAAAAAACTTAAATTTTTTAAAGTCAAATTCTAATTCCAATTCAAAATATAGAACCAAACACATAAAATGGATAATGTAATTCCAATTCCAATTTGAAATTGCAAACCAAACACAGAAGTAGGAATTTCTCAATTCTAATTCCAATTTCGAAAATGGCAACCAAACGCAGAAGATGGATTGACTCAGTCATCTTCTGGATCAACCAAATAGTCCAAACTACCTTCCAAATACACAAAACTGGAATTTCAAAACCTGATTTTGAGATAATCAGATTTTTACTCATATTCCAATTCTGCAAACAAATGGAACCTTAGAACATTGAGTTTAGAATTTCTTATCAGCCACATGCCTTGTTTGTGCTTCCAATATTTGCATGCTTACCGACCAATGCATATCCAACCTTTATTTTATAATTTAAGCATTGATGTTTCCCTTCCTTTTTCTGGTTATTGTTTCCACTCTTGTTATATGATTTTGTGTTCTGTTATTTATGTTTGTTAAGTGATATCTGTCAGACGAGTTTTATTTAAGCTGCATCAAATTCTTCAAATTGCAATATATTTTTTTTAGGCATTAAATTGTTTTACCATTTGGTGTATATTGGTACTAAAATGTTGGATGTACGTCTACCTGGCATACACAATCTATAGGTTTTTCTTTCAGCTTTATGTGCATGAGCTACAATGAACAACTAGTTTATATTTTACTTTGTTTCTCCTTCAATTCATTCAAACAATATTGTAGTGATTGGAGACTCATGCAACCTTTATTCTTTAAGATTTTAAATGTTTACCAAATGGTGCTAGTACTTTTCAAACTTTCACTCAAACCATTTTCCTTTAAGGAAGAGTTTTTTTTTTCAGTTCCTTGAAATAAATGAGATGCATTGTGTAATTCATGAGATCTTATTACTAAACAATCATTTTCAGTCTTTCAGGGTTGGTCATAACTTGCAACTATGGCATCTAGTTAACCACGTTCCTTGAGGAATTTTAGATTGACCAAATAAATTTCTAATTTTATGCCTCCTATTCTACACTTGTTGTTTTAAGTAGTTTATTTCAGATTCTTCCATATTACTTACTTTGAAGTAATCTAGTGTTCCCTTTTTTTCAAGCCAAGGATTAGGAATCGATGCGTACAAAAGGACACTCCTTAACATCTTGGTAATTTTCAATGTTCTTTGTTTATATGTTTGTTAAAAATAATAATAGAATGTATTTTGTAAAGAATTTATACATTTAGATTTTTTTAAGTAATTAATTGAAGAATTAATTTAAAAATATTAATTTGAGAATTAACTAGTTTCATGTTTAATTGGATAGATCTGAAAGAGGACTTTTACATGAGTTATGTTGTGCTCGGTTAATGGTTATCCTTTGGAACCTGGTGAGTTCTTATGAGATTCACATTATGATGTGCACATGATAATATTTCTAAAGTCCTCTTGTTAAATTGATATTGTGGATCCTATTGGTGATTTTGAGTTATGCTCCAAACTATGCTTATTTGGCTTCACTGATTATGAGAATATAATGAGGTTCCATTTGAGATTATGTTCTTCATTAATTCTTTTGATTTTTGTTTAAAGAATAGGAGGGTTTTGTAGGATTATAACATAGAGGATGGCTCCCTATGGGGGCTGCGACGCCAAGTGGCTATTCGAGGGTAACCCATTGTAGAGTTATAATCAAGTGTTAACTCGATAAATGAATTGGGTTGGGATACACATTAAAAATATAACTTCCTCACCCATATCCTTGAGTATATGTATAGATAAGAATGGGTTGGAGAAGGTCTGGCCATCAGTGGGACATTGATTTGGAAGTTCGACACGTTGGTCACATTAGAGGTACTCGGTTCTACATGAGCTTCACATGGGGGCCTGGTCTAGAGAGAGTGTCAGGGCGACCCAAGAAAGTGGGAGCTATGTGATGACACCCTTAAGTATGTTTCCAACGATTCTCTTGTGTCTTCTTTAGATTTATCTCTTGTATACAATGTTCCTTTCTTATTATCTTATTCTATCTTTATTACTTACCCCAATATATTTTTTATGTTATTTCTTCATTTGGATGTTATTTATATGTTTCAATTCCTATGTTGTTTGTGTTGTGTGGGGTCCTTATGTTATCTCCTAGATTGGGGGAGTGAAGCTCAGGGTTCTACATGGTTGGGTGGAAAATCTTCTACCCATCGAGTATTTTTCCTTATTGTCATCAAGAGTTGGGATGGTCTTTCATCTTTTTCTATGTAGTTTTTTGTTCATGTGCCCTGATACTTTCTATGATTCATTATATCTTATTATGCAGCTTAATGTTGACGTATCATGATTATATCACCATATTTATTTATTGATGTTGTATTTTAATATCCTGGAAGAGACAAATGTAAAATGTATATGTAAATGTGGTTCAATGATTACTTGTAACTTGTAATGTAAACATGTGTCTATGATTACTTGTAATGTAAAGGAAGGATGTCCTTGATTCGATCATACGATTATATTTTTTTAATTGTAATATCAAATTTATTCATTCATATTGTAATCTTGTTCGTAGTCTCATGGTTGTCTTATTGTACTAGTCTGGTATATTATACGTGTCTAGTAGCACTGTCCATGAAGCTAAGATGACCTTGTTATCTATTTGATGCTCAACATTTATGTTTGTATATAATGAATTGTATTTTGGTTATGATCCTTGTATCATGTGGTTGCAAATGTAATATTATCTTCATTTTATGTTAAAAAAAAAGTGATCGCAATAATTCTAGTTTATTATGTTTTCCTCTCAGGTTCCTTAGCAAGGTGTTACAATTAGGGTTGTTGGCATTCTTGAATTTTTTTTTAAGATGATCCCTAAAAAAATTAGTCTTTTGAAGATAAAGGTTTTATCATCCTTATAAAAACTTTTGGAGATAATCCCTGATAACTTTGAGCTTTCATAGATTGGACATGTTGGCATCCCCAAAAAAAAGAATTCAAAGATGATCCCCAAAAATATTGATCTTTAACAAATTGGGGGTGTTGGCAGCCCTAAAAAAACTTTTCAAATCTAATCCCCCAAAATATTTGGTTTTTGAAGATCAAGATTGTTGTCATCCCAAAAAAACATTTCGAAGATGGTTCTTGAAAATTTTGAGCCTTCGAAGATCAAGGTGTTGGCATCCCCAAAATAACATTTTGAAGATGATCCCCAAAAATTTTTGAAGGTGATCACCAAAATTATTTGAAGCTAACCCCTAAATTTTTTTGAAGGTGATCCCTAACATTTTTCAAAGGTCATCTCTGAAATATTATTTTAAACTTTTTTTGAAGTTCATATCCAAAATATTATCCCTTACAATTTTTGAAGGTTATTTCCAAAAGATTACCCTTGAATGTTTTTGAATGTTTCTATAAAATATTATCCATAAAATATTTTGAAGGTTTTGAAGGATAGGGGTTGTCGAGGTCCTAGGACCATATTAGGGTTTTCACTTCTTGGGACCCCTAAAAGCCAAAAATTTTCTTTCAGCTATTACTTTTAAATTCTTAAGGAAATGTCAAGGTTTCAAGGGTCATACACCTTGAAGGCTGTTTCCATCCTCGAACCCTAAAAACTAATAAAAGTTCAAAATAAAAGAGAAAGAAAAATAAAAAAGGAAAAAGAATTTAACAAAAGGAAAAAAATAAGTGGGAAAAGAAGACTTCATCATTTGATCCCCAAAGCATTAGTAATTTCTTCACAATATGGATTCACCAAGGCTTAGATGATGAAATCTTGTTAAACCCACCAATGTAAAGAAACACAAGACAAAAATGATAAAGAAAGATGGAGTACCCACTTGTCCAAGTGTCCAAGTGGGGCATGAGTAGCAAAGTGAGGAATGAGTTATGAAGAAATATAAATAGTCCTAACTAAAGGAGAAATGACCAAAGCTTTCCTTCATCAGAAAATATTGTGAAAACTATATTTAAGATTGGAATACAAAGCATCGAGAGATAAGGTTAATAGTTCTATTTATATTATTTGTGGAACTCTTCGTATTCATTATCTTCTAATGTGTGTGCAATGTGAATTGATTGCTTCAGTATGAGATTGAGAACCTTACGAGAGGACTTGTATGAGAACCATCTATTTTAGCGCAAGCCTTCGAAGATCTTGTAGGCATGGCTCTACTACTAGTTGGGCATCTAAAGCCCTAATAGAGTTTTGATTTTCTCTTAGACTTTCTCCATTGTCACTCAAACATCCATCACTTAAGTAGTTTTATTTTAAAACCAAATAAGTTTTCACAGTCCTTAGAGGAGTTGAAAATCACAAATAAATTCCTCAAATATTAGTTTAATAAGTATTTTGTCCTGACAGTACTCACATGTATCCTGACAATACTCACATGTATTTCCCACTTGAGCATGTATCATTGTCTAGAATTTTGTAAATCAAGAAATCACTTTGGAATATTTTACAAAGAACTTTGGCCAATAAAAGGCTATTGACAATGGATGCACTCAAGAAAATAACCTATCACATTTTGACCAAGAAATACCTCTATGTTTTGTAAAACCTATCTACAGTCTTTACCAAATAAATATATATCCCTGACCAAACTCAATTATCCCAAGACTAACAAACAAAATATACAATCACTCAAGAAACAAGGAACAAAAAAAAGCATACAGACAAAAAAAACATAATGGAAAACTAACCAAAACCTACCTAATTAAAACTAAAGACAAATTATGTCCAAAAAACTTAGAATGATAAGAACATGACATGTTGAATAATCATTTTTGTTATTATATCTAGTAGAAATAACACATTCCATATAGTTATAAGAAATGAATACTCATCTTTGTAGTTAGAAAAAAGATATTTGGGAAATATTTGTTCAAATTATGGGTACAAATTATACACAACAAGAATTTTTGGTAACTCTCCATGATGATTATTAATCCACAAACATATTTTATTACCCTTTGTATCATAATCAGACTAAAAATTATCAAAATGCAAGGGATAATGGAAAGGTACAACCTGATTTAGTGAGTTCCCAACTATGGGGTTATGGTCATTCAATATGATCTCTTCTTTTGTAGAAGTTAACTCATGGTACATCACTTCATCCTCCTCCATCCTTCTCAAGTAAATGCATACCATAAGAAAACATATGCATTAGGGGTGTACTATACTGATTATTAAAAAAAATTTAAAAGTGAATTACTAGGACTTTGATCCTTTTAAAAATAATCATTAGTCCTAAATAATACATCCTCATGTTTAAATTGATTAGGAATAATAGTTTCAATCTTAAATATGCATTTTTAATAGAAATAATTATTAATATCATAAATAAAATTATTATTTTCCTCATTCCTCAAATAATGATGTTCAAAATTACCCCTACCTTTTAAATAAATCTCTCAAGCCACCAATAAGTAGGGACAACTTACTTTTTGATGTAGATCAAATTGATGAAATCTACATGAATTGCCTATTAAAAGGTCTAATATGTTCATGTAATACCAATGGATTCACATTTTGTTACTCAAACATGATACCATATCAAGTACTTTATCTACCTCATCCATTGATAGATATGGAAACTCATTTTCTCTATAGATAGGCATGGCCCAAGAATCCTCTTCCTCATGACATGATTTTTTGTCATCATCACATTCCTAAAACTTGGCATTAAAGTTATTATACTCAAGTGTAGCATGATAATCAACAAGGTTGTAATACCAATGGATTCACAGTTTGTTACTCAAACATGATACCAAATCAAGTACTTTATCTACCTTATCCATTGATAGAAATGGAAACTCATTTTGTCTATATATTGGCATGGCGCAAGGATCCTCTTCCTCATGACATGATTTTTTCTCATTTTCACATTCCTAAAACTTGGCATTAAGTTTAACATAGTCAAGTGTAGCACTATTATCAACAAGGTTAGAATCATTAAAATATGATAAATAAATATCTACCCTATATAATTCATTTGAATGTTGAAAATACTTCCTTATTCCACATTGTTGGTTATGTGTAATTGATGCAGACTTTGAGACAACTTTTTGATCATCCTTTGGAACCTCTTGTATCTCCTCCATTTGAATTTCATCATAACTAACATTCTAAAATAGAAGGGCATCATCAGTAATGATTTTATAATAGTAGACTTCTTCACTTTTAGTTGTCATGAAAATTTCTATGAATGAATATATAATTATACTCTCTTCTCATTTTCAATTAACTCTCCACCATTTTATTATATGTTTATCACATTATCGTCCACATTAGGCAAACACATATCTTTGAAAATCTCATGGATTTGATCATGTTCATCTTCACCCTTGGTTAATTGACTATCCCAATAATCCTCTATAGGAATTAATACCTCTTAAATAGTCATCCTCAATTTCAAATGGAAGTCCATATTTCAAAGAGGAACATGTCAATCTATCTTTGATGTAGAGGAAGGGTTTGAACCAAACAAACACATAAAGATTTAAAATAATTTTCAATCTAGTTCACCCTGCAATTTGAAAAACATAGTCTTTAATAACTCTTACAAATTAAAGGATCACCCACTTTCATTTGGAGACATTTTATATAACATCATTATATACCTTCTCAGAAAATTTTATGAATCTTCCCCATGAGAATCAAGAGAAATGAAATTTTCTTTCAAAATAGAAACCCTTAGAGGTAAGGTTTTCAACCTACCAGCACTAAAATTGTCATAAATTTTACAAAACATAATGAAAATTGATCACTAATTTTAGATTAAAATATACTCATTTATTCAACTTGTTCAATTTATTTTAAAGCCCTATTGTAATGTGCATGTATGTCCCATACATTTTTGTAGACTATTATCTTTACCAAAATAAAACTAATTAGTATCAATATGATTCATGAAATCTTGGTCTCATGTCACAACTTGCCTTGCAGACTCCTATCATTTCTCAAAAAAAAAAAAAAAACACCTGGGTTCTCGAGCTCATCAACTAGTTCAACACTATCATACCCCTCCACTACTTCCCCATAAACATTAACCTTATTAGTAATATCAATATCCTTATCACCAACCTCAATAATAGTATACACTTCAACTTGTTCAATTTGATTTTTAGAAACTAAAAAATGGCACAAGAATTTATCCACATACGCATCTATCTTTTACTTTTGAACTTCTTCAATACTTTATGATAGCAAAACAATCATAGGTTCTCTTAACTTTTCCTTTTTATCTCCTTTATTTCTATTGTCATTTTTTCATTTACCTATTTTCAATGATCATTCCAATGGGCCATTTTAACTTTTCATTGATTTATAAGTATCATTTTTCCTTTCTAGGGAAACTATTTCCTCCAACTCTTACAGGGCTTGTTTCAATTCTCTAAGTTCTTGATCAAATTCATTTTTTATTTTTTTCTCTTTTTCCTCTATCCTCTTCTTCTTTTCTTCTTCTTTCTTCTTCTCTTGTAAACCATCCACCTATAAGTACTATTTTAAACCCATCCAAGTCTCAACCTTTTCTTTGCCTCACCTAGGTCTCTTCTTCTCTCTATATATGTGTTGTCCTCTTTACATTTATGATGCAAAAAGATTAAATAAAGTAGTGATTAGCAGATGATGCTAAAGAAGGTCATGGGTTTGAAGACCAAGTCCAATGCAGCTCAGTAGCGATCAACATTGGAAGTTGTCAAGTGGTGAATTGGTTTTAACTCCTATTGAGCAAGTCAAATAGTTATTATGAATGTGGAATAAATATAGGAGAGAGTGTAAACTATATCTACTATTTGTGTAGTTGAACAAGTTTATATTTCCTCATTTAGTGGATGGTTTGCCTACTCCTTTCTAGTGCTATAACAATTTTGATCAACCTATTCTTTTGGCATTGATTTTCTAGTGGTTAGTTAGTTTGTAAGTTTAGATATTATAAAGAAGAAGCTATAATGTCTTAGGAAGTTATCCTAGTTAGACTAAGAATTCCATGTAATAGCATTTTTAGGAAATCAAATATAGTTTCAGTTGTTTTTAGCAATGAATTACATAATCAGTAGTTTTTTCAACATGAATAAAATGATGAAGTTTTGGGTTTACAAGTGTTTAACTATGTTTTGGATACTTATTCAAAGGGGGCCACTTGGTGAGTAGTATGTTCCTACAACCATAGAAAGTGATTTCCTATGACTTTTCCTACAACCAAAGTAGATAGAGTAGTTCACTTTTCAATATTATAAATTTTGTTTTGCGATTTTTCATACTTGTTCAGATTTGGCTGTTGAATTTTGTTAACCATTTGAATTAAATTCAATTCAAAGCATAAACCTTTTTAGTATTTCTTCTCTTAAGTTGCAAGATAACATGGATTTAGTAGTAACTTAGTTAACATATAGTGCATACCCATTTTAAGGTCATCTACCCTTGGTTGACAATTAAATAATCCTTCTGCATGAGATACATACATTCTTAGTTTGGATGTCCAATCTCTGAGTAGATTTTTGCAAACTAGTTATTGATCCTATTGAGAAGTCAAGCAATGAAAATGATAGATAACTCAATGAAGTATGTAATTCTATAGGTATAAAATTTGGCCTCTAGTAATCAAGTAAACACATTGTTAAATGAACAAGGAGATTAACAAATATGATAAAAATGATTGAGAATGTTTCTTGAATCACCTCTTGCACAAGATTGGGCACTATTAGAATTATATTAGTAATAAGACAAGTTTTAAACATGAAAAGGTGATTTATAATAGAAATTTATTGAAAATCCTCTCCTAAACTAATCAAGTCTAAGAAAAAAGAAAAAAAATGGTCATTAGAAGAGATTTTAAAGAAATGAGAAATAAAAACAACACTTACGAACATCAACCATTCAAATAGTTAGCTTAAATAAATAAGGTTATATTAATTCACATAATAATTAAATTGTAAGTTAGACATACACAACTTATAAAATTATAATTTCAATCTGCAACAGAACAAATAACAAAATATTTCTCAAATTTCATCTAATTGCAAAGCCATACCATCTACGTCCATATGGAAGAAAAAATTTTCCTCCAAGGTAGAAATAATAGTGATTAAATAAAATTATCCACCATAACAAGAAAGTATTTAACATCTAATACCAATTATACAAATTCTTGGATAAACGTGATGAATAGAGTCATAGCTCTTGAATTTGCAATTTTATTCAAATTCACAAAATAAGAAGCAATACACACTAAGAATGCAACACCATATGTCTATTAACTTCCAATAAATAAATTCCAACCTTTATTACATCAAAAGTCTAGGATTAAATAGATTTCACATTCTCAATTTTTGAAACCCATAACTATGATTTCTAGGCATTATTTCTAGGTGAAATTAATCCTAAACTTTTACATAATAGTTTATAAAGAGTTGCATGAGTTTAGAACTCAAAATGTCCTTTTTTCATGCAATTAAATGCCATAAAACCATGATATAAAACTCTACTTTGAGAATCTTTAACTGAACTCACATAAAAATCCATAAAAATGATCCCAAAATTTATCTCCAGAGATTGAAAGATATGCCATGAGATTTGGGTAGTTATTTCTAAAGGTATTCACAGCCTTGTCAATTTCATTCATGTCTACGGTCTTTGTATCTCTTTATAGACAATGATCAAGTGTTAGTAAATCATTTGAGCTTTTTCTAGAGATATCTAAGAGTAAAAGACAAACTAAGTGGGAAGAAAATAAAATAGCATAAAAGAACCATCACCATCAAAGTCTAAATAGGAGTTCATAGATTATCTCCATTAGATCCAAGTGAGTGCAGTAATTATAAATTTTAATTTCAAAGATCGGGGGTGTGGTATCCCTGAAAGAATATTTCAAAGGTAATCCTTGAAAATTTAAAGTTTTCAAATGTGATGCAGGGGCATTCTTGGTTAAGGAAGGGACATTCTTGGTCCTTGGTGAAACTACATGGGTGTTTGTTATTTGGCCAGTGTTACTCAATTGTAGACTTGACCAGTGGTCTCAGTCATTGAAGGAAGCTCGGTCATGGAAGGAACTCAGTGGAACTTCTTGTGCTCGGTGAAAGTGTTACTTGGTGATGTCTATGGTGCTCAGTTGACACTAATTCTCGACAATGCTTCACATGCTCTGTTATTTGACTATCCCTCTGTTGTTTCTCTGATGCTTGGTAGTTTTGGCTTACCGATTGGAGTTTTGTGTGATTTGTTGAGCCGAATTGGTGCATTTATTGTTGGTAGTTGTTGTTACAAGCCAACTTGTTGAATTAAATATTTGTAAGGCATTTTAAGCTGACTTGTATTGCATTTAATAATTTTTAGGAGTTAATGGTTTCATCTAGCTGACTTGTGGTTGATGATAAGTATTTAAGGGGTGTTTAGGTAGTTATTTAAGGATCATCAAGATATGAATTGGATGACTTGAAGATTCAGAAAGACATTAGATTTGGATGTGCTGGAAGAGCTAGAGTTGGTGAAGTTGTGGAAAAGATCTTTCATGATCTTGTAGATCAGATTGTTATCTGATAGTTTGTAGTAGTAGAGCTAGTGGTTTGTATACTTGGAGACAAGGATATTGCTTGGAGGCTTACAAGATCAAGTTTAGATCTGCCTTAGGGTTTCCATCAGCTTCTGATTGTCTTCAGAGATGAACTAGCTGAGATTGTATTAGATCTTGTGGATCTTACAGAATTACTATTGTTTGTAATTGGCCCTTACCCAGAAGGCCTTACAACTGAGCATGTTAATGGAAAATATGTTCTAAAACATCTTGTATTGTGTATTTCCATTGTGTGATTCTGAAGCTGCAAGGGTTGGACTATCCTTAATTGGATCCACCATCCTTTGGTCCGTGTCAAGTGGTATTAGAGTAGAGTTGATCTTGTGGAGTGAAGATTGATCTTGTGAGGGTTGATCTTGAAAAATTGATCTTGTGGGTGAAGAGATGGTATGATGTTGATTGCAAATCCATGGCACTGAACTTGTCATATCTTGCCCTAGTTATTTTGTAAGGTTACAAGTTGTGATCTGACTTGCATATAACTTGGAGATTGTCATAAGGTGGTCGGTGTAGGGTTTTTTGCAAAGAGTTTCTCTTATATTTAAGGATGCCTCTGACAACATTGGACCCTAGAGTTATTTCTAATGTTTGTGATACTGTGGAATCGTGGATCACAGAGAAGGTGAAATTAGATTTCAGATATGAGATGGAACTGATGAAGAATGGCATGGTCGCTAAGATCATGAGATTTGTTGTTGGTGTACCTCAGAATGTTGGTACTGAGTATGGCTATGAAGAAGCTATTGAAGAATTTGAACCTGCTCGATCTAGTGGTGATGACCAAAGGGACAGATCTGGTGAAGAAAGAATTGCTCGGTTACATAGAAATGGTGCTCAATTAAGTAATAGTTACTGAATGGAAGTTTCTAGTTTTTGTAGTACCTTGAAGCCCAAGAACTTGATTGATTGGATTGGTGAACTTGAAGATTTATTTGAGCAAGAAGAAATTGAAGATCCTCTTCGGGTGAGATTGGCACAGACTAAGTTGAAAGGACATGCTTCTCTTTAGTGGAAAGAACTATAAAGAGATAGAGAACATGAAGGTGAAATGAAGATCAATCAGTGGAGGTTGATGGTGACAAAATTGAAAGCTAAGTTCATACCGACTAACTATGAGCTTAACTTGTTTAAGAGATTATAGAATCTGAAGCAGAAGGATTTATCTATTGAAGATTACTGAGGAGTTCTACAAACTTACTATTTGGTCTGGACACAGAGAACTTGGTAAGGAAAAGGTAGCTTGGTATGTGAATGTTTTTAGATTCAATATTTAGGATGAGCTTGGTATGCTGAAGATTGATTCTATCGAAGATGCTTATCAGTATGCTCTGAAGGCAGAAGATGAGTTGAAGAGAAAAAAACATGCTAACTCCCGAGGGAAAGAAAGATTGATCACTCGGTGAAGGATAAACCGACTGATGCAAAAGATGAACATAAACCTATAGAACTGAAGAAGAAGAGAGGTAGAGTTATCTTTAAGGGTACTTTCTATAACTGTGGAGAGGAAGGACACTATTCATTTGAGTGTACACAAAAGAAGTTTGGTGACTGATGAACTAATGTGGTGACTGATGAGCTAATGTGGTGAATGAGAACATTCAGAATGAATCTGAATCTGAGAACTTGCTACTTCAATGAACATTGCTTGGTGGAAAGGAGGAATCTTCTCAGAGGAGTAACTTATTTAGAGCTCGATGCAAGTCTAGAGGTTAAATCTTTGATGTTATTGTTGATAGTGGTAGTACTGATAACCTTATTGCTGAGGACATGGTTCATAAACTTGGTTTGAATAGAATGAGACATCCACATCCTTATAGGAATGGCTGGTTGCAAGATAATCATGCTCCGGAAGTTAGAGAAAAATGCTTCATTGATGTTCAGATTAGCTAGTATAAGGATCTTATGTTATGCAATATTATGAAGATGAATAGTTGTGATATATTTCTCGGTACACCTTGGAAATATGATTGCAAAGCTATGTATGATTGTGTGAAGAATGTGTTTACTGTTGAGAAGGATGACATGAATTTTTCACTAATGCCTTTTATGGATAAAATGCTTAGTAGGAGAAGCCTGAGTATCAGTACCTGAGTTGAGTTGGTAGATCCAGAGAAAATAAATGAGTAGTTTGGAGAAATGACCTATGTGTTGTCTAGAAAAGACTTGAAGAGACCGAGGAAGTTGAAGTCGAAGAATATGGAAAGTGAGAAGATGGAGGATTTGTATGTGAAGAACTAGTTCGGGGTTTATGTGTTGAACCCTGGAAGATGTTCTTCTCACATATGAACATCCTTTTGAACTTGGGGTATCTGATGCAAGGGCATTCTTGGTTAAGGTAGGGACATTCTTGGTCCTCAGTGAAACTACATGGGTGTTTATTATTTGGCCGGTGTTACTCAGTTGCAGTCTTGGCCAACGGTCTTGGTCATTGAAGGAAGCTCGATCATGGAAGGAACTTAGCAAAACTTCTTGTGCTTGATGAAAGTGTCACTAGGTGATGTTTATGGTGCTCGGTGATGCTTGGCATGCTTGGTTATTCCATTGTCACTCAGTTGTTTCTCTGATGCTTGGTAGTTCTAGCTTACTGACTAGAGTTCTATGTGATTTTTTGAGCCAACTTGGTGTATTTATTGTTGGTAGTTGTTGTTATAGGCCAACATGTTGAATTAAATATTTGTAAGGCATTTTAAGCTAACTTATATTGCATTTAATAATTGTTAGGAGGAATTAATGGTTTCATCTAGCCAGCTTGTGGCTAATGATTAGTATTTAAGGGGTGTTTAGGTAGTTGTTTAGGGATCATCAGGACATGACTTGGATGACTGGAAGGTTCATAAAGGCATCAAATTTGGATGTGTTGGAAGAGCTGGAGTTGGTGAAGTTGTGGAAAAGATCTTTCATGATCTTGCAAATCATATTGTTATATGATAGTTTGTAATAACAGAGCTAGTGGTTTGCATACTTGGAGACAAGGAGATTTATTGAGGGCTTGCGAGCTCAAGTTTAGATCTGCCTTAGGGTTTCCATTAGCTTCTGATTATCTTCAGAGCTGAACTAGCTGAGATTGTATTGGATCTTGTGGATCTTGTAGAATTACTATTGTTTGTAATTGGCCCTAACCTGGAAGGTCTTACAGTCGGGCATGTTAATGGAAAATGTGTTTTGAATCATCTTGTGTTATGTATTTCCATTGTGTGATCCTGAAGCTGCAAGGCCTGGACTATCCTTAATTAGATCCACCATCCTTTGGTCTACGTCAAAATGTTGGGGGTGTTGGCATCCCCAAGCAATATTTTTGAAGATGATACTTAGAAATTTTGAGCTTGCAAAAATTAGGGATGTTGGCATCTCTAAATAAATTTTTCAAAGTTTATGCCAACAAATATAGAGCTTTCAAAGATTGGGGGGTTTTTACTCCCCCCAAATAATTTCAGAGGTGATCCCAACAAAATTACAAGATTTTAAAGATCAAGAGTTTTATCATCCCTACAATTTTTTTTGAAGATGATTCCAATTTTATTTTTTTTAAGATGATTGATGAAAATTTTAATCTTTCGAAGGTGGGGGGTGTTGGCATCCCTAAAATTTTGTTTTTTCAAGATGATCCTTGAAAATTTTAAGCTTCATAAGATATGGATTTTTTCCATCCACAAAAAATATTTTCGAAGATGATCCGAATGATCTTCACAAATTTGGAGCTTTTGAAGATCATGGAAGTTGGCATCTTTGTAAAAACTATTCAAATATGATCCTCAAAAATTTTGATCTTTCAAAGATTGAGCGTATTGGCATCCTTGAAATGACTTTTTGAAGATGATCGGTGAAATTTTTTTAGGCTAATCCATAAATTTTTTTGAAGGTGATCCTCAAGAAATTTCAATGGACATCCCAGAAAGATTATCCCCAAATTCTTTTGAAGGTCATCCACAAAAGATTATCTCTAAAAGTTTTTGAAGGTCAGCCTTGAACAAGTGGAAAACACAAGATGTTATATAAAAAAAGATGGGGGGTCCCCACTTATACAAGTGGATAGGTAGGTGTGAGTTGTGAGGCACAACAATAGAATGCCTGCATTTATTATGTAGAAAGTAACAAGGACATGATATAAATTGGTTGTGGAGATTTAAAAAACTAAGATTTGGAGTATTGGTTTGATAAATTAATGTAGGCTAGCATTAGGTTGGAGAATGCCAAAAAATGTAGGAATAGTGGAAACATGTTTCAAAAGGTATGTATATATTTGATTTGATTAAATTATTAATCTATGTATCTATTAAGGGGGTATAAGGATGCCAATTTTGGAAGTTATTTTGATATAAAAGGTTGTTACAATAGAGAAATCAACTACTAAATCCCCGATTTGAAGGGTATAAATTTAGTACATGGAAAATTGAATAACAATTTTGTTTAATTGAGAAAGAGTTATGGGACATTGTGAGTGGAATTATTAAAATACCACAAGATGTAGATGAAGTGAAAAAATGGATGGTTAAATAGCATAAAGCCATGACATTTATTGGTCTAGGTTTATTAAATGCATATTTTTATCACATAGATCTCACAAAGGCATTGAAGGAAATATGGGATGGGCATAGTTCGCTTTATTTGGTTGACGAGATTCAAGTGTTAAAGCATCTAAAAAGAATTTTTTTGGGGGTTGAAGATGAAAGAGGGAGACAATTTTTTCAATATGTAATTACATTTTGCTCTATATATAACTATATTTTGTTCTATATGATGCCAAAGTAATCTTAGTAAGTATTATTGCTTTCCAAGAAGTTTTGGTGGTATTTTTTTTATATTGTACAAAATGAAACCCAATTGGTAAACTATAATTTATTCTCTAATTGTTGAAGGAATTAACTCTAACAAGAGTCCTTTCATTATTGACAAAAGTTCTCTACATCCTAAGAAAAATTCTAACATTTATACAAAGAAATAATTGAAATTTTATTATTATCACAAAATTGGACATGTGTAGATTAATTACATTCAACACATCAAAGATCTCATTGATGACAAATTGAAGAAAATATACCTTTTATAGTAATTGAAGGTGATTCATAATTTTATGGTTTTGCAATGAAAAAAAATGAATCATTTGATAATGATATATCATTTCTTAGTACAAAAATTGATGAAATATTAGTTTTCTAGATAGTAGAAAGGAACCTATCAAAGTTTTGAGGAAATGGAGGTTGGAGGATATCTAGCATCCATAGATAGCTTCTTTATTAGGAATTATACAATGCATGAGAAGCACTAGATTCATTCCCCTGAAGATAAGAGGGCTCCTGGAATGTTTTTTGTCCCTTCAAGGAGAAAGGGGGACAAGTTCCTTTGTTGGATTATAGAGAGGGGAGGGGGGTGAATACATAATCCTTGATTCTCTGTACCTTCAAACATTTTCTTTGATTAACTAAGTCAGACAAAATTTAACATTTACTGACAACAATAAATTATCTTTAACAATCAGAAAATTAAACACATAAATCATTCAACACATATAACACTAGTATTTAATATGGAAACCCACCTTTCGGAAAAACCAATGTGAGAATTGTCACACACTAATGAAAATACTCTTCTGAAGTATGCTCGGTGAAGAGACAATCTACTTAAAGATTACAATATGCATTACTAGGTGTGACCCAGTCAAGGGATTTGCCTCAGATCTATTAAGATCTTCGCCTTGTTAGGAGTGGCATGGTTAAATGGCTTAAAACAATATTTAGAATGTTACCTTTTGTAAGGAGTTTACAATAAGACTGTTAAGTCCACTCGGTTAAGATATTTTTTAGTTATAAATGTTAATAAGAAAAAATGAATATATTGACCTATAAATATGCAACTAACTTTGCATAATCAGATACTTTGTGCGCTCTAGATATCCTCACTTCAATCCTTCATTTTCCATTGGCTTCAACACTTCATCAAATCCTTCTTTACTAACTCAAAATTCACCTTTTCCTTCTTCACTGCATCAATCAGTGACTTATCAACTGTTCAATTTTCCATCCATTATTCTTACAAATTGATCCTTTATATAGACATTTTTTTTCCATTTAATCTCCTTTATCATATTTTCCTTTGATTAATCTTATCCATCCAATTCATTTCACAAATTTATTCATTGAATCTAGATCTTGGTAACACATTTTATCATCACCTTGGAACTTGAAATTTCTTGAAACTTGTACTTCTCTTTTTATTGTATAGATCTAAGCCATAGATAATCACCTTGAATTTTCTTGATTGTAGATTTCTCCAACTAACTCTTCCTTATCATCACAATCTTCTATCTCACCATTAAATATATCCTTGTAGTTAAGTTTTTTCCCTTTCTCTGTGGATAACTCTAAATTTTGGTTAACTTCACTCGATGCCTAAAACCTTCAGCTTAGTGTCTTGCATTTCTTTTCCTTTACAAAAACTTACTTTTCTTTTATCGAATGACTTTTCCTACTCAGTAGATAAAACTATTTTTATTACCGACTTGACTAATCTTCTTTACCCACTTGATATAATCATATGATAAGTAGAAAATAATTATATAAACATAACCTTAACATTGTCTAATCTATATGAGTTGCCTAATTAAGTTCTTCAACTTCAAAAAATATCATTTCTTCTTCTCCTTAACTCATTTAACCTATACCATACTCCGAATCATATGGAAAAACAATATAAACCATATATTAATAGCTTGACATCAATGACAAGATAATAATTGATCTAATCATTCTGCAATCTTATATTCCTATAATCTTGGTTGATCTTCATCATCATCACCAATCAGTTATCGTTACAATCTCCCTCTTTGGCATTGATGGTAACACACTAATAGTCTTCATTGTTCAATTGATGATGGAAACACGTTTATGTCATTTTATGTCCTTTTCAACCTCTGATTTGTAACTTCTCTTGTTCACATTCTCCCGCTTTGATTGGTCAATCTTTTCCTTCGATAGATCTTCTTTACTGTCCCTCTTTGACAAGTACTTTTCTAGTATTCTCACTTAATAAACAATTTCATTAATATCCCTCTTGGAAATCATCATTAATACTCTACCTGTATACAACATTGAAGTAATATTCTCCCTCTTTCACAAAAAATCCAAAGACACATAATCCTAAAAAAATTTCTCAGGCATTAAAAAATACCTTAAATGTTTTAATTTCTTATTGCAGTCATAAAATTTTTTCACAACTTCAGACTTCACTTAAAGAGTGAACACTAGCATCAACTCTCAAAATAGGTATTCAGATGAATACTTGAATTGATGAAGCATGCATCTTTCCTTAGTCAATATTGGATAGGGGAAGAACCCCTAACTTACCTTGGACATACTCAAAAGCATCCTTCGGTAATAGTTTGATAAATATATAGGTATATGTTCCTTAGAATTCACATACTCCAATATAACATGCTTATCTTGAACTTTCTCTCTCAAGTGATGATACTTGATAGAAATTTTCTTTGTCTTTAAATGCATCACCACATTCTTTGATATGTTTATAGAACTGGTATTATCATAGAAAATAGTAATTGTATCAGTAATCTCTTATTGCATACCTTCAATTAATTTTTTGATACGTGCACTATGTTTGAACAATTCATAGCTACAGAAACATACTCATCTTGTGTAGTAGACTGTGAAATACATATTTTTTTCTTTCTTAACCATATCACTAACCTTTCTTCTAAAAAGAAAGCTCTACCACTTGTGCTTTCTCTATCATCAATTTTTCTAGTTCAATCATCATGAGTATATACCTTGAGATCAAAATCTCCTCCTTTTGTGTATAGAAGACTAAAATATTCAGTCCCTTTTAGATATCTAAATATTCCACTGTAGACATGTGTGTCTCCTTTGGATTAGTATAAAACCTTATCACAATTCCAACTGAATGAGAAATATCAAACCTATTGTTTACCACATACTATAGCTTACCAATCATAGATCGGTAAAGTATTTCATTAACTTCCTTTGTCATGCCCCGCAAGGGAACCAACAAAGAGAACAAAGATTCTCTTTAGAAAAGAAAACCTAAGTAACAAATCATTAAAAAAATTAAACTTTAAAAGATTTACATGAACAATCCATAAACATCATTTAACTTACAATCCTTCCAAGGTTCCCTAATAGTACATTTATAATTATTTTACAATCATTAAGTGTACTAACTCTTATCGCATAACCTCTGAAATTCTTTAGATAGAAATATAAATGCTATCATTTGATTACTAACCAATTGATTTCATCAATATTCCCTAAACCTTATTTCATAAACATTTAAAGCATAATCATTTCTAAAACAATTTATCTAGGAGTTAAAATATTTCTCTTATGAAATTAACACATTTGTTTTACTAACTTTTCTTGAACAATAGTAATAAGAAACATGCCACTTTGCTTGAAATATATATGAAACTCCTTTTTCTTTTCCAACAACATGATAAAGTTCACCATCCCTTTTCTTTTCCCTAAATCCATCCATCCAAATTAAATCAAATTGAAATACATTAAATACTACATTACATTCATTTCCTCTAGGAGGTAATAATAGCTTTACATTTGAGAATAATGAAAGATAAATACAAAGTCTTCTTCCTTCAAAAATGCAACAATACGCAAGCAAGAATCGATAAGCTCTGTAACTGTGAAAGGTACCTCGATAAAAGATTTACCACCCAGCCACATGGACACCAAAAGGCCCACTCCCTTGTACTAGGATATAAATACCAAAGTCCACAAGGAAGTGATATCTAGGCCATACCTAGGGTTGAAGTAACCTTTCCCAAATAACAACTGAAAAGAAAATCAAAATACAAACCCTTTCCTAAAAGGTTCTAAGGCTAGGTGGAAACTCTAAGTGACAAGCTAGCTTTCCTACCCTTACCAATACATCATAAACACATAACACTAAAATTTGGAGAGATTATTAGAGGGTATGGTGTGTGGAAGAGAGAGGGAAATAAAGTTTTCTCTGAATACAAAAGAAAAGATCTACAACTTTCCTATTCTCTATCGTGAGGTTATAGCCAGCCCTTTAGTATTTGAATAATCTCCATTCCAATGTAAATGTTATTATAAATGAATTGAAATAGTATTGGTTTCTATTTGTTTAACCATTTACATATAGGTTTAATTTGTTTTTATGAGGCTTTGAATAGAGGAAGTCCTCATTTACACTGACTGTCCCTATTAATGATTTGGTGCAATTAGTCAATTATTTTGAAGTTTAAATGAGCACATAGGCTCTCTAATTTCTTTGGTTATTATACATTATGGGAGAAGCCTATTACTATATAAGTATGTGCCATTAAGTGTTTGAATGCAGGGATATACAAGAGTTTGAAAATAGAGATCTCTGATTGACAAACAATACAGTATCAGAAAAAATGATCCTCCGTGCAGTGGCCATAGATGTCAAACCAACCATTGGATATTCATGAGATTGAAATATGTATTTAAAGACCTAATTACACCAATCTTCACTGGAGAGATTGAGGATTTTTTGTCGGAATAAAACGTTATACACATCTGAGTACAGATCTGTCTAGAGGGCATAAATCTATCATGTTGGGACAGCCATAGGTAACATGATTGTTTAAATAAATTTGATCTTGTGTGGATGAATTTTATCATTATGGACAGTAAGAGGATAGATTTTTAGTTCTCTAGATTTCTGTACATTCAATTCATGATACTATCTTCTTTCCCAGAGAGTAGACAAGGAGTAGTGACATAGTTCACAATCTAAATCACTATTCTATATTTTCCAGCAAGCAAACAAACAATATAGCTTCATAGGAAACATGATAATACACATAATAAATATTAATCATTTGTACAATAATATATTTATAATATATCTATCATTTCTCCTAAGTCCTTTCACACAGGAGAAACAAACATAATACAATAGAATAATACATTCTTCATATTGCCTATACATAGGAAGCAATCATAAATACAAAACAAAAGAAATCACACAAATCAAATAAGGAGGAGCATCTTCTAGGATAGCTCCTACCTGGATTCTAGAGAAGACAACTGTTGAAGGAGGTATCAATCAACTTGGCCTACTTCCAGCACTCCACCCAATCCTTATGATTGCATACACCACCTTTTCCAAATATACAATAATCAATAATGATATCCTAAAACTAAGATCAATTCTCCTATGAATAATCCAGCCCACTCCCATTCCTTAAAGGCTTCCTCCCGTAAATAGGTTGAAGGATTAGTTGCATGGGAAAATCAACCGATGCAACCATCCCAACTAAAAGGTATTTTATAGTTTAGGATTTAATTAATTTCATTCAAGCCATTCATGGGAAGGGAATAGATAATTTTAATATTATTACTAATAAAATCTAATATGAGAGCCTCATAAATATTAATAAACTAATATTATTTTCCTTTATTTAAGGAAAAGGAAATAATTTATTACTATTATTAGTTATCACCTTATTTACTAAAGCTATGGTAAAAGATTTACAATATAATAATTAATCCTTCAAGTAAATAATTTTATTTATTATTATTATTTAAAATACAATTACTTTTACACCATATTATATAGATATATGTAACCATAGGCATACGTGTGCACCGATATGCTTATGTGTACATATATTGTTATAATATTATTAAAAACAATATTATTATTAATATTATAAACATCTTATTATTATGGTATTATAAAATATTATTATCCAGTCAAATTATAAATCATAATATTATAAACATCTTACTATTATGGTATTATAAAATATTATTATCCAATCAAATAATAAATCATATTCCATACAAAGTAAAATCATGATATGTGTGTGTGTGTGTGTGTGTGTGTGTGTGTGTGTGTGTGTGTGTGTGTGATGATCACTAACACAAGATGATCTAACAAGAGTAGCAAAATCAATCACAACATCCTATACTCGCATGAAATAATAGCTCATATAAATTATCAAATAGCTACAATCAAGCATATCATTGAGAATAATTAAAGGTACCATATCCAAACCTTAGTCTCCTAAAATGCAAGAGACAAGAACAAGCAACAAGATCACCATAATCCAACAAACTGATATACAAAATGATACATCAACAACACAAGGGACTGACTCAGGAACTCCCCACCTAAGGGTCAAAAGGGTCAGAGGTTGAGTTCCTTCTCATGGAACCTTCGTGATATCTTTGTAATAGCAACAATGATCGAGGATTTGAGGGATCACTCATACCTGTGAGACCATGTGGAGATGATACCCGGTACCTATAATCCTACATCACCGAGAAGAAATACCTGTGCAAATATATATATACATAGACATATGAAGACAAATGACCAGGATTGATACATCATGTGGACCTCAACTAAGTGAGTAACTACAACTTCATCCTGAGTGATGAACACACATTAAACATCGTATACACATGAAAACATAAGACATCATAGATAATAATGGTTAGATTGAAATCCTTGGGTTAGCTTTATAAATCATGTAAATATAGATGTTTTCAAACTTCATAAATATATAAATGATAACAATAAATAAGTGTATCTAAGCATCTGATAAGTGTATCATCCTCTAAATAAGAAAAACTGTAAACATGTAGTTCTAACCATCATAATGAAAGTGTCCAAATAAAAGTCCAAGTATAATCATTAGAGAGGGTATTACATCCTCCCCCACTAAGATGAGACTTACTCCTAGAATTTAGAAAGTTAGAAATGGAAATACATCAAACATTATCTCTTAAACACATTTTAACTGACATCACATACATAACTAATCATTGAATCTATGCACTATATAATAATCCTCATAATATGGTTAAGCACGAAATATATATCCCAATCAATTTTACTATCACCAACAAGGATAACTTCAACTTGATCAAATATCAGTATGAATAGAATTTTCCCTTTACTTAGAATGTAAGCACCAAGGTAAATAGCTTGCACCACTCAATTCTCCTTAAAATATATCAAAATATTACAAATTCCTTCTTTTTCAACACATAAAAATTAAATTCTTACTTGCATCCTACATAATGATACATTTCAATCTAAAATAAAATATTGAGCATATCCAAATGTTCCTTATAAACAATCATATCATTCCACATCACTGGGATTACACATCACAAGGATCAGGAGTGGATATGCCTCTCTGGACAAGCTCTCACTCTAGGATACAATATTAGTCTCATATATCCAAAATCCATAATCAATACCTCACATAGTGGCTTGATGGTGTCTTAGGCCTTTGTCATGAAGACCCTCCATACAAGTCCACATGTCATATCCCTTGTTTGTGTAAGGTGGTTAGCCTCCAAGGAACATACACCACACATAGGAAGGTAGTGGATACTAGCTGCATAACAGCCACACATACCCCCATCCTCAAGGGTTCCCTACATCTACTTCCTCGTATACACTCACCAAGTTAGCCTCATGCATCCTTAGTGAGGAATCACATCAAAACACAAGACCAACATTATGGAAGAAGATAGTTTAGCCATCAAAGCTCAACATTAATAATAAATAAAATAAAATAGAATTATCAATCTCAACAATAAGATAAGAAGAATCCAAGATAAATTTCATAAGTTTTGGCTAAACTATTATAGAAAAAGATAAGAAAATTGTTGGTCTACACAATAGAAGATAAAATAAATTCACCATAAATTGCACATCACATCACTGTGTGACTATATCTAGTCACCTCACAAGGAAGGAGGGAATAATGTCCAGCTATCGCAATAGCCCTTCATGTGGTTGGGCCTAGGCAACACTACCCACATGGCATAGGGGGTTCACCTCAGCAACACCCCTACATCAGATGGTGCAGAATAAGCATGCCAACCCACCCGACATGACCATACACCAAGTGGAGTAAGCACACTCTGGTCGTATGTCGTATGGCAGTGTTCCTTGTGGAGTAGGCACACATAGGACACACGTCGCATAACAATGTCTCTCATAGATCATCATCATAGCCAGAGTTATACATTGCTTGGGCCCACCCATATGCCTACCACATCTACAAGCTGAGCATCCATGGGTGCCCCTCTACAAGCATGCAAGCATCAGCAATATACTCTGCATCAAGTAGGAAACAAAATACATACATATACTGCACCTTCATGTAATCATGTATGTGGCATCGTGTTCTCAAGCTCAGCCTACTACCATCAGCAATACGACATCATCACCTCACACTATGTCAGAACAATAGTGGGGTGTGGCATCATATTCATTGCATCATGTCAGAACATGTGTGAATATTGTATCCATCACAGCATGGGCTAACAGAATCTCTCTCCACATGCTGGACCACATAGAAATGTACATATCCATAAATCATATATCTCCTCTTAGAGGCTCATATCAAGTACTGGTATTGTGCTCAAGAACTGTGGAAATTAGGATAAACACTTATGAACCAAATGTTTAGGTTCCTCATAAGGGGAATCCTAGTTTACTCTTTTCCCTCGAGTAGTGGAACCTAAGGTCACTTTGTGCTGCCATTATATGTACGCCACATAAATACCTGAGAAAATGGTGCTACTACTACCCCTCCACATACTAAATTGCCAACACTCGTGGGTTGGCACTTAGTAGGGTGACAAACAAGAAAGAAACACATGAGTGGTATTGTTCTCCCATACCCCTATCCAAAACATAACTTCCATGGATGGCACTTATATTGCACCACTACATGGAACTCAATTAATTACTGGTTATACACAACACCCAACATAAGCACTGGCACTGGTTTTATCACATTTACAAGGAAGTACACAATAACATCACATAGTATCCATATATTCTAATTTTTATTTTATTTTATTTTCAAAATTCACTTTGTCTACCTAGTACAAGATACCAATGACATATTTATTCACATTTCACCTCCTCATGGGCATATGCCAATATCCAATGTATACATATCAATCCCTGCCATTCCCATAATATGAGACAATAACATCTATTTGCAAGATTACTTTAACTTATATAAAATAAGGCACAAAGAAAAATGATACGTTATATTTCTTCAAGAGTCATCGGATCAACACATATTTGTTTTAATTAAGGAAAGGAAACAATAAACTTGTACTACATACATTTATTAGTCACATAATAAATTCAAAAGGAATAATTATAAACCATTATGGATATTCACTTTTCACCCAATCAGGGACACTAAGAGTGGACCAAGTATCATCTTTTCATATAAATGAATTAGCTAGGTACTTTCATTACACATGATAAATCCCTCCAATAAAGACACAACAAACCGTATAGACATTTCAAGACACTAGTATTCACTAACATAATGACTTCAATACCAATAAGGAAATACATTGAAGTCTCAATTTCCTAATATTGAAACTTGGGAAGGATAATGACATCATTACTAAACTCACCATAATATTCATATTTCATCTAAATATACCTATTCACCATGTCAAGAACAAACAATTTCCCAAAATAGTCCATAAAATCTTCCTTCAATAATTGAACCAAAAGAAAATGTACTCCTTTAATTCTGAAATCTCCTAATTTCATCAATATGGTTAAATCCTACATAGGACTCGAATAAAAAATACACCTTGGGAGCTTAGGTCATTTACCCAAGAATCTCAAAATCAACAATTTAAATCATATATTTACATTACATATAGATAACATCATTTTATGGCCATTCAACAAGAAGAGAGAAGAGATATTTATTTTAATTTATGGTGGTTATTATCAAATATCACTAATGAAATTTATTTGAACATTCATCGGTTAGAAAAACCATTATCAATTACATATAAAGCTCAAGATAAATAAACACAATCTTAATTTAGAGAACATTAGCAAACTATTCATAATTATTTCAACAACATGGCCAAAAGGATTCCCCAAGAATTCTAGTGTTGCAAGCTAGTTAATAAAGTTCTAAATTCCCCTTCCATACAAAAATTTGGTTGTCAATTCTCTTTTAAAATAGTGAAAAAGGAAAACAAGATGCAATACTTCAACCTTTACAATAACCTACAATACATATGCAACTTAACTTCATCATTTTGACTCTATAAGAATAAGTACTACCATGGTAATATCTTACTCCTTGCTATAAATGCAAGCAATGCAATTCCAACCTATAAAATCTCATTAACTAGGATAATTGATCAGACATAGCAATTATGATGTAAATTTAGTATTTATAGGAAAATAGAGTGTTAAGCCTTTTCAAATCAATCAAGTAATCCTAAAAGAACTATAGCAAGAACTCATGATGAAAATTGTTAGAGGTAGAATTAGTAGGTAATGTTAGCTACTACCAAAAATTTAGGCACAATAAAACTTACCATACTACCTCGAGTCCTTCTACGGGCACAACAAGAAGGTGAGACCAAAGTTTGAGGGATTCATTAATATTCCTTTATTAAGAAAGACATCCAATATTTATGAAAGTAATTAGGAGACTCATTAACTAATTCTAGAATGAAAACATAAGTAATTGATTTGAGGCAACTTAATTAAAGAAGAACATGCATACTTTTGTAAAACAATGTAGCATAAATACCAAGAACGTGGTTCTTATATCTAGGATCCTATCTTACTAATACAATGATAAATAAAAAGAAAAATATGAAAAATACACAAAAAATAATTGAGCTATGAGTCCCAGTGTTCCTAGTGTGGCAACCTAGGGCTCGGATACCAAAGATGTCATGCCCCACAAGGGAACCAGGAAAGAGAACAAAGATTCTCCTTAGAAAAGAAAACCTAAGTAACAAATTATGAAAACAATTGAACTTTAAAAGATTTGCATGAACAATCCATAAACATCATTTAACTTACAATCCTTCCAAGGTTCCCTAATAGTAAATTTATAATTATTTTAAGATCATTAAGTGTACTAACTCTTATCGCATAACCTTTGAAATTCTTTAGACAGAAATATAAATGCTATCATTTGATTACTAACCAATTGATTTCATCAATATTCCCTAAACCTTATTTCATAAACATTTAAAGCATAATCATTTGTAAAAGAATTTAACTAGGAGTTAAAATATTTCTCTTATGAAATTAACACATTTGTTTTACTAACTTTTCTTGAACAATAGTAATAAGAAACATGCCACTTTGCTTGAAATATATATGAAACTCGTTTTGCTTTCCAACAACATGATAAAGTTCACCATCCCTTTTCTTTTCCCTAAATCCATCCATCCAAATTAAATCAAAATGTAATACATTAAATGCTACATTACATTCATTTCCTCTAGGAGGTAATAATAGCTTTACATTTGAGAATAATGAAAGATAAATACAAAGTCTTCTTCCTTCAAAACTGGAACAATACGCAAGCAAGAATCCATAAGCTCTGTAACTGTGAAAGGTACCTCGATAAAAGATTTACCACCCAACCACATGGATACCAAAAGGCCCACTCCCCCATGCTAGGAGATAAATACCAAGGTCCACAAGGAAGTGATATCTAGGCCATACCTAGTGTTGGAATAACCTTTCCCAAATAACAACTAAAAAGAAAATCAAAATACAAACCCTTTCCCAAAAGGTTCTAAGGCTAGGTGGAAACTCTAAGTGACAAGCTAGGTTTCCTACCCTTACCAAAACATCATAAACACATAACACTAAAATTTGGAGAGATTATTAGAGGGTATGGTGTGTGGAAGAGAGAGGGAAATAAAGTGTTCTCTGAATACAAAAGAAAAGATCTACAACTTTCCTATTCTCTATCGTGAGATTATAGCCAGCCCTTTAGTAGTTGAATAATCTCCATTCCAATGTAAATGTGATTATAAATGGATTGACATAGTATTGGTTTCTATTTCTTTAACCATTTACATCCAGGTTTAATTTGTTTTTATGAGGCTTTGAATAGAGGAAGTCATCATTTACACTGACTGTCCCTATTAATGATTTGGTGCAATTAGTCAATTATTTTGAAGTTTAAATGAGCACATAGGCTATCCAATTTCTTTTGTTATTATAGATTATGGGAGAAGCCTATTACTATATAAGTATGTTCCATTAAGTGTTTGAATGAAGGGATATAAAAGAGTTTGAAAATAGAGATCTCTAATTGACAAACAATATAATATCATAAACAATGATCCTTAGTGCAGGGTCCATAACTTTCAAACCAACCATTGGATCATGATAAGATTGAAAGATGTGTTTTCAAACCAAATTATACCAATCCTCACTGGAGTGATTGAGGATTTTTTTTCGGAATAAAAAGTTATACACATCTGAGTATGGGTTTGTCTAGAGAGCATAAATCTGTCATGTTGGGACAACCATAGGTAAGATGATTGTTTAAATAAATTTGATCTTGTGTGGATGAATTTTATCATTATGGAAAGTAAGAGGATATTTTTTTAGTTCTCTATATTTGTGTACATTCAATTCATGATACTATCTTTTTTTCCAGAGAGTAGACAAGGAGTATTGACATAGTTCACAATCTAAATCACTATTCTATATTTTCCAACAAGAAAACAAACAATATAGCTTCACAAGAAACATGATAATATACATAAGAAATATTAATCATTTGTACAATCATATATTTATAATATATCTATCATTTCTCCTAAGTTCTTTCACACAAGAGAAACAAACATAATACAATAGAATAATACATTCTTCATATTGCCTGTACACAGGAAGCAATCATAAATACAAAATAAAAGAAATCACACAAATCAAATAAGGAGGAGCATCTTCCAGGATAGCTCCTACCTGGATTACGGTGAAGACAACCGTTGTAGAAGGAGGTATCAATCAACTTGGCCTACTTCTAGCACTCCACCAAATCCTTCTGATTGTAGACACCACCTTTTTCAAATATACAATAATCAATAATGATATCTGAAAACTAAGATCAATTCTCCTATGAATAATCCAGCCCACTCCCATTCCTCAAAGGCTTCCTCCTGTAAATAGGTTGAAGGATTGGTTGCATGGAAAAATCAACCGATGCAACCATTCCAACTAAAAGGTATTTTATAGTTTAGGATTTAAGTAATTTCATTCAAGCCATTCACAGGAAGGGAATAGCTAATTTTAATATTACTAATAATAAAATCTAACATAAGAGCCTCATAAATATTAATAAACTAATATTATTTTCCTTTATTTAAGGAAAAGGAAATAATTTATTACTATTATTAGTTATCACCTTATTTACTAAAGCTATGGTAAAAGATTTACCATATAATAATTAATCCTTCAAGTAAATAATTTTATTTATTATTATTATTATTATTTAAAATACAATTACTTTCACACCATATTATATAGATATATGTAACCATAACCATACGTGTGCACCCATATGCTTATGTGTACATATATTGTTATAATATTATTAGAAACAATATTATTATTAATATTATAAACATCTTATTATTATGGTATTATAAAATATTATTATCCAATCAAATAATAAATCATATTCCATACAAAGTAAAATCATGATATATATATATATATATATATATATATATATATATATATATATATATATATATATATATATATATTGTGTGTGTGTGTGTGTGTGTGTGTGTGTGTGTGATCACTAACACAAGATGATCTAACAAGATTAGCAAAATCAATCACAACATCCTATACTTGCATGAAATAATAGCTCATATAAATTATCGAATAGCTACGATCAAGCATATCATTAAGAATAATTAAAGCTACCATATCCAAACCTTTGTCTCCTAAAATGCAAGAGACAAGAACAAGCAACAAGATCACCATAATCCAACAAACTGATATGCACAATGATACATCAACAACAGAAGGGACTGACTCAGGAACTCCTCGCCTAAGGGTCAAAAGGGTCAGAGCTTGAGTTCCTTCTCATGGAACCTTGATGATATCTCTATAACAACAATAATGATTGAGGATTTGAGGGATCGCTTAGACTTGTGAGACCAGGTGGAGACGATACTCGGTACTTGCAATCGTGCATCACTAAGAAGAAACACCTATGCAAATATATATATACACAGACATATGAAGACAGATGACCACGATCGATACATCATGTGGACCTCAACTAAGTGAGTAACTACAACTTTTTCCTGAGTCATGAACACACATTAAACATCTTATACACATGAAAACATAAGACATCATTGATAATAATGGTTAGATTCAAATCCTTGGGTTAGCTTTATAAATCATGTAAATGTAGATGTTTTCAAACTTCATAAATATATAAATGATAACAATAAATAAGTGTATCATCCTCTAAATAAGAAAAACTGTAAACATGTAGATCTAACCATCATAATGAAAGTTGCCAAATAAAAGTCCAAAAATAATCATCAGAGAGGGTATTACTTTTCTAGTATTCTTAGTTAATAAACAATTGCATTATTCTCCCTCTTTGAAATCATCATTAATACTCTACCTATATACAACATCAGTAATATTATCCCTCTTTGACAAAAAATCCAAAGACACATAATCCTAAAAAAAATTCTTAGGCATTAAAAAATACCTTAAATGTTTTAATTTCTTATTGCAGTCATAAAAATTTTTCACAACTTTAGACTTCACCTTAAGAGTGAACACTAGCATCAACTCTCAAAATAGATATTCAGATGAATACTTGAATTGATGAAGCATGCATCTTTCCTTTGTGAATATTGGATAGGGGAAGAACCCCTAACTTACCTTGGACATACTCAAAAGCCTCCTTCGGTAATATTTTGATAAATATATAGGTATATGTTCCTTAGAATTCACATACTCCAATATCACATGCTTATCTTGAACTTTCTCTCTCAAGTGATGATACTTGAGAGAAATTTTCTTTGTCATTAAATGCGTCACCACATTCTTTGATATGTTTATAGAACTGGTATTGTCATAGAAAATAGTAATTGTATCAGTAATCTCTTATTGCATACCTTCAATTAATTTTTTGATATGTGCACTATGTTTGAACAATTCATAGCTATAGAAACATACTCATCTTGTGTAGTAGACTATGAAATACATATTTGTTTCTTTCTTAACCATATCACTAACCTTTCTTCCAAAAAGAAAGTTCTGCCACTTGTGCTTTTTCTATCATCAATTTTTCTAGTTCAATCATCATTAGTATATACCTTGAGATCAAAATCTCCTCCTTTTGTGTATAGAAGACTGAAATATTCAATCCCTTTCAAATATCTAAATATTCCACTGTAGACATGTGTGTCTCCTTTGGAGTAGTAGAAAACCTTGTCACAATTCCAACTGAATGTGCAATATCAAACCTATTGTTTACAACATACTATAGCTTACCAATCATAGATCGGTAAAGTATTTCATTCACTTCCTTTGTCTCATCTTCCTTTGACAATTTACAATGTTAGTAGCCATCAGTGTTACAAATCATTTTGACTCTTCCATATTGAATGTCTTTAGGATCTCCTTGATATAATTTGATTGTGTTATATAGATCGCATCTTAAATTTATTGAATTTGTAAGCTAATGAATAATTGAATATCTCTTGTCATGGACATCTCAAATTCCTTTCTCATCTCTTTAGAAAATGATTTAGACATTGATTCATTTCCTCCAATTATAATGTCATTAACAAAAATTTCAGGAATCAAAATTTTATCAATACTATCACATTTCAAATACAAATTGTTGTTTTCACTTGTCCTTTCAAATCCAATCTTAATTAAATATTAGTGTAGTCTTTCATATCATGCTCAGGGTCTTTCATACCCTTTTTTTTTGGAGTCCCCAGTGTAGATACTTTTTCTTTGACCCCATTTTCATTGTAGAAGATAGTTAATTCATCATAGATAAATTCAGCACCTCTATCTGATCTTAAACATTTCATTTTTTTACCTATTTCCTTTTCAACTCTAGCCCTATACCACTTAAACCTTTGGAATGCATCAGAATTCTCTTTTACAAACATAGCCGACATTATTCTTTAATAGTAATCAATCAACAAAATGAAATATTGATCTCCATAATAGCTTTGAATTCTCATAGGGCCACAAAGATTAGTATGAACTAATTTTAAAATACTATTAGGCGAGCAAGAATTTCTTGATAATCTTGATTTTGTCATCTTTCCAATATGACATTCCATACACATCACTTTATCATTTTTTCTTAATTTTGGTAGACCTCTGACTATATTCTTTTTGTTCACCTTAATCATGTTGTCAAAATTTAAATGGGTATGTGCAGGATCATGGTATGCCAAACTAGGCCCTTAAGTGGCAATGGAAATTCAGAAAATTAGGTTTAGGCAATTTGACATAAAAAAATGAACAAGTTATAAATATTATATCAAAAATATGTAAGAAGAGGATCCGTAGAAAATTGAATTTAGTTTCTAAGATACTAGACCTTTTTTGAGAAACAATTATTCTATATGTTGAAAATTTCAAATTTCAATGTAGTAGTATGCAAATTTCAGGAAAAAATAAGAAGTGCGTGTATGTCTCACCACCTTGACGCAATCAAATGATTTTTTTTTTTACAAGATTCTAGATATAAGTATCAGACTCATGTCCAGATGTGACACATATTTTTTTGTAATTTATTTCCAAGTAAATAATTAATTATGATTTTTCATCTACAAATTTTCTAGAATACAAAAAAACTCATGTTTGACCACATTAACTTAGTCTAAAATTTATCAAATTGAATTTTTTTATTAGTTTTTTTTAGTAGGAAAATCATAGAATGTGACACATGTTTTGGATTTCAAAAATGTTATATAGTTTGAAAGTTATAGCTAATTTTTAATAAGTCCATTGATCAGGACTAGAAAGATAACAAATAGGTGTATGTCTGACCACATTAAACAAAATCAAATGATAATATTTTTTTACAAGATTCTAGATAAAATTAGTAGACTCATGTTTGGGTGTGATGTATATTTTTTGGTATATTTTTTCAAGTAAATAATTAATTGTGATTTTTCTGCTACAAATTTTCATGAATATAAAAACTCTCATGTTTGACCACCTTAACTTAGTCTAAACTTCATCAAATTGAAAGAATTGTTTATTATTATTGTATTAGGTGAAGGATATAATGTGATGTATATTTCAGATTTCAAAAATATTATATTGTTTGAAGTTTATAGTTTTTTTTAAAAGATTCTTTCAATCAAAACTTCTTTTTTACATCGCCACTTTTTGGCATACCATAATCCTGCACATACCCACATGACAAAGTTTTCTATGCCATAGCCATACATCCTCAGCTTTAAAAAATAAGTAACTCTTTGTAGTAGTATCAAGATAAAATAAGTTACCTTTATATTGTTCACCAGTTCCAATCAAATCTCCATCAACACCATAGATTTTTACTTTTTTATTTTGAAATTCTAGTCAGTGGCATGTGTTGTTTAGTTTTGAAACACTCAAAAAGTTATAGTTTAGTCCTTGAACCCAATAAGCATCATCACATCTCATCTTTCCATTCAATATAATGGGTCCTCTTCCTTTTACAGAACATGGAGCACCATTGACAAATCTAAAAAGTCCTCCATCATATTCTACTAGGTTCTCAAACTTATCAATATCACTAGTCATATGATGTGAACATCTACTATCAATAATCTGTTAGCATGTGCAAAAAATTTCATGGCTCTAGCAATTTTCTCCTGGTCTCTGCAGTTATTTTTATGTCTCTGGCCTTGAAACCCTTGTCAAAATTCAAAAATGTAGCCGTTGCATGAAAAACCCTTTGTTAAGCCTTGGCCTTGTTATAATTTCAAGTTAACTTTTCAGGCCACTTAAAACCTTTTATCTGCATGTGCTACTTAAATGACCAACTTTACCATGTTCGCGGTTAGGTTTTTCATGTTTCGGCGGGGTCCCCTTTAATTTTTGCTATGTCCCTGTGCTTTATCTTTCCTAAGGTCCCAACGCCCAATGTATTTTAGTTTTTCCTAAGTCTGACTATTTTAATACTTCCTAATGTTTCAGCTTTGTATTTTCCTAGGCCCATCTCTCTGACACCATCTCCATCTGATGGTGGGTGTATCTTCTCATGAGATGTGTCAGAGGCTTGCAAACTTAGCGAACAAGGTCATGTAATCGCTAAATCATTTGGTGGAAGTAAAAAGTGTTTTGCGAACTGGCAAAAACCTTTGTCACCAGTTCACTAAATAAAGGACCGGGGTTAGTAAGTTTCCTTCATTCTCTTGTTCGTGAGGTTAAACTTGGGTTAGTGTTTTCATTGTGCAAATAGAAAAGCCGTTGTCGCATAGTTGCTGAATGTTAACCTGAGGTGTCTGGTTGAGTAAGACATATGGCCCATGAAATAACAAGATCAGACGATCACAACTTAAATTTGATGGACATTTAAATTTCAACTGCTAATCTGCCGCTAGTGCCATAATGTAGCTGTTTGATTTCAAATTTGAATTTCTAAGGGTTTCTCAGTGAGAGAAAGGACTAGAATTGAATGTTTTCACAACCAGATTTGATTTGTTTGGTGGCACCAGTGGTTGCAGTGTGGTCCAGGTTGCCTTGATCGATTGCACGGGGGTTTGTACCATGTGGGGATGGATATTTTTGGTGGCTCAAGGTGCTTTGTGGTCTAATTAGATTGGTTTATATGGTGAAATTTATGATTTTCCTGTACTTCTCAAAGATTTTCTCATTCACAAAGATCATCCTCGGATTCGACAAACTTGTACTCGGTTTTTCCTCTGATAATTTTGATTTTTGTTGTAATTAGGGTTGGTGTAGTTGTTGAAACCCTAACCCTAGTTGTCTGAAGCTTGTTGCATCCTATCTTTGGAATTCCAAGGTAGCTAGGGGTATAAATGGTAAAATATTTTATTTTGTAAGGGTTCCTTCTTCTGCAAATTTTTTAGGAGAACTGGTTCCATGAAGGGTCCTTTTCCTGTAGATTTTCTCTACTTCTCTGCATATAGAGTGTTCTTTTCCCCTTTGTTGGCTCAGAGAATACGATATGTATTGTAATTGATTTGTCTTATGTATGAGATTCAATATATTCTTACTGTTATTAGATTGTCCCCATTTGAATTTCAGACTTATTGATTGAAGCATCAAGGGTGTTTCCATCTTTCTATTTACACTCCCTTTGTGTCTACAATAGAGTTGTTTTCATACAAGCAACTAGGTTTGGGATTGGTTTTCAGGTGCGTATGAACTAGGGTATCAAGGGTATCTTATGTTTGTCTTCTAGTGGATGCTGGTTAATGTATTACTTGTTTATAGGTCTCTTCTAAAGGGAGAGTTAATATCCTTTGAATAGGTGATAGCACATTTGGGTACACAGGTGGATTGTTGAAGTATGACCTGATTAATGGTGTATGTTTGGAGTAAGGCATCAACATATTTGAATGTATTTCTTTCTTGTTTCATAGCTCTTTGTTGCAATAGGGTATTTGACTCTGTGGCCCATTAGACAAGGCACTGGTCTATGAGAGACTTAGCGTATCTCAGGGGTCCTTTCAAACCCACCATTAAATCATTTACTTTCAGTTCCACCCTTTCCCTTTCATGTTGTTAGTATAGGTCTCTGGTTTTCATACCCATTCTATGCAAGTAGGGCTATTGCATTAAGAATTGCTTTCATTGGGGTACAGGTACCTAAAGGGGTTTGAAGACCATTCCACAATAATATATCTGCAGGCCTACTGTTTGTCATGAGGTGTCTTGAGTGTGCAGATAAGGTAATACCCGCCTGAGTGATGTGGAGCTCAAAGAAGAAGGAGGATGTTCTCTATCCTCATCAATTGGTTCTATTTTCTTGTCAAACTTGAGTGCCTAATTTGAGGATCAAGCCCACCTTTTTTATTCAAGTTTGGTCCTGCAAGGAAAAGAACCCAAGAAATTGGTGACTTCACTGGTGAGGCCATTGGAAAGAGTCAGATAGAAAAATAAAGCATTTGCTAACATCTTCTCAATAAGTATTAAGTGGCGACTCTGAAGTTTATGTTTGATCAGTGCAGTTCCTGATAGACAGTGTGATATCTTAGTGTAGTTTTGTGTTGATTGGAAGAGGTAAAAAGAAAGGTAAAAAAATTTCTCTTCAAGGAGGTGGTGACTCTACAAACAAAGAATCTGATGGAGCTGCAAGATAAGCTCTAGATCTGCCTTGCCTTCTAGTCAACAAAGTCTTATGCTGCAAAACTCTTAGGTATTTCTCAAAGATCTAAAATGTTTCCTTATTAAGTGATCAAGCACTAAGAAAAGGAATAAAATGTGAAGAATATAGGAAAGGTTTAGTGACAAAAGAAGATTAGTTTCAAGTATATATTTCGTGTCATTAGTCTTGAAGATTTTCAAGTGGGTGTGCAAAGCTGCAGCTAGTGATGGATGTTCATAGAGTTTCTTTTGTCAGAGGATATGTACCATTTTTTTATGATGGCATACCTAGCTTCCCTAATAAGATCCTTGATGGAATCAGGAGATATTTACCAAAGTATGATAGGGACCATCATCAGTCAGCAAGGAAACATGTTCGGTGCTTTACTGATGTGATGTGCGATTTTGATGTTTGCCATGAAGACCTATGGATGAAATTGTTTGTTCAAACTTTAGAAGGTGATGCTAGAGACTGGTTCTCTTTTCTACCAACATGTTCAATTTCATCTTGGAGTGAGATGCATTCGGCCTTCATGGAGAAATTTGGAGAAAGGGTGGGCATATCTGTTTCCTATGATAAGTTTTTAAAGATTCATATTGAGAGTGATGAACATGTCCCTCAATTCAATATCAAATTTTCTAAAGTATTGAATGATATCCCTGAAAATTATAGACCCAATGATCAAGTATGTATGAATGTCTACTTTGATGCATTTGGTAAGAAAATGAACTATTTGTTGAGGGATAAGGAGCCTAGGTTGTTATATCAAGCATTTGTAACTGCAATGGACATTGAGAACAATTGACCAGAGGTCATTTTTCCATGAATGTGTGCCGGTATAATGAATATGAAAGAAAAGAAGAATGTAGTGTTGGTACCACAATTCCAAATTGGTGTATCAACACTTCTGCTGTACTTTGTAATCAAGTTGAAATGTCAAATCAAGATATGTGTATAAATGTTGTTGAGTCTTTTGCTACTAATGAGACATGTGTTCAGGATGCTATAGTAGTAAGATATATTCTAGACCTTGGTAGAATTGAGCAGTGTGATGGTGTTTTGAGTTCTAAATTTGCCACTGCAATCAATTCTTGTAATTTTGATTATGAGCATGATTTTGCTTATGTTCATAGGCATGTGGTTGCTGCTTCTATATCTTAGTGTTATACAAATGAGGAGGCTGAAAGTTATGTCTCTAATGATGAGTTTGAAGTTACTGCACAAGATGAGGAATGTGATTCATAGGCATATCAGTCACAGTCTGAGGAACATAGTGTTGAAAGTGGTTACTCAGGTGAGAGTGATGAAAGCAGTGATGTGAAGGTGTCTTCATATGAGTCAGATGCAACATGGGAGGAGGAAAGTAATGATGGAAGTGAACACTCTTTTATCAGTAAAAGTATGTTTTCATTTTCTGAATCTAAAAATGAGGGTTCATCTCAATTTGTACATTGTACAAATCTTCTTGAGTATGAGGGTGTTGAGAGTGATTTGTCCTCAAAGTTTGAAGATAAAGAAGTGGTAATTCAATGTGATGTCAGTGAGGATGAACATGAAGATTTGAGTAAAAGGTTATCTAATGGTCATGCATTGGATAATGAGGTTGCAACATACAATAGAGAGTTTAGGAGTGAACCATGGTTTTTCTATGATGATTTTCCTAAACAAGATAATGAAGAAGATATAATTGTGGGCACTATATGCTTGGTAGGTGATGTTGACTATGAATCTTCATGTTGTTCTGATTTTTCCTCATGTGCTGAAAATCTCCATGTAGATGAAATGGGTAGTGAGTTTAAAGTGTTTTCTAATACTTTATATGATGAGGACTATGATGATGATCAGCCCCTGTTTTGTCATAATGTGCAACAAGGAGTATTACATGGAATTATCAACCCATTGTTTGAGGAACACATGGAGGTTCCAAATGTTACAGAACTTGATGATGATGACATGTGTAAGTATAAACTAGATTGTTCATTGGAACTCCCACTAGCTACACCTAAGGATATGCATAGTCAAGGTATGAATGAAGATTTTTATCAAATAAAGTATGTGGCTTTTGCATTTCAGATTGATGCATACATGAATAAGTAGATAAGGATCAGTTTCAGTTTGATGATAATAGTCATGAGCATGGTGAGTTTTACTTTCATAGTGAGCAAGATGATAAGAGTGTTCCAAGTTTTTACATGCACTATGAAGGTGAGGATAAAGATTTTGTTTTGCCTGGTGTATTCATTGAGAATTTTGATATGTCTGGTGAAACAAATGGGAATAAAGTATCCAGTTTACCTCAAGAAGAAAGAAATGAAAACCAAATTTTTGATAGGGGCAAAGATTGGTTTAGGTTTTGAGGTTTCAGGCTTTTTGTAAAATTTGTACACTTTGTATATAGTTTCCCTTCCTACTTTCCCTGGTGTCTTCCCTATGTTTCTTGAGGTCTTTGTGCCCTTCAAGCTATAGGTGGTCTTCTTTTCCCATAGATCTGGTTTCTTGCCATGGAGTAAAAGCACAATAAGCTGTCACCCTTTTACAAAGGAAGAGGCTAACAAAATCAAAGCTGTTCAACTTCAATAGTATAAAAATGACATTTATGTTTAGAATTTGAAGATGGTGTAAACTAATTAAATGTGATAAAATGGATGAAGTTTATGATTAATATTTTTAATATTTTTTTTGAATAAGAATTGATATATTTTTTTAATTTTTAAAGATGATTTTTAGCTGCTGAAAAATGCTGAAAATTAGGGGTCTAGTTCCCACCAAAAAATTATATGTAAATAAACATATTTTCCCCTAATTTCAAAATATGTCATAGATGACATATATATCTAGTGCATAAAGAAATAAAAATAGGTTTGTGACCTATATTTTCTCTTTTATAACAATTCAAATTCCAAATCACTGAAATCGACAGTTTTCATCTCACAACATTTTTTTCATAACAAATCTATCCCAATCAAAAAAAGAAATATATATTCTTGAAGAGGACTCTCTCCTCTAGCGCACCATGTGTTTTTAAAATTTATTTAATATAATTTACTATTTTTTTCTTTCTCCGAATCAACATCTCCTTAACTGTTAAAATACCTACTTGTAATATTTTTTAATTACAATAAACTATGCCTTATTAAAACACTATAAAATCTATATGAGGATATTCTTGACTCTGATCTCTACAAAAGGGTATTTTTTAATTTTTAAAAAAGTGTCATTAAAAATATTAGGAGTTATTGAAACGCAACTTTTTTGAAATAATTTTATTTTTATGGTAATTGGACCCAAAGTGGTATAAAACATGCAATTAATATATATTTCCAATTGGAAAAGTTAAAGAACTTATCTAACTTAGCTACAATGAATCTTGCTAGACCATATGTTTGACCAAAATTAATTTTAGTTAGAAATACTAAAATTCAGTTGTGCTGATAAGTTAGCCAAAAAGGTGACACCTGATTGTGCTTTTACCCCATGCCTACAAGAGGCATGCATCCCCAACTAGAGCCACTGTTAGCACGTGCAAAAAAATTCATGGCTCTAGCAATTTTCTCCTGGTCTCTATAGTTATTTTTATGTCTGTAGCCTTGAAACCCTTGTCAAAATTCAAAAATGTAGGCTGTGATGCACAAAAGTTAGGACAAAACACAACCAACAAATTTTTTTAAAAGTGATAAAGTTGACTAAGAGAACAAGGATGTCTATTGTTTACGTTATTCTATAAGAAGGTCACTCAAAATACTAATGTATAAGTTAAGACCAACTGCTCATGGAGTTTAATCGGTTTGATATGAAATATAGAATATATAAGATTTGATCCATCCAACTTATTATTAAATTAGAAAGAAACATCTATAAGTCTTTATCATTAATTATATTTATTTATTATTTAAATATAATATTAATTAATAATTATAAAATATTAACAAATTAATAAATGAAAATTACAAAGCAACTTAACTTCTTTTTAAATTAATAATAATAACCCTTATATGCAAAAATAACAAAAAATAACACCTTAACTAACAAACTTATTAAACTACTAAACTAACTACTTTCTAAAATACCTTAACAAAAAACTAAAACATTCTATCAAACTAACTAAATTTATCCATCTTCTATATCTACTAGCTAAACTATCTATCCTACTAAACAACCTATCAAAAACAATCTCCTAAAATATCCTAAAACTAACAACTACCCCAACCTCCTTAATAACTACCAGCTCTTCCTTCTATACTCCCTCACCCACGTGCCATGAGAAGTTTGAATTTCATAAAGCAAGGGGGGCGCAAAACAAGGAAGTGATGATGTGTATTTTGGAAGAAGGTTTAAACAATGCCAAGACTTGACAGCCCACCTACCCTTTGCAAGATACATAACAAAGAAACTTTTAAACAAGTTTTACTCCTCCAAAAGCTGTGTGATTCCTTGAAGACAAAGCTTTAAAAAGCTAACCAATAAGCTTGCTGAGGTGTCACCTAGTACAACATCCCATCCATGAAAAGGTTTGGGATTAAAGACTAAGTCTTAGCCTTCATCCACCTGCGCCTAGGGGAGAGGCTTTCAAAAAGGTGAGCTTAAGATATTTTGAATGTTTTATTTATATTTTATTGCTTGGCAAAAAGGTGGCAAGTTTTAATATTAAAATATGACTGTGGTTGAAATTTTGTATGGGAATTCTTTCCCATACAAAATCCAGAGAGCTATTTGCTCTCTTTAAAATTTCTGGGTAGAGTTATTTCTTCATTTTAACTCTTCTAGTTCATTTTTTTTGAAACTCATTAGAGCATAGCATTGAAGATTTAATGATTCCTAGATTGAAATGAAGAGTTTAAGATATGGCAATTTGATAGTATTTCAACAAAGATTGTCATAGTTTATATGATAATCAAATAAGGTCTCTTCTAAAAGACTAGAATGCTCATAGTTTTCATAGTTGTTACTAGACATTTTCATAAATCTAAGGAGTGGTTTCAAAGCATAAATTCAAAGTTTATAGCATTGATCTAGTCAATTGAATCATCTACAATCTTCTTAGTTCATTCAAATAAGTGTTGATAACATATCAATATAGATTCAATCAACTTAGTGATCTTATTGCAATAATTTAGAGAGTAAATTCAATGGCAAAGAGAGATTTAAGGTCTTTTAAGAGACAAGAAAATATTCAACTTTCCCTAATATGAATTTACATAAACTTTCCATTATCCATATTTCCATTTGAATCTTACTTCATCCTAGGTTTCAAAACAACATTCAAAATGAAACTTGCTTTTCTTTACATGAATTTCATAATGAAAGCATCTTCTAAAACATAAATTTGGCAATGATAGATCAATATAGCAACATGTTTTTTCTTTCTAAATACAATATACAAGAGCTCCAAAGGGAGATTGAATACATGATTCAAAATTTACAAGGATAAATCAAAATATGGAGTGAATTCCTCTTTCAAACATAGAGTGAATTCCTCATTTAAACACATCAAAGCAAAAGTCTTTATCTTCTTTATCATCATGCATCCATACTTCAAAATCTGCAATTGCAAACAAAACAAGGAAAAGACCATGGGAGCTCACCTCCCATCCAAGGTCTCTCATGAGACCACCCCCGAGCTTGGGGAGAACACATTGAACAGGTTACAAACATATACACACAATCACAACATGATTTAACAAACATGGACAAAATTCCCAAATTCCCTCAAGAAGTAAACTAAGGAATTCCCATGAATTTCCTTTGTAGGGTGTGGTAGACAAAACCATGGAGATTACCATTGCATAATATACAAGGCCACACATGGACCCATATTTCTCAAATACATACAAGGCACACAAGGCCAATTTTCCCTCCTTATACCCCCATTGCCACAAAGGCTACATGCAAGGTCTCTTGGGGAAAATCACTCACCCAAGGTTCATCCTTCCCCACACATGGAAGAGACTCTACACATGGAGTTGCCTCCATTTCCACACCCCCTCTTGATTTCTCTTCCCTCCCAAGGGTGAGAGAATCTAAGAGTAAACAACCCAAAAAATTCAATTACAAGATAAACACATATGCAAGCTTGCTCTCACCATGACCAACCATGGGGAGCTAAAACACAACACTAAACAAAACAAACCTCCACCATGACCAACCATGGGGAGCCAAGAACATGATCATAATAACAAACATCTCAAACAAACAGAGAGAGCACATGAATTCCTACCTCAAATCCAAGCTATGGTAGAATGTTGTTGAGCCCTAATCCAAGCTTCAAGCCTTTTCTCCTCTAACTTTCTGAAAGCTCTCTAAAAATAGAGAATGGGTGAATGAATCACCCTAAGCCAAAATTTCCTCTAAATAGGGCTTCTACACCTAACCTCATAAATGAGGTTCCAACATGCAAGTTGCAATTTTCGCTCAAGAAGGAAAATGAATTTTTAAAAGGGTCCTAAAGTCACTTTTAGGCTTCTAAAGAGGTGAAAATACCCCTAACCCATGGATACATGGAATGGGTTAAAAAATTAAGCATAAAACTATCTCCTAAGGCCATTATTAACCCTCTAAACCCATGTCGAGAAATAACATCGGAAATGGGGAATGAGACTGCATAAAGATTCCTATGGCAGAAAGGTGTGCTAAGATATCCCTATAACTCCTAGCAAGTGCTCTCACACAACACATGATGTACCTTAATAACATTGAACATAGGTGTCAAACGACACTTAACAAAATAACATTTCACGAAAGGTACATCCAGAATAACAACACATAACATACAAACATTCAAATTACTGTTACGAAATAAATTACTTAACAACGAGGCCTCAGGTCTCTAAATAGACGGGGCCTTGGTATAACTGGTTACCCTATGTTCAATGTGTTTTCCCCGAATGTGTTTCCATGGTCCTTCCACCTGCAATACCTAAATGCAGCATCAGTAATTCAAGGAAGAAAACCATTACAATAACATATATGATATAGCGAAATTTAAACATTAAATTGCATAATTCAACTCATACGTCAATTGCATATAATATTCATGATTTGATTGCACATTTCAAATGAAATTACATAATGTAATTTAAATATCATCTAGACCATCAGGTTCACAAAACATCATATAAAAACATAAACCAAATCTACACATCATGGATCCCATATGCAGAATCATCAAAAGAACAGTCCATTGAGTCAAACATAATATAACAGTAGTCGACAAAGTCCAAGTGTCTCTGAAAGAAACATAATCAAAAAGATAGCTAATATGAATAACACAGGATCACTATGTGGGCCGAAAGTGGACCTCACATAGGCGTTGCATGAAAAACCCTTTGTTAAGCCCTGGCCTTGTTATAATTTCAAGTTAACTTTTCAGGCCACTTAAAACCTTTTATCTGCATGTGCTATTTAAATGACCAACTTTACTGTGTTCACGGTTAGGTTTTTCATGTGTCGATGGCGTCCCCTTTAATTTTTCCTATGTCCCTGTGCTTTATCTTTCCTAAGTTCCCAGCACCTAGTGTATTTTAATTTTTCCTAAGTCGGACTATTTTAATACTTCCTAATGTTTCAGCTTTGTATTTTCCTAGGCTCAGCTCTCTAACACCATTTGCATCTGACAGTGGGCATATCTTCTCATGAGATGTGTTAGAGGCTTGTGAACTTAAGATGTCCATTGATTCTCCTTTATGACAGAGCTTCTCAAATAGGTGGACCTTTTGACACGTATGCACAAATGGTGACATCTTATTGGTCCATGCTTTAACACATTGGTAGTTGTCAGTGGGTCCTGGGTTGCCAGCTTGTCAGAGGGTCCTGACACTTGCAGTGAATCAACGGCGGGCATAAATTCTTATGAGATGTGTCAGACATATGAGATTTTGAGACAACCATTGATTCTTTTGTGTGATGTAACCTTTTCTTTTGGTGGGTCCACTGCCATGTTGGCATAGTTGGCATTCTCTCATTGGTCAATGTGTTGCTGAGAGGGATCCTAAATGTGGGGCCTACAGTGAAGTTTTTTCAATCTACAGTCGGTGCATGATCTTAAGGAATATTCTTCCCCTTTGAGATCATGTGCCATCACTTGATTTCAAATCTTACTTGGACATGTCATTGGGACCTGGTTTTCGGCTTGTCAGTGGGTCCTGATCCTGTCAGTGAATCGACAAATGCCATATAATCTTATGGGTTTTGTCAAAGGCTTAAGATCTTGCGCCAGCTGTCTGATCTTCCATGCGGCTTAATGTTCTCAGTGGGGCCATTTTCTAGGTTGTGCAAGATTGTTTAATTTTTATTGGTCGACATGGATGATGTAGCAAGGTGGGGTCATTGTCAAAGAGATCAGTGAGGAGAACATAATCTATGGTCAACGTAAGTTCTCATGAGTTTTGTCAGAGCCATGAGATCTTACACCTGCCATCCATTTTCGAAGGCTTAAAGTCGGTGGGTCCTGTGTCAGTGATGACTGAGCGGCAACAACAAATGACATGATGACAAGTGGCATAAAGTGGGCCCAAGTTTTGGTCTAAAGGTATAGCGGTCCTGACAAAATGTTTAGTGGCTTGATAAATTTTCAAAAGGGTTTGCTCATTCGCATGATAAAATGGTGATGTTCTAAAAGTCTTGGTGATTCAGCGAACAAGGTTGTGTAATCACTAAATCATTTGGTGGAAGTAAAAAGTGTTCTACGAACTGGCGAAAACCTTTGTCGCTAGTTTGCTAAATAAAGGACCGGGGTTAGTAAGTTTCCTTCCTTCACTTGTTCGCGGGGTTAAACTTGGGAACTAGTGTTTTCATTGTGCAAATAGAAAAGCCATTGTCATGTAGTCATTGAATGTTAACCTAAGGTGTCTAGTTGAGTAAGACATATGGTCTGTGAAATAACAAGATCGGACGGTCATGACTTGAAGTTGATGCAGATTTAAATTTTGACCACCGATCTGCCGCTAGCACCATAATGTAGCTGTTTGATTTTAAATTTGAATTTCTAAGGGTTTTTCAATGATAGAAAGGACCAGAATTGAATGTTTTCACAGCCAGATTTGATTTGTTTGGTGGCGCCAGTGGTTGCAGTGTGGTCCAGGCTGCCTTGATCGATTGCAGGGGGTTTTGTACCATGTGGGGATGGATATTTTTGGTGGCTCAAGGTGCTTTGCAGGTCTGATCAAATTGGTTTATATGGTGAAATTTATGATTTTCCTATACTTCTCAAAGATTTTCTCATTCACGAAGATCATCCTCGAATTTGATAGACCTGTACTCAGTTTTTCCTCTGAGAATTTTGATTTTTGTTGTAATTAGGGTTGGTGTAGTTGTTGAAACCCTAACCCAAGCTATTTGAAGCTTGTTGCATCATATCTTTTGGATTCCAAGGCAGCTAGGGGTATAAATGGTAAAATGTTTTATTTTGTAAGGGTTCCTTCTACAAATTTTTGAGGAGAATTGGCTCCATGAAGGGTCCTTTTCCTGTAGATTTTCTCTACTTCTTTGCAAATAGAGTTTTCTTTTCCCCTTTGTTGGCTTAGAGAATATGATATGTATTGTAATTGATTTGTCTTATGTATGAGATTCAATATATTCTTACTATTATCAGATTGTCTCCATTTGAATTTCAGACTTATTGATTGAAGCATCAAGGTTGTTTCCATCTTTCTATTTGCACTTCCTTTGTGTATGCAATAGAGTTTTTTTCATACAAGCAACTAGGTTTGGGATTGGTTTTCATGTGTGTATGAAATGGGGTATCAAGGGTATCTTATGTTTGTCTTCTAGTGGACGCTGGTTAATGTATTACTTGTTTATAGGTCTCTTCTAAGGGGAGAGTTAATATCCTTTGAATAGGTGATAGCACATTTGGGTACACAGGTGGATTGTTGAAGTATGACCTGATTAATGGTGTATGTTTGGTGTAAGGCATCAACATATTTGAATGTATTGCTTTCTTGTTTCATAGCTCTTTGTTGCAATAGGGTATTTGACTCTGTGGCCCATTGGACAAGGCACTAGTCTATGAGAGACTTAGTGTATCTCAGGGGTCCTTTCAAACCCACCATTAAATCATTTACTTTTAGTTCCACCCTTTCCCTTTCATTTTGTTAGTATAGGTCTCTGGTTTTCATACCCATTTTATGCAAGTAGGGCTATTGCATTAAGAATTTCTTTCATTGGGGTACAAGTACCTAAAGGGGTTTGAAGACTATTCCACAATAATCTATTTGTAGGCCTACTATTTGTCATGAGGTGTCTTGAGTGTGTAGATAAGACAATACCCACCTGAGTGATGTGGAGCTCAAAGAAGGAGGATGTTCTCTATCCTCATCAATTGGTTCTATTTTCTTGTCAAACTTGAGTGCCTAATTTGAGGATCAAGCCCACCTTTTTGATTCAAGTTTGGTCCTGGAAGGAAAAGCAACCAACATAATCTATGGGTCAACTTTACTTACATGAGAAATAAGGGCATTTCTATCTTCATATATTTATTCTTCAAAATCAACCTTCATAGAAACATACACAACTTCAAATCCTTCTTTCATGTCATCAGATTCCTCATCAACTACACATTCCTCAGCTAGGTATCATGATTTATTTCCTTTCTCCTTCTTATCACTTTTTTCATTCATGTCACTGTTAGGACATCTAGATAGAATTTGGCCAATATTGTTGCAATTAAAACATTTCAAGTTCAATTTTCTTTTATACTTTCCTTTACCTCTCGATAGTCTGTTAGACAATAGTGCCTCTAAATATTAGTTTTCTTTCTCTTCAGTTAGGATACTATCGTATTCACTTCTACATGGACTACTATGAATCTATCTTTCTCTTCTTGAAGGTCCAATATTTAAAGATGATTTGAATGTAATTTCAATAGTCAGTACACTATTATCATAATTTCTAAGCTCAAATGTAACCAACTTACTGATCAAGGATTTAAGAGTAACAACATTATTCAGTATGGATCACAATTCCTGAATAAGAGATGCCCAAATATCATACTTAGATGAAAGAGTTCACATAATTTTACTTACTACTTCTTCACTAGTTAATGTTCCACCAGCACCTCTAATGTCACTAACAACTTTCTTGATTTGGAAACTAAATTGAGCAATGTTCTCTTCATCCTTCATTCTCATCTCATCATTTTTTTCTCTAAGGCTATCAACCTTAGCTTTTTGTACATGTTGATCACCACCATAAATAAGTGTCAGCCTATCCCACATATTTTTTGAAGTAATACGGTCCATAACATCATTGAATTAAACATCGATAAGGGAACACACAATTTCAATCTTTACAAATTTATGTTTTGGTTTTCTCTCATCTGATCAACTTGCATAGGTATGGGAGGTGGTGGGGTGTAGCCATTATCCAAAATATTTTGTGTAGATTCTCCAATTCTAGATAGGTACAATCTCATCCTTCTTTTCCATGTTGAGAAACTTTCCTTGTTCAACTTAGGTAACTCTCTCCTATACATCTTATGATATTTTACTCAAGTCTTCCAAACATATCCCTCTTGAGTACTTAGCTCTGTTACCAATTATTATATTATAGAGAGGGGTGGGTGAACCAATAATCCTTGATTCTTTGTACCTTAAAAACTTTTCTCTAATTAACACAGTCACACACAACTCAATATTTATAGATAATACTAAATTAACTTTAACAATCAGCAAATCAAACACATAAATCATTCAACACATATAACACCAGTATTTAACATGGAAACCCATCTTTGTTAAAAACCACTATGAGAATTGTCACCCACTAGAGAAAATACTCTTCTGAAGTATGCTTGGTTAGGAGCCAGTCTGGTTAAAGATTACAATGCACACTACTAGGTGTGACCTTGTCAAGGGATTTTCCTTATATTTGCTAAGATCTTCACCCTCTTAGGAGTAGCTTGGATAAAGGGCTTCAAACACTCTTTAGAATGTTACCTTTTGGAAGTATTTTACAATAAGATTGTTAAGTCCACTTGGTTAAGAGATTTTTTATTACATGTGTTGATAAGAAATGTTGAATATATTGACATGTAAATCAAAAACTAATTTTTCATAATCAGATCCTTTATGTTCTCTCTATCTTCACTTCAATCCTTCACTTTCCACTGGCTTCAACACTTACTCAAATCCTTCTTTACTAACTCGAAATTCACCTTTTCTTTCTTCATTGCATGAGTTGGTACAAATCAACCTTTGAATTTTCCATCCATTTGTTCTTATAAATTCATCCATTATAAACATATTATTTTTTTGCTTAATCTCATTTATCATGTTTTCCTTTCATTAATTCCAGATGTCTAGAATTCATTTCACAAACTTATTCATTGAATCTGGATCTCGGTAATAGGTTTTATCATCATATCGTAACTTAAACTTCCTTGAAACTTGTTCCTCTTCTTTATACTATATTGATCTTAGCCATAGATCATCTCCTTGAATTTTCTCGATCGTAGATTTCTCCAACCAAGTCTTCGTTTTCATCATAATCCTCTAGTTCATCATTAATTGTCATTCTGATCCTTGTATTTAATTTATGTCCCTTTCTTAGTGGATAGCTCTTAATTTAAGTTAAGTTGGCTCGATGCCTAAAATCTTCAACTCATTATGTTGTGTTCCTCTTCCTTTACCGAAACATACTTTTCTCTTACTGAATAAATTTTCTTTCTTCGTAGCCAAAATTGTTTTTCTTACCGACTTGAATAATTCTCTTTACCAACTTTATATAATCATATGATAAGTAGAAAATAATTACATCAACATAACCTTACCATTGTCTGATCTATAGTAGTTGCCCAATTAAGTTCTTCAACTTCACAACATCTCATTTCTTCTTCTCCATAATTCATTCAACTTATATCATACTCCAAATTATATGGAAACACAATATAGACCAGATATCAAGTGCTTGACATCAATGACAAGATAATAATTGATTAATCATTATACAATCTTGTATTCATCTAATCTTGGTTGGTCTTCATCATCATCAACATCAGTTAGAGTAGCAGTTCTTATGGGTACACTTTACTCTATTCACATTTTCTTGAACATTTTTTGAGCACTTTACTCTTCAATGATATGGTGTTGATCTTTACATAGGATTGAATGCAAATAAATTAATAAAAATTGGAATGAAATTAGGATAAATAGGTCCATGAGAATGAACCATATTGATTATTGTTTATATTTTATTTTATCAAGTAATTTTGATAAATATGAGCATATTTCATTATATCAAGTAATTTTGATAAATATCAGCATAAAACTAAATAAAAAAATACCGATCACTTTTAAAATTATATTTTAGCACTTAGAATATTATATATAATGATGAGAAATTTAATGAGTACAATAATAATTCGATAATTTAGAAATGTGTCTTAAAGTAATTTAATAATTTATTTTTTGGCTCGCATTCAAAGGATGACATGACAATAATGCATATTGATGAATGATGTAATATTTTACAAAGAGATTCTTTCTTTAATGTTTCATCTATTCTATTTTACACATTTAATTTTACCATATCCATTCCTATAATATTCTCATAAAAATTACATATCCAATGTAACGGAATCAACAAAGATTTGAAACAATAAAGTATTAACCTTCTAAATTTATCCAGTGAGCATAATAGTTTTTTGATCAATATAACATGAAGATTGTATAATATAGTTATCACCCTTGTATATATGGGAAAGAAAAAAGAGATCAGAACATAGAAGTGAAACTTCAACTACCCTTTGGAAGGTACAACACTTCTTAGGCCATTAAACATGTTGGCCAACTAGTGGAAAGTATGCATGTAATAGGTGTTTCAAGAAATTAGGACACATGTTCTGATGCTTTGAAGTGACAAATTATTATGAAAAATATTAAAACAAATAAGATAATTTTGAATAGGTTAATCTTAGAAAGGTAATAAGATAACTATAATTAATCAATAGGTCATCTGCCTCTTTGTGGTAGCTTTCTTCTCGGCCTTCTTATGGCCTATATATTTGGTTTTTTTTCTTTTGCTATGCTTTGAACTCTTAATTGCTACTTTTTAATGTTGTTGTGGGTTTCAGGAACCCTATAAAACCTATTTTACTTAATCAAAAACTATAATTAATAATGATTATTTATACTTAATATCTCCTAAGTGTAAATTATGAATAAATTTATGCAAGATAATGACTCCCAGATAGTAGGCCATGTTAGGTACACATGTACAAAATTCTTAAATATATAAAAAGAAAAAAACTAGTGGGAAACATAAACTCATCTCAAAAAGAGAAATGATGTAATTCCCACGTAAATTGACATACCAAAAAATGCATCAAAATTTTATAAAATTAACTACTAAATTTATAACTATTAAACAATGTATATAACTACCTTGTTCAATCTAAGTGTTTAAATTGAGTGTTTGATGTACATTTTGAAAGAGAGATTAGATTAATTGAGCTTATTTATCCAATTTGATGCTCTTTAAACATGGACCTCTTATGATAATGTCTTGGTGGATGTATCCCAACAAAATGTAGGTTGTCAAGTACTCTCAAAATGGGGTTCATTTCTAGGTTAACGTCTATGTTGTATTTAGTATTTTTTTCACTTCAAATTATTGTGTATAAGGTAGAAGAATAAAAAAGGATCTAAAAAAAAGAATTCATACACTTGATTCCAACATGGAAAAGTTGGCAAGCGGGAGGCTGGAGGCGAATGAGGATAACAAGGACCTATTCTGGTTCCTGTAGGAAGAATGGGCTAGGACCCTGATGTCTAAACATCTGGGTGGCAAGAATTAGCTGGTGGTGGTCATGTGTTGTTTAATTTTGACTGTGCTTGGCCCTCGGTTCCCCTGTTTTGTGGTGGGGTTTAATGTTACTCTGGTCATCTTTTGGTATAGCCCTATGTGGCTTTTAACTATTTTTTTAATTTCTACTCTTTGTATTAGATACTCTGGATTGATCCTTTTATTTTGTACTATGATTTATGTTTTTGATAGAGGCAGATTAGACTTGGTGATTCTTCTATTAAACTGTTGTATCCGCTTTGACTAGGGCCATTAATATGTTGTTAATGTGCCGCTAGTCTCTTTGTTCCATGGGCCAACACCCTTTTGCTAGTTTTTTCTATCAAAAAAATGACCAATATTATTAATAATTATCATAACATTTTTAATTGAATCAACAAGGAAAGGGTGCTGATCTTAGATAATATAAGTCAATACATAACAATAAAACTCACATCGTTATAACATAAGGACTAATAACCCTACTACAACAAAAATTAGCCAAAAACACACAACACAATAAAAGTAACAACATATTCAGATACCTACTACTATAACTATAACATTTGCACTATTTAACATAATAAAAACACCTATTACTATTAGATTTACTAACCATCTACTTAACATTCAAGAAAATTTTAGATTTTAGGCCATAAGCATAAAAAATAAAGGTAAAGAGTCCTTCATTGTAAAAACCATAAATATACTAGAAGATAGCATCTTAACAATAGTTTAAACCAAAGGCAAATGACCTTAACTAAAAATGGTATATTTAGTCTCATCTCTCTTTAAGATTATCTCCCAATTCTTTGAGAGGTTCTTCAGGTTCATAGTCTAGTCTTTCTTCTCCTCATTCTCCTAATGCTCTTTCTTGTCTCTATTGTATCCCTGATTCCTTTTTTCTTATAATTCCTCTTGATTCTTTTATAACAAGAAACCACTAGGAAACCTACTATTTTCATGATACCATATGTAATCCTACAAAGAAAAAAAATAGCTTGATAAAACATAGTATTTTATTCGTAGAAGAAGCAATACTATCATCTAACACCATCACTCTTATTTGTAAATTCTCATTTAGTTAATTTATACTAGTAGGAATATATTTCTTTTCAGAGACATTAGGAGAGAGGGGAGCCTCTTCCTCAATAGTTTCCTTGTTGGGAATAGGGGAAGCACAAGATTTTCTCATTACCTCTTAGTGCTCACCCAATTAATAGTAATATCCATTGATTTTTCATTGCTTTTCTCTTTAGAATATTCCCCCTCCCCATATAATCTTCATCATTAGAGTTATCAAAATAATCCTCCTCCTTAGGCTCATATTTAAAATCTATTTTAGGGATAATTTCCTCTTTCATCTTATTCCCGTTAAGTTCCTTTTTTAATAACCAACCTGGCCTCCTTTCTATAGAAATTCTCTCCTAATTGGTATCCACATATGTCTGCATTTCCTCATTATGCTCCTCAACATCTCCAATATCAACAAAAGGAATACCAACTTTGGTAGCCTTCCCCATTTTTCATAGCTTGAACTGAATTTATTATAGGTCCTTTTTTTTTATGGTTGGTTTCAAAGAGCTTGACTTCAAGGTGATTCCTGTCAAGGGGCTTAGTGCCTTTACCCTTTTTCTTAGGGTAGGGTTTTCTATTTCTATATGAATATAACTACATAGTGGATCCCTTCCCCTATCAACTTCACTATAAGGTTAGGAGATAAAATGGCTTTTAAAAGGGGTTTTTAAAAACTCTTTCTCATAAATAAAATACATTAGCCCTTACTTCAAAGGTGGGGAAGCCTCTTCAATAATAGTACTATTCAAAAACAAAAATTAAAAAAATTGACATATTAATCTTATGTCCATTCCTAATGTGGTTGAAGATTAACAAATGATATTCATAGAAGGCATTATATCAGCCTTCTAATTTAAAATACTTCATAATATGATAGAAGCCAAGAGGAGAAGGAGGAGGAAGCAGGGATCTTTCATACACATTTTCATTAGAGAAAACCATCAGCATCTCACTTTTCTCAAAGAATTTCTTCATGTAAGCCTTATAATCTTACGATCTCTAATTTACAAATTTCTTCCATTCGCACTTCATCTTTGCAGTCTCAGTAATCAACTCTTGCATGCCTTGAAACTTAATGCTATCAATCGTGGCAAAACCCTTCTACCAAGAGTTTCTTGAATTTCAGTCAAAAACATTCTCTTATAACCCCTCATGACCTATAAGTAAGGGGTGATCTTTTCCTAAGTGAAATAATTTAAGAGGTCTTCATTCTCTATAAGCTCCTTACATTCTTAAGGTTTATATTTTTTGAATGGCCACCCATCACTAGCATTTTGATAAACTGAATACTGCATGTGTTTATCTTGAAAGGACCACAACACACAATGGAACTATAATTTAGAGAAGACCAAGTTCTTTCTTTTTAAAATAAAAATATTAATCCTTCCTTAAAAAGATTTTAAAAATCTAGTGCATTAACATTTGTCCTTCTCCCAAATCAATTTTCAACAATTTTTTATTGCTATACTTCTCAATTATGACATTAAAATGATCCACTAGATTATTGAAGGGATGTTTTCTAAACAAATTGGCCTTAATAATGTCCTTTCCACTCATGCTATATTTATTCAAGCATTTAATCTAATCATTGTTATGATTTAATCCCAACGACATAAATCATTTCATGTGATGTCATATCTATCTTCCTTTGACAATGAAATAGTTTTATTTTTCATGCCTACAAATATAATCATTAGTAATAGTCTTAGAATCAATTGGCCAAAGATTTAAGCTTTTCTTAGTATTTAATATTTTAATACTAACCAAATGGTTGGTATTTAAAATATAATTTTTTCTCTTTTTATAATTCTCCTCATCGTGCCATTTTTTAAATTTGAAAAATGTAAAACTTTTCTTCTCTTTGTGATTCTGAGTTTGAGAGGCCAGATTTGTGTTAACTCTTTTTCATTAGAAAAACATTGTTACATCTCTATTACATTATATGTTTTAGCAAATAGGTGATGAGAAGTTCCTTTAATAATAAGATAGTTTTCCACTCAAATATTTAAAGTGAAAGTTATAAGTCAAGCTTACCACATCTCATAGCAACTAAAAAATAAAACTATTATTGGCCAATGAAAATTGAAAATGGAAGAAATGTGATCTACCTCCATTTTGGATAAGATGTTGGATGCCATAACATGTCTTAAGAGCATTAATACTATGTGAGGTGGTAATTAGTGTACCTCTTTTTTTGGATATCTTTTGTACTTTTCTATTGTTGCTGAGTGTATGTAGATTTTATATCTTAAGGAACAACATCAGATATTTTGCATTTATTATTTTATATTAGGTAATGACTTATAGTACACTCTTATTTCATCAAAACATTACAAATATAACTCAATGCATATTAAAATAGATAAAAGATCAAAACTGTTAAGATACATATTAAAATGCTCTTACCTTCATTTTTGTTTTTACATATATTAAATGGTACTAAAATAGAATCTAACACCAAATGAATGAATTATGTTTGATTTTTCTGGTGTATATTTCAACCCATTAAAAATTGATGGTTAATAAAAAATTATTTAAGAACATTAGGGAGGAATGTGCATCGATAAAATTCTGAGGACAATGAATATTGAAGCAATGAAATCATTATAAAGTTGTCTACAATTCTAAATTAGGGAAGTTTAAGAATAAGGGGATTCAATTGTAGTTATTTAAGCAATTTAGAAAAGATCTCCTTAGATTTGGAAACTTATTTATAGTCTAAAATAAATATGGCCATTACTGGTTAAAGATAGTAAATTTTAGTATGCAATAAGTTCTATCTATTACAAATTTTAATGTGTCACTAAAATATTTTTAAAAATTGTTATAAAATAATGGAACAGGGAATATTTCATCTTGACCAACCCATATCTTCTTCTATTGGAATATCACAATGTCAATTCAGCTCTATAATATTATAAAGAATGAGATCGAATAGATCAATTCTAAGCATGTACACCATAATATCTTGTGCAGTCTTCAGAATTAGCTAGTTTCAAGATAAATATATGTATTGAACTTATAGATTCTTAAACCAATATGGAGAATTTCATTTTAGCCTTTCTCTTCTTTAACTTAAACTATGGATTCAAATACAAGGCTAATAACTAAGAAATGCAAACAAAAATTGTTAAAGGAATCTCAAATTAAAGGTTAAAAAAAAATTCTTTAAAAAAAACTTGATCATTGTGAGACATACCATTAAACTTATCTTAGGTGAGACATTTATGTTCACTAACCAATAGTATAAATAAAACAAATGTCTATCATTTACCTTGGTATTTGTTCTCTTCGATATACGAGAAGTGAAGGACACAATGGAATGGCGATGGAAATAGTCAAACTTTTCTAGAGAACGGGACTAAAAGATATCTACAATTAGTTGTTTTTTGAGAGAAATGCTTTTATGATATAGAATATTATAATAGCTAAACCATAGTCCCAATTAGTTATTTCTTAATTAAACTATAGAGTATGACTCTTAAAATAAATTTCTTATAACAAATAAACATTTCTATTAAAATAATATATATTTACTCAATCATTTTTTTATACTTTGATAAAGTGTTCAAAACATATTAAACATTTAAAAAATACTATTCATAAACAAGAGGTCAAGAAGTAGTACCTTCACTTTAATTAAACAAAAAAACTCTTAGCACCCTATAACTGATCTAACATATTCCTTGAAGAATTACATTATCACTTGCAAACTACGTATGTATTCTGTAAGATATAATTTAATTTTAGTATACTAACATAATTGGGAAAATTATTGATATTCTTTAATTAGATCATTATCTAAAATTGTTGGTAGAATCTTAGATATGTATGAAATCATGAAGAGCTATAAATAGTGTAGAATTCAAGCACAACAAAAAATATTAGACTCAAGAGTTTTACTTTGAGGAATGAGATGATTCGGGATCACGGGGAACCACAATGTCAATAGTCCCTTGAAGTAGTGGCGCTACTTTTTTCCTTGATGGTCACAAATGATATATTTCTTGAATATTATTTGGATATGAAGCCCAATGATCATATGACCATTCATTTTCTCTCATCTCCTCCTATTTGGAAAGCTCTATCTATAAATCAATGTGGTGTAGCCATATGTTGTAATGATTGTAATGACAAACATTGTATGGTATTCTATTATATACTAATTAACATAGTAAATTCCCTACTTCAAGTGTGGATGTAGGCATATTGTTGAACCATGATAAATAATATTTCAATTGTGTTTATCTTCTTTGTTATGTTTAATTCTATTTTCTCATCAGCTTTAATATTTACAATTGGTATCAAAGCCTAGTAAGGACGAGGAGAGATGGAAGAATATGTTTTAGTTGATTCAATCATAGAAGATTTTCTTGGTCGTTTAGTTTTTTTACAAAACAATATTGTACAATGAAAGCTGAAATGAAACACTATGTACATTGGTAGGATGGCTGGAAAGATGAGGATAACTTGGCTACTGGTGTTTACATGAAATTGGAGAGGACTAAAAGAGACAATTTTGAAAAGAAGAAAATAGTTTCATCACTGTCCCCTTGTCTTGTGAGTTGTTTTAATTGCTGAGAGTCTGGTCATTGGGATACACACTACAAATCTAAGGATTTGAAAAATAAATATTACCAATGTAGAGAGCGAGGCCATATTAAAAGGAACTGTTCTAAATTATTCACTCAACCAAATAAGGTTGATGTTGAACATATTGAAGAAATGGATATTGTTGTCATCTCAGTGGTGAAGGTCAAGCAAAATGATGCCTCGATTGGGCTTGGAATTAATTGTTCATGTGTGGAGTTTGGAATCTTACTTACTTCCCTATCATGTGGGGAAGCTGAAACAATTCCTTTAACTATTGGGTTAAAGAGGAAATTAGATTTTTTCAATGAAGAGTGGGATATTTCATTGAAGAATAAGAAAAGGAGTTTGAATGGTTGGAGTATGATGTAAAGGTGCTTCCTTCCTATGGTAGTGAGCTACTCGAGGAAGTAGTGAAGGTTAAGGCTGAAGAGAGAGGCTTGTATATCAACCAAGAAGAAGGTCAGGAGGTTTGGCCTCTCTCTCTCTCTCTCTCTCTCTCTCTCTCTCTCTCTCTCTCTCTCATAGCCTACGATCAATACAACTCTAGGCCGAATGAATTCCACCCGATCAAAGGATGAAGGAAGAGAGGTCAGTAGATTAGAATTACAAGGAAAGCCTTTGGATCATCATCTAACAAAGTTTAGAATAGAGGAATTTGTTGTTGCCACATAAATAGAGGCGAAGGAAGAGTTAGTTGTTGAAAGCCAAGTTGAATCTTTGACAGAGCTAAGAGAAGAAAAGGTGGACATAACTTGTGTGAAGTCCTCTCCCAAGGAGCTACAAGTTGAGGCCAAGAGTCGTGCTTGCAATATCAATAGGGACAATAATATTTCCATGAGGTTTGATGAGATGTTCAAGCTTATTTCCAAAGATGGAAAATTTACTGTGGAAAGAGAATTCTTGAGGACTCCTGCCATGAAGTTTTTGTCTGAAAGATCCAAAGTAAGAGATACAAGAAATGGCCTCATATTTAGGGATCTAGGCTTTGGTTCTAAAATATAGAGGCCTATATTTAGGAGATACGAAGGTGTAAAGGACACTTGGAGACTTCAAGTAGCAGACAAAATGATCCTGGTAGAGAACCTAGTGATGTAGGCAGTTGTTTGGAAGTCATGTAGGGAACTTTTTTCAAGCAAGAAAGGGTATAGGACTTTGGAACCCCTATCATCAATGGTAGACTATCGCTGGTTGTGGCACTAATTTTCATGGACAAGTACAAGACCACAGAGGAAAACCTCAAATGTATAGCTCTCTTCCAACATGTTGATACTAGCAAGGTAAAGGAAGTGGCAAATTCTATTATGGAGTTGTTGCTTGGGCATATTTAGCATACACATGTTCTCTCTTATGATTGCGATGAGGTGAAAGGAAAGGCTCTACCTCTAGCTACTAAATAGATGGACACTCTTAATAATTACTATTATAAAGTGATCTTGTGTGGCTTCATTTTTCCATCACAAATGAAACACTTAAGATTCTCAATGCTGAAACGCAATAACGCATCAAGCCAGGTGTTTATATTGTGAATGTACTAGCAGAAGCCACTTAGTGGATGATTGTGCATTAAAATATTTATTGATAGATAGAATTGTGGTAGGGTGTGCATTGGATGATTCAAATAGCAATGATGAACATATGCTTTATAATTCTACTGATGTTCTTACTTGGAGAACCAAGAATAAACCTATTCTATTGGGATTTTTTGTCAATTTGGTTCGAATGTTGTGTAAATATTATTAGATGTATTATTATTTGGATGAAGGAATATATTTTGAATTTGTACAAAGTGGTGATTCTGATTATAGATTTATGGGTGAATTTACACATTTAAAAATTGACATAAAGGATGTTTTTGACTTCGATCTAAGTTGGAGAAGGCTCATTCGGAGCGTGCTAGAGAAAATTCTGGAAAACTTGAGATCTTCTCAAGGATACATTGTTCGCTAAGATTCAGAACATGCGGGAGGAGATTCCAGAGTACATGGCTATGCCAGTTTGACTTCATGGGGGAGATTTTTTGGATATGAAGCCCAACGGTCACATGACCGTTTAGTTTCTCCGACCTCTTCCTATCTAGAAAGCTCTATTTATAAATCACTATGGTGTAGCCATATGTTGTAATGAATGTAACTAGAAACATTATACTCTATTGTACTGTAGATTGATTAATATAATCAATTTCCTACTTCAAGTATGGGCGTAGGTATATTGTCGAACCATGATAAATATTGTTTCCATTGTGTTTATCTTCTTTGTTATGTTTAATACCATTTTATCTGCATCTTTAATATTTACAAATACACCACAACCTAACCAATACCATTCTTTGAGTTGTGTTTCCCCAATACCTCTTCATTCATGATTCTCAAATCACTATGGTGTAGCACATTTGAAACAATGATAAACTATATCAGCCAAAATCATTTCAATTTCCCGAACATTCAACTTGAACATTTTCTTACAACATATAATTTCCAAAAGCATCTCTCCAAAGCTATACACATCCACTTTGACATTAACCACAATACTTTTCTTGCACTCAGGTGTTATTTAACTGATGGTATAATGAACAATAGTAAATTTCATCAGTTGTTCTACATGAATCAATTTGGATATTACAAAGTCTACTATATTAGGATGGTAATTTTCATCTAGGAGGATATTTTGTCGCTTTATATCACAATGGAGTATAGGGTTTTTTTACTCATCATGTAAGTAGACAATTCCTCTCACAGTTGCCAATAAGATTTGAAAATGCAAATACCAATCAAGTTCTCTACCATCGTTAAATAATTCTATGTAAGTTATTGACCCCAAATACTATATCATGTTAGGTATTTGTGTGTAAATTTCTCTTAAAATAGATAAAAGGAGGTCTAGTGGGAAACATAACATGATTTCACAAAGATATATGATCTAATGTCCATGTAAATTTAATAACAAGATTGCATTACTATTTCTTTAAAAAAAACTACTACATGTAACTATTAAACAATGTTTACAACTATTTTGTTCAATCTTGGTGTTTAAATTGGGTGGTTAATGCAAAATTTCAAAGAGAGATTTGACTAATTGAGGTTATTTATCTCATTTGAGGATCTTCAAGGATGATCTTTAAATGATAATGCCTTGGTGGGTGTAGCCAAATGAAACATGGGTTCTCAGGTACTCTCAAGATGAGATTAAGTGTCAGTTTAATATCTATGTTGTTATGTTTACTATTTTTCACTTCACATTATTGTCATTAAGATACTAGCATCAAATAAGGATATATAATGTACAATTCATAAACTTCATTTCATCATGACCAATATTATTAACAATTAGCAAAACATTGTTAAATCTCTCTTACGTTATATTATTTAGCAAGTAGATGATGAGAAGCTGATCCAAAAATAAGATATTTTTCCACTCAAATATTTAAAGAGAAAATTATAAATCTAGCTTACCACACCTTAAAGAAACTAAAAAGGAAAACAATTCTAGGTTAGTGACAATTTCAAATGGAAGAAATGGGCTCTAACTCTATTTTGGAGAAGATGTTAGAGGCCATAAAAAGTCTTAAGGATATTAATACTATACATAAGGTGGAAAATAGTTTGCCTCTTTTCATTTTTTCTACTTTTCTATTATTTCAGAGACCTTGTAGGTTTTACATCTTAACGAGAAACATTAGATATTTTATTATTATGTATTTGGTGATGACTTATACTACACTCTTATTTTATCAAAATGTCATAAATACAACACAATAAATATTATGGTAAATACAAAATAAATGAATTAAGATAAATACTTAATTGCTCCTACCTTTATTTTGGTTTTTACATTTTTTTAATGAATAGTCCCTTTACCATTAATTTATAAAATAAAGTACATATTCACCAAAAAAATATGGAGGATATGACATCACCTCATGAGAGTTTCAAGAAGCCTCACCAGAAATTATAAATACCAACAAATCAACTATTCATAAAAAATAATAGGGCAATACCTAGAGAAAGCCACCTCAGGAGGCCAAAGTAGTTCCAGTCAAGAGGAGATGATGATGATCCTATATGGACCACCTAGCTTCATCTTCTTTTTATTTTTCTTCTTCTACCTCCATCTTAGAGGGGAAAATAGCAAGGGACAAGCGATGAAACCACTTGGAAGAACTGTGCCATGAGGTATCTCCATTAAAATCTAGCCAGCTAGATCTACCAAGTGTTGATGGAGGAGTATCTAAGGGCCAACAAGAAGCAGATCTATGGTATTGAGGAGAAGTTTAGTAACACCCCCATGCATCACCTCCCCTACCAAAAGAGTTGAGAGGGGCCCGAGACCATGAGGTTTGTGAACATAGGGTTGAGGGACTAAACCCATGACAACACCAATGGGGTGGAGTTTTGTCCACAAAGATAGATACCAACAACACTCTAGAAAGTGTACACAAAGCATTTTCCCAATGCTGAAGCAACTTCTAAAGGTGGGCCACCTCCATCACCACTTTATTGGCCTACACCTACATCTACATAATCACATTATTACATATACATGATTTAGTGTACATAGAGACATTAATATTGAGAAAGTTATGTGTGAATAAAATATCATTTCTATCATTACAAAGAGTGAATAGGATTTACATCTAGAAAGAATACCATATCTAAGAGAACTTGAATGGAATCCTAGGTGAGTCCAATGGTAAAATCATATGCCAAGAGAAGGGTTCTAGCCTAAATGACCAAACAAAATCATGAATCAAACTCCAATACTATTGAGCCCTTCTACAAAACTAGAAAATATCAAGAAAGGACTCAAGTTTCACACAAAAAGGTCACGTAGGGTGAAGCAATCCTAGATGTTTGACTCTAGAGCCCAAAGGAAAGATCTGGAAATAAATACACTAGGAAAAGTGAGCAATTTTTGGCTCTATGGTGGAAGACCAAATGGTAGGAAATCTATGTCTCCAAGAAATTTATGAGATGAATTCAAATGCTAGCACTGATTGAGAATGGTGACCATCAGTAGATGGGGAACCAACCAATGATAACCCATATTTTTTTGTAACCAGAAAGAGGATTCCAAGGATACCACTTCCAATCCTTCCACCAAGGTTTGGCAGACTAAAATCCAAGCTTATGAAGCATGTGTGGAGGCAACATCGAGATGAGAAGATCATAAGTCTTTTGATTTAGGTGGGATAAACCAAACTAGACCTAGAGGTCATCTCGTGACCTAAGACCCATATGGATCTGGAAAAATATCCTTAGGCATTTAAATGCATTATTTATAAAAGCACAAAGCACTAAAACATTAGATTTTGGAAGAAGAAGCTCCTGGGAATGGAATAATGGAAAAAACCAAATGTTATGTTGATTTAAAGAAATCCCATCCTGGAATCCATCTTCAGCCCAACAAAGCCAAGTTTTCAATGCTTCCCAAGCTCTCCATATAATTTTTGAAATAAAAGTTCCCTATTTCTCAACTAGGTATTTCAGAACAAGAGTGATTTGAAAAAAAAACCCCTTCTAGGATGGCCTATTAGCAGGGAAATTAGATGCAATACAATTCTTGGGAAGAATCTTCTAGGCTTCATCACCAAAAAGGGCCCTAATGACCCATTTGGAACAAAGAGCCAAACCCTGTTTCTGAGTAGACAAGAGGTCAAGTCCTCTAGATTTCTTGAGAAGGATATAATACTCCTGAGAAAAAATTTGAAATCAATGGTGGTCATCTCTAGAGGCCCAGAGAAAATCATACAAAATATTTTCCAACTTCATGTATTTGGATTTTCAAGGAGCCCAACAAGAAGAATAATATACATAGGTAGTAGCTAAAACTTTTGAGAAAAAATAAAATTTACCAGCTTGCAAAAGTGTTTTGGTAATCCAGTAAGCTAACTTCATCTCAATCCTAACAAGAACTCCATTCCAAAGGCTACAAAATAAATCTTGGAAGGAAAAAGGAATGCCCAAAAGTAGAAAATTTCTCCATGCTAGATCCACCTCCACCCAAACTAGAGAATCTAGGCTGGCCTTGGAAGGGAGGAATTTCTATAACACTATATTTTATGCTACCAAATGGTAGACCCAGCCGTTTGATAAGAGGTTTTGAGGCTTGAATATTTTTCTCTTCCTCAATTAAAGTGAGGAAAGAATCATCTTCTAAATGGCCATTGACAAGTTTAGTAGGTGACTGAGGAAGGTAAATTTAGCTTACACAATGAATAGAGATTGTGGAAGCTAAAAGATACCCAAATCCTTCAACAACTAAAACATAGAGAGAAGGTGCCAGAGGACATCCTTGGTGAACAGATCTAAAGTTCCCAAAACTACAAGAGTGGTCATCATTAATAGTGATGCAAGTAGACACATGTCAAAAAATAATTTGAACTAATTTGATAGAGTGAGGCCAAAATCAAAGGGCTTTGAGCATTCCAGTGATGAAAGGCCATTCAATACGGTCATAAGGCTTCGAAAAATCTATTTCAAGAAACTTGGCACTCTACTTAGACCATCATGCCCATTCTAGATGCCTTCCCAAATGCAAATAATTTGTTGAAAATGAACCTTGATTTCATGAAGCCAGTTTGTTGAGGCTGAAAAATTAGAAGCGGAATATCAAGAATCTTGAGAGAGAGAGCCTTGGAAATGATCCTGTAAGAAACATTGAGCAAGGTAATGGGCCTCCAATTGCAAACACCCTCTAGGTCCCCAACTTTGGGTATGAACATAATATTCCCTTCATTGATGATTCATGCTAGGGAGTATAAATGGAAGGCTTTCAAATAGACCTTATGAAGATTGACGCCAATACGGGGCTAGAAGGCTTTGTAAAACTCACAAGGAAAGCTATCAAAACCAAGGGATTTTTCATCCACCATGGAAAATAAAGCTTCCTTGAGGTCATAAAAAATGAGAATCTTGTCATAGAAGGTCCTTTGGGCATCTTAAAACTTGTTTGGAACAACTACAATGAAATCCTTCAAGGCTTGTTTCCTGGTAGGAGAGCTTCCCTGTGCTATGAATACCTTCTCATAATGTTGGACAAAATTTTCAAGAATATAATGAAGTTCATTCAAAACCAATTGCTCTAGGTTAATTATTTTTATACACGAGAAGTATGAAGAGACTTAGAGCCATGAAAAAATCCTTTGAATCTCAATCACCCACTTTAAACTAATACAGTTTGGTACTAGTTTGAGCTCCTCTAGCAGAACATTGATCAATAATCTAGTTATAATGTCTGGGTTGAGGTACTCGGACATGCAAATAATGGTTAAGTAGATTCAAAGCCAGTTCTCTAATAGAAAGATGGAGATCCTTGGTGTTAGCGTCAAATGAATGTGGGCAGTACATAGCAGGATGTCTACCATAAATGTGGATAAATTCACAATGTGACTGATGGCATCATTCCACCAAGAAATCCACCTAGTTGGTTGATGTGGCCAAGGCTCTAAGTTCCAAACTCATTGAATGTGAGCCATGGTGGCTTGATGATAAATCAATAATGTGTTAAGATATAATTACATCTTGAAATGATGCATCCTAGTTGTAATCAATTCAATACAAAACTCTATGGGGGTAATGGTTTGATAAGGTCACATCCACAAGTGGCAAGATCAATAGATCTTGGTTTTCAGAGAATTAAAAGAATATTGAGTTGTGATCATGGAATGGTCAAGTCTCTTCAATATAATGTCAAAACCAAATCTATAATTACACAAAGTATGCCAAACTCGACCAGGATGGTGGCAATTAGTATTGGGATAAAAGGACTAATTTATTATGCATCTAAAACTAAGCCTCTATTTAATGAGGTATCTAATGAAAATGTAAAATCCTATCCTTATCTAATACCACCTCAACTATATTGAAGTGCCTACACGTGACCAAATTTGTAGGTGGAAAAGAGTTTTGCCCAACGCCACACATGTGATCTTGCAATAGCATCATTAGGAGAATAAACATTAATGATCCCAAAGGAATGATTTTCAATTCACAAGAAAACCCACACAACTCTCTCCTTCAAGTCAGAACCATGATCAATAACAAAATAAATCCAACGAGGGGAAATGAGAGTAGAAACTCCACCTTGACCAACTTCATGTTAGGAAGAAAAACCAAGGCTATCCAACCAAATAATATGGTATGGAACAATAAGCATGAAATTAGAAATTTTAACCTCATGGAGGAAAATAACATCTAGGTTTGAAACATGGTGATGAACATCTCTACCAAAATACTTTATGTGAAGGTGTATGAGACCTCTTACATTGTAAGAGATGTATCTCATTAATCAAAAGATTAATTTTTTTCTTGGTCCACAAGAGAGGAGAAACTATTATACAATAAATCTAATCTAGGTATGAAGGTATAGTAAGAGTCACCACTTAGGGGGACTCTACACTTCTTTGGGTCATCACTATTATTCTCAATGTACCTAGAATAGTTGCAAGAATGACACAAAGTTGGTTGAGTTGCAATTGTCAAAGTAGCTTGAGGAGTGTGAAATGAAAAAGGGTGGGAAGAACTCCCAACCACAACATTCCTCTATGAGCCAGGGTTTGAAATAGAAGCTAGAGAAGGAGTGTCCATTTGAATAGGCAAAGCATAGGAAGAAACCTTCATCGGTGGCTGAGAAGATGAACTGATAGGTTCATTCTGGGCAGAAGTCAAAGGTTTCATACCTGGGTGACCCCACAATAGTGGGTCACACTTTTTTAGACATGCTGATTTTTGCTGAAATAACACATTTTTTATAAAATATGATTATTTAAGCCTTGAAAAGTTCTATTTGAAGGAATTAATTACAAATGGTTATCACAAAGCCTCTTAGATAAGAAAAAAATTGATATAACATCTATACTCCTCATTCATACCTATAATGGAGTCTCCTTCACACCTATTAAAATGTTGATAAAAAATCACTTTGACTTAATCTTTTGGTAGATCAAATGAATTAATTTGACAAACCTATCTATGTAGTAAGGTACTACTGAGAAAAATATTTCCAATGATTATAATGTTAATATATATTAAGTTTATTATGACTTTTTATTTTTAGTTTTACTAAACATAGATATTTCACCATATGTCTACCTCTATGTTTGACGCTTATCGAAAAATAGTAAATTAAAGAACAAAATTTCTAAAAAATATCCATACCCTAGGTATTCAAGCTATCTTTCTATCAAAAAAAATAAAAATTAAATTGGACAAATACATGACAATTTATAAGCTATGTAGTCAAGGTATGTCAAAAATATGCTTTAGTCAACTTCATATATTAATAAAATGTGCAATAATAGCGATAATATCAAAAAACCAATTGCATGCCCTCTATATGGATGTTAAAAAACTAAATTCAAAAGAATCAGATTCACATCTATTTTAGAAAAAAAAGTTATGCTCTATGAAAACAATGTAACTCTTTGAAAATGACTTTTTCAGCCACATACCAATTTTTGTGGGAGAAAGAAAAAACCATTCAAATAAATTCAAAAATAAAAATAAAAAATATATTTAGAATCTAGACAGAAGATCCTAAAAGACTCTAATTTACTTCATCTTCCGATTTGAAATGGTTTAATGGCAATATGTGTTTGAATCTGAAAGTTTTTTTCAAAATGTAGAGTTGAGCGTTCGTTCAGAAAAAAAAGTGTAACCCATTATTGTGGGTTCACCCACCTTAAAAGATCATTATAGTTCAAGCTTTTTCTTGTTTTCCTCCCTTTACATGTTGAGTAACCGACTCCTTAGGAAGTGACTTCATTCTTGGCACTAGCAAACAATAGTCCTTAATCTTATGCTCAGTTGTCTAGCATCTGTAGAAAGGGTTAGGTAGATTGAAATAAAAAAACTTATGTGTGAAATTATTGCCAACCAGTTAAATATCAACGATTTCCTTGTCATGATCCAAATTGACCTTAATGTACACCCTTCTCGAAGGAGGAGCATTAAAAAAATGATCTGGTTCTAAGCCAACCACTTTTCCTATAAATGGGGTAATGGTTTGCATGAATGACCAAAAAGAAAAAGGAATACTAGGGGATTCAACCCTAACTGGTACCCTGAGTTCTTGTCATCTGACATAGTATAGTCTTTAGACCAACACTAGAAAACCAAAAGGGAAGATGAAACGTCTAGGGCCCATGAGAGAGGTTAGCCTCAACATGTGAGGGATTCGAAAAGTGAAAGAAAAAGAAACCCTTAGTGAGGCTCTTAACACCGTGAAGGAAGACTCCATGAAGAATCTAGGTCTTGGACACCCAATCTCACATCATGCTTTCAGGAGGACCCCTACATGCAAAATATCCTCTCAAGGTCCATTTTTCTAGTGACGCATAGGCATTATCAAAATCTTGAACATGAAGCACAACATCGAGGGACAAGATACCTTCTGAAATACCTTTAGAACAAACTTTCGAGGTCATTAGTTCAGAGGAAACATGTGCTTTTGTCGCCACAACTCCATCACCAGTATCAATTGTTGGGATAAAGTTGGCCAAGGCCATTATAACCCTAAAAGAAATCTTGTAGTAAATGTAGTATGAGACACAGATATGCAAGATTCAATAAAGAAATACACTTCACCCAAAACCCTAACAGAGCTCATTTCCCTTCCTCTTGAGTATTGATTATTTTTGAGTCTTAGATACCTAGAATAATTTTTTTTAAACATATACTAAACAACAAACTAAAATAGAATCTAATACCAATCGAATGATTTAAGTTTGATATTTTTTGGTAAATTTAGAAGAAATCTTAACCCATTAATAATTTGTTGGTTAATAAGATATCATTTAAGGACATTAGTTAAGCCTTAATCATTTAAAAACATTAGCGAAGAATGTGCATCAATAAAATTCCAAGAAACAATAAAAATTGAAGCAATGAGAAGATTACAAAGTTGTGCAAAATTGCACATTAGGAATGTCTAAATATAAGGGGATTCTTTAGCAAATATTAAGGTGATTAAAAAAAGAGCTCTCTAAATTTAGAAACTCATTAATAGTTGAAAATAAATATGGTCATTAGTAGTTAAGATAGCATGTTTCAATATGCCAGAAGTTCGAACTACTACCAATTCTAACATGTCAATGAAGCCTTTGAAAAAAATGTTATAAAATAATGAAATAAGGCATGTTTCGACTTGACCAACCTACATCTTCTTCTATTGGCATATCAAAATATTGATTTGTGTCCACAATATCATTTATAATGAAATCAAATAGGTGAAGGTTAAACATATACAACATAATATCTCATATTCTCTTGAGAAACAACTAATTTCAAAATAAAGATAATGATTGAGCTTATAGATTCTTCAACCAATATATATATTTTCATTTTGGTCTTTGGCTTCTTTAACTTCTACCATGGATTCAAATATATGACTAATTACTAAGAAATGCAAATCAACATTGTTAAAGAAATCTCCGATTTAAGGTTGAAAAAAGTGTTCATAACAAACTTGATCATTACCATATATGTCATTAAACTTGTTTTAGGTGAGACATTTATGTTCACGGATCAATAGTATAAAGTCAACACATGTCTATCATCTGCTTTGGTAATTATTCTATTGGATGTAAGAGAAGTAATGGACACATTACAGCAAATGGTGATGGCAATAGTCAAACCTCGCTAGAGAATGTTACTAGAAACATATCTGAACTCAGCTATTATTTCCGAGGGCAGCGCTTCTATGGTATAGAACAATATAATAGTTCGACCGTGGCCACAATTGACAATTGCTTAAATAAACTATAAAGTATGACTCTTTGAAAAAAATAAGAAAATAAATTTCTCCCAACAAACAAGCATTTCTATTATAATAATATATGTTTGCTCAATCAATGTTTAAAAATTGGATAAACTATACAAATCATATTAAACATTTAAAACACTCTCTTCATAAATCAGAAGTCAAAATAAGATAAGATAAATTTATTAATGTCCAACTTGAAACTAATAAGATCTAAGAGACAATAATTCCTTCACTTTAAATAAACAAATAAACCCTTACAACTATAAAATTAATCTCACATATTCCTTGAAGCATTACGTTATCACTTGCATACTACGCACGTATTCTGTAAGAATATATAATTTAAGATTAGTATAGAAACATAATTGCTCAAAGAACTGATATTCTGTAATTACATCATTTCAGCTGGTACAATCTTATCTATGTCTGAAATGAAACAAGAGTTCAAAACAGTGCACAGTTCAAGCTGAAATAAAATATTAGACTTAATGGTTTTGCTTTCATGAATGAGATGATCCGGGATCAGGGGGTACCATAATGTGAACAGTCCCTTCAAGCATCTGCACTACTTTTTTCATCGTTGGTCTCAGAAGATAATCTTCTTGAATACACCATAGCCCAACCAACACCATTCTTTCCAACTGTGTCACCTCAATACCTCTGCTTTCCTGATTCTCAATCAACTTAACAAGTCTACCACATTTAAAACAATGATAAACCCAATCAGCCAAAATCATTTCATTTTCTGGAACACTCAACTCGAACGTTTTCCTGCAACAAATGATTTCTAAAAGCATCACTCCAAAGCTATACACGTCCACTTTAACAGTAACCGCAATACTTTTGTTCCACTCAGGTGCCATGTAACCGACGGTTCCGCGGGCAACAGTAAATGTCCTCGTTTGTTCTGCGCCAATCAATTTGGATATCCCAAAGTCAGCTATCTTAGCATGGTAATTTTCATCCAGGAGAACATTTTGTGGCTTTATATCACAATGGAGAATAGGATTTGTACACTCATCATGTAAGTAGAGGACTCCTCTAGCAGTTTCCAAAGCAATTTGAAAACGCAGATACCAGTCAATCTCTCTCGCACCTTTGAATAAAACTCTGTCCAGAGAGCCATTAGGCATGTACTCGTACACAAGAAGTCGGTGAGAGCCCTCATGGCAGAAACCATAGAGTTTAACAAGATTGTTATGATGGCTTCCTCCTATTATACCCATCTCTGTTCTGAACACCTTTTCACCATTTTGTCTTGAATGACATCCTTGTCAAGTTTCTTCACAGCAATTGCTCTTCCGTCAGATAAGATACCCTTGTAGACCTTCCCAAAAGCGCCCCTCCCTATTTCTTCCCTAAAGCCTCTAGTTGCAGCGTCCATCTCTTGGAAACTAAAGAACTTCAACCCCACCGAATCGAAAGAAGAATGCTCTTGCAAGGCTCTCAGCTTGGGTCGGCATGCATAAAACCAAACAAAAACCATGACTACTATAGAGAGAAAGGCGCAACCCATAAGGCTTATTCCAATAACTTCAAAAGCCTTCCCCTTCTCTACCTTTGCTTGATTTGGTTGCATGGCCGGAACATCGTTGCAAACTCCATCGTACACTTTCACAAAAGCGGCTCGTGTAGGGCTTACACGTCCGAATCCTATAGGCAGTCTACGCTTCCAACAACTCTCTGTGCCGTTTGTGATTGTGTAGCTGACCACTGTTCATATTTATTAAAAAAATAACATATCATTTATTTCTCTTGTTCATATTTATTAAAAAAATAACATTAATAGATCAATCAAATGATAATTTTTTTTAATAAAATATTATTAATCACAAAAATCATTTTTAATTTATGTACACAACTTTCCTTTTTATTATTAAATAAAATATATAAAAATATTATGTATTTTTTCAATTTATAAACAACATTTCTTTTGAAGTGATATAGACAATATTTAAAATTGATGACAAATATTTTCTCTATTTAAGATTTGTTCTTTATTGAATTTTTTTTTAAATAGCTACTCTTGTAAATCCTTCTTTTGTCCCTTTTGTGACGTAACTATATACATTTGATGAGTATATCCTACTTAACATCACATTAATCTAAAGATAATAGAAAAATGTTTACAAAAGATTAATGATAGTGTAATTACACACCTAGGAGTTAAACATATGGGCATAACCCTAAAATAGAATTACAAAAACAAAAGTGACCAAGTCAAACATCACAAGCATTTATGTCTATGTCAAACTAGGGAGAATCTTAATCATCAAGTTTATCTAGATCTCTTAATCATCAATGAATGAGAGGATTTTAATCATCAAGTTCATCTAGTGAGATAATTATCTTGACTATTCTCCTTAGAAGGTGACTAAATATGAACTAAAATCGTGACAGGTGAGAAAAATAAATTATTTGTTGGTGTCTATCTAACAAGTTTCCTACTAAGGAGATAGAAAAAAGAAGAGGGCTCAGACCACTTCTATGGGAAACATAGTCCATGTGTTTTCCATCTCTAGAATAGTCTCACTAAGATGACTAGGAAAAATAGAATCTAGAGGAACCTAAAAAATAGTCTAGTGATATTACTCCTTTGGTCCAACATCTCGTTGACATCTCAATAGTCCACCCCTTAGACATCTAGAATGTGAGAAATCTGACAAAGTATTAAGAGAGGTTCATGAGGGTATTTGTGGATCTCACTCGAATGATCTATCCTTGGCTACGAAACTCTTTACAATTGGACACAAATGGTCATATCCTCCTATCACTACTATAGTATCTGGTGCTAAATCTTATCAACTAGCTACTACAAACATTAATGTTCTGAAAGAGTCTCTCGATGCTCTTCACCTGCATCAACTCTACAACTAGGTTTCCTGCTTCTTGTACAGTAATCTATGGTCCTAAAAAATTCTAAAAAACATATAAAATCCTAAAAAAATCCTTTAAAATATTAAATGTGCTCAAAAAATGATCATGCTATGAAAACTTGGTAACACGCACCTTGATGTATCTACAAAAAAAAAAGCAAATATCAAAAAAAAAAGAAAAGCAAAAAAAATGAAAAGAACATAAAAATTGAAAAAAGAAAAATTGTGCCTTGGTGAAAACCTAGAAATGGATACCTTGGTAGAAAAAAATAAATAATCCCATGTGGTGAAAACCTGACAAAACAGGCATCACTATTAATCATCGCTCCATCTATCAACGCATAGTTGAGCTCTTGTCTCCATGCATCCATCTCATTTTCAGTTTTCTTGTGTCATCATGGGCTGAAACTAGTCTTAGTCTTGTCCTCGGTTCTTGTCTACCATATGGGGAAAATTGGACTCCTATCTAAGCTATCAATTCTTTATCACCTTGTCGATCTCTTGAACTTAACCTGAGTTATTTTATCAGTCATTCCCTTTGAAAACTCCCTTATTGCTGACACTTCTGAGTGTTTCTCAACACCCCAATCCTTCAGTATTTCTTAACACTACCAATATGGACATCACCATTTTTTTCAACACATATCAAATCTTGCACTATCTTTCACTGTGCACTTTCACTTTGACATTATCACAAAGGTGTTTTGTTAACACCCAACACAAATTAAACCTTTAAAAAATTGAAAACAATTGAGATATATTGAACTATTTTCTTGTGTGTTGCCTATTATCATTGACTTTCTCTTGCTATGTCTTCTAAGGTCGCTCTAAGATGTCTACTTCACTAGAGATTTACAACTGGGGGCATAATATATTTTTCTTTGATTTCTTCTTGTGTTGTGATTTCAATGATCCTAAGTGGTCTAATAAACGTGGTATATGTGGTAAGAGCCTCTGTCACGCTTGCAATGCCACACATACATGGACGCTCTTTATTCAGACACTTAGGTGAGGTTTGAATTATATCCTTGTCTTTTTCTTGTGTGTAGCATGTATGATGACACTCTTGGTTATCTTGGTAGCTTGTGCTTTAATAAAGGTGTTATCTTACAACATTAACTTGGAAAACATGTTTGGGTCATCTCAGATCTTGTGCCTTGATTCTTATGTCTATTTCCTACATCTTATCTGATAAGTTCATATTCATATCTCCATGGTCACTCTCGCACCAGTGAAGGTTGTACTGGCCTCCGATGTTTGAAACACTTAAATGATGAAAACTAATGGCTACTGGATAAGTGACTTGACTACTTTCATGTCTTATGCTACATTATTAGGCTACATTTCATTCTAGGGATGCATCTAGCTTTGCATTTCTAGTTCCCTTGAGCTATTCTTTCTTTTCATGCATCATTTCTCTCCACTAAAGCATCTAACTACAAATCCTTATTTTTATCCTATTTTCTTGATTGAAATCAAAATTCACGATCGCTTAAATTATCAAATGCAGCTGACTACTGACGTTATTGCTCCTGGATCACTTCTGAATTCTTCTCTTAGATCTCTAAGGCTAGTCCACGCCCCTTGTACATCATCTCCATTTTTATCCCAAGGGGGCATGACAACATAGAAAATTTGTTTGTTGATCAAATCTCCTAATCTGCAAATCTAGTAATTCAACAAAATCTTAATCAATAAATTAAATCAAGACTAAAATATTATCACTCGGGTCATCTCAGCTTCACTGCTTTATATCAAGTTGGGATTCTTTGTATCTCCTTTAGGAAAGAGTGTTCTAATCGTTTCATATTAGTTCACTCAGACAGGCATGTTTTTTTATCTCCTGGGGCATATCAGGCTCATCGGGCATTGTCTCTTAGATGATTTTCTATCACAATCTCCTTGGATAGATATTCAATCTCGTCGCTTCATATAAGGTTGGATACTCTGTCTCTCTTATTGGTCTTCGTTCAATAAGGTTGGAGTAAGATCTCTATCAACTATCTTGACATCTTCATTTTTGACTCAATGTGTTCCTTGATTTCTCACACATTTGTCAAAGAGAGGAAAAATGTCATTACCTAAAATTGGTCTAGTAGAACTTGAACCCCCTTCTCGATCAAATTATCTCTTTACTAGACATAATTATGCAGAGTAACTCGTAAAATCCCCTTTGCATAATTAAATAAAAAATCTTATATCAAGCTTATACTATGGTTTAATTTCTAGAGCTTGCATATTTATTTAATTTCTATAACCTTATTTTTAATATAAAGTTTCTACACTTTTATTAAAAGAAAATATTGACATGTGTGCACCCACTTAATCTTGGTTAGTTAGAAATTAAAAGGGATTTGTACTTTCTAAATTTGTATTTTATCTAATTTTACCTAACATCTCCCTTTTGCCTCTTAATCCTCTCCACTCATCTCTACCTAATCTTGCATCTCCTTTTTCCTATTCATCTCAATCACTCATTATTTTGCATCTTAATCTCCACACTTCATTCTTGATGCAATTCCTTTCAAAGGAAGTTCTTCCTTTGTTCAAGGGTTCCATCTTGTTATCTTTCACTCTTGTCATTTTGCATCATAGCTTATTTGCATTCTTACTTTCTTAAAATAATGTTCCTAATTGGAATTCTTAGCTCTTAGTTTCTTTCATTTCTTATCTTAGCTTAGCTTCATTGTTATCTTAATCTTTCATTATCAACCTAGTTTCATTCTTGCATTGCTTCAATAGTATAATATTTGCATCTTCATTTTAGAATACTAATGGCTTGCATTCATTCTTAGCTTAATCTCTCATTCTTAGCTTGAATTCTTGCATTCTTAGCTCCATTCTCTAGATTTGAATCTTCCATTTTGGATTAGTTAAGTTACTAATCCTCTATTCCAATTTGATGACCATCATGAGAAGGATTAAACTCGCTTAAACTAGGAAGCTATGATCCGCTTATTGGGATCTCATCTTCCATGGATTATCTTAAGTGCAATAGTGCATAGAAGTGTGTTACTGTTTTGATCACACAACTTGTTCATGAGTCCTTCATTAAAAGTATATAACTTCTTACATCAAATATTGGACTAACATAAAATATTCATTGATGTAGATAGTCAGGGAAAAATTCCTCATTAATGAAAGTGCCAATATGGTTGCGAGTTTTATTTTACAAGGGAAGGAAAAAAAATTAAAATATCCATTTGGATATGCACATAATAGACTTCTTAACGAATCTTAGAAACTCATAGGGCATGAGTATTGTTTTTTTAATGCCCAAAATTAAATATGAACCTCTGAACTATTATTATTTTATAAATGGACATGAAAAATGCACGCACATAGAAGGGAACCATTACGTAGCCATGATAGGAGGTAGTCGCTCAACTTAATACACCTAGCACAATAGATCTCAGTACAAAAAGCACCCATGGTTCCTATTTCTCAACAAAAACATGTAGCTCTAAAGTTTATATGGAAAAGTCAAAGGATCTGATGTAGAATGCACACTTTGGACAAATGAACATATATGAAGCTTGACTTAAGGGGCACGCACACCATATATGTGTTAAAAGACGTTAGAAACTTAAAAACAAATGCTATCACTGGTACAAAGTATAAACTTTAAACCCACGACCAATGTCAAAAATTTGAGTTTGGAAAAGTTACAGAGGTCCATCGAAACAATAACAATGCAGCAACAATTTTGCCAAATGCTATAGCTGCAATTATATTGGTAGACTAGAGGTTTTAGTTCTTAATATCGTAGGGAGGATGTGATGGCTACAAATTTAAGCTAGGGGAATGAAGATCTTTCATGGTGTCAAACCTTCTGTGCTCTTATCATGTACCATTTCTACATGTATAAGACACATTCACCACATGTTGCCACATTTTTCCAGTATGTAGAATATGTAAACATAGAAGAAAAGAGCAGGAAGAATGTTTAATATGAATGTTGTTGAGCAAGATTTGAAAAAAAAATGAGGGGATTTTTTATTAGAGAATGATGGGAAATTTGACGCAGTAGAAAAATGCCCATTGAATGCCATATTCCACAATTACAATTACCCAGCAAGATAAAACACCAATCGGTAGAGCTTTTCATTGTGAGGAGGGACTTTCAAAAGGTCCTTCTATAAGCTAAGCTTTCCTGATGAAGAAATAAGATAGCAACCCTAAAATACACTGGATAGAACAAAGATATCCCGAAGAGAAATATTATTTGTGAACAACCTAATAAACATAAGAGAGGAAATGATAACATTAAATGTTTTGACCCAAATAAGGAGCTCGAATGAATATTGAGAGAGTAAGGTAAATAGGACAGAGAGAGAAATATTTATCTTTAGTAGAAATGAAATGAGATTTGCAAATGAGATAAATATTTTTTCAAAATGATTTATCTAGGTGAAATAATAGTGGTGAAGAGGGGAGTACTCTATGAAAAATATTGAAATACTTTCCAAGTTAAAAAAATATCACATGAAGTAAAAAATGAAAAGAAATATGAGATGGAAATAATGTTTACATAAATTATTAAGAGGTGAAATGAATTATTTGGAGAAAAAGAAGAATCATGAGAACCCTACAATGATTGTTTTCATCAAGGGGAAAGATTTTAAATTTTCAAGGAGGATATTTTTCATAAAGTACAAGTGTAAAATTCAAGTGAAGAAATGACGTGGTTTAAACTTTTGCAATCACAGAGATATTTTCAAGGAGACTTGCCATAAGGAAATTCAAATGATGAAAATGAGAATTTGATAAAGCACAAATAATTCATGTTTAAGCTAAATAATTTTCAAAAAGGCTTTTCCCTAATCTGATAGAGTAACGTGATTTTTTATCACAATTTGTAACGTGGTAATTCCTTATGTACTTGAATTAGTAAGAAATATATGACAAAAAAGAGTAATTAAATATTTGTTAGGGAAAAAATTATTAAACTAGTATTCATTTCCATAGGATGTAATTTAGTTTGAAAAATCTCCTAAATGTTATGAAACGATAAATTAAAATCAGATAGAAAAGAACATCATATCACAATGTAAATCATATTATATTTTTATCAATTCGAAATGTAATTCTTTAGTATTAATATACAAGCTAGTGTTTTATTTTAATGTGAAAGTTGAGGATTAAATTTGCAAGTTGATCAGTTCTCATGTGATTTGTGTTTCAAGTAAATAGAATCTATCTAGATTTATCATGTGAAGAAACTATTTTCGTCATATTGCAATTTGATTATCAGAATATATATATATATATATATATATATATATATATATATATATATATATATATATATATATATATATATATATATATATATATATATATATATATATATATATGTATATATATATATATGTATATATATATATATATATATATATATATATATATATATATATGTATATGTATATATAGATA
>BSBK01007806.1:0-172987 GCA_027943335.1 Chamaecyparis obtusa
ACTAACTTGACCTAATTAGGGTTTTACAATATCTTAGAAACCTAAGATCAAAGGTAGAAATAAATAACCTAGATCTAAAATACATAGGAATCATTAACAATTTAATGAATACATCCATATTAAATTTTGTCTTCATCTTGGTAAATCATTTTTTTGATTAGTGTAAGCCATTTTCCTTGATGTTTGTGTCATTCCAAACTGCTATGTCATTTCCTATTTCACTCAGTATTCACTACATTCATCACTCGATAATTAATTGGTGCTCAGTTCATATGAATGCTCAGTGACCATAGTGCTTGATACTCGGTGATCATTTACCTCGGTAAGAGTGCTCGGTCAAAGTTATGTTCGGTTAACTTAGAGATCTATCGTGTGTCCTACTCAGTATATAGGCTCTATGTAATGACCGATTGTCCTATTTTGTCTCCTTTACAGACTTTGTGTTTGAATGATACTAATGAAAACCATTAATTCTCAATAGGAGTAACACTTATTAATTGATGAGCTCAAGGGGGCTTTCTAATGAATGGTTCATAAGGCACAACACTTGGTGAAGGTCTTGCAAATGGGGTTGCAAGTAGAGTGGGTTTAAACCATGGAGGAAACTCCATAGTTAAGCGTGCTTGAGTTGAAGTAGTACTGGGATGGGTGACCTCTTGGGAAGTCCTGATGCTTCACCTCTATGAGTGTCACCAAGATCCAATGAGTGTTAAGTGTTCCATTCATTCTCATGAGATATGGGTTCTTGTGAACCACTACTCATGAAACATGGATCAATGAGTTTGAGTAAAAAAATATACACATTTGAATCTTGATAGCAATATCACAATTTGACTTTTTGTGGAAAAGTATCTCCTACTTATCAACATCACAATAGCTTGTTCTATTAATTTCAATTTATTTAAACATTAACTGTGTGATTACTTTTCAATTTTTCCAAAGAGATTAGTTTTTTTAGCATTTTAAAAATGTCATCTTGATAAGATCAAGGAAAGAATGAAGAAATTTTCTAATCTATTAAGTCTTTTGACCACTTTGGTAAATTTTTTTGCTTGGTTTGAGCTCTAAATTGATTTTCATCTTGTGATCATTTTGAAATGTTAAAATACATGTTTTAATTCTTGTGTGATTGTTCAAAATTAGTTACAATTTAATGTTAATCCTTCTTTTCCTTTATACGTGGCATGCGAAATATGTTTCTATGAAAGGGTTAAATTACACCTTTTTTGACCATATGAAATTTTTTGGAGAAATAAAAAATGTATTTCCACTAAAATTGTTTTCGATGTTATTTTGTTGACAAATTGAGTAGATATGAGTTTCTCTCCTTGTTTCCTTATTTGATATGGGCTACTTAATTATTTATTTATGACCTATATAATTTGACCATTTGAAGTGGATTCAATATTTGATGACTATTTTCAAATTACTAAAGGAGATGACTTCAAAACTGAATTCAAGTGTTTTAGTGATTTCTATATATTGTTATAATTTGGTAAAGTTAACTTTTGATTGAGTTTCTGATTATTGATGATGATTCTTCCAATATGTACCATTCTACCTTTGTCTTCATTCTGGTAGATATTAATATTTCACAGGGTCTTCCTGCTAAAATTAAAATTCAAACATTTAAAAGTTTTTTATTGTAACAACTAGATTATGAGGGTATCCCCTTTAGGTGTAGAAAATATTTCAAAATAGGTCATCGTGATTCTAAATGCAGTTCTGACTTCAAAAAAAAGAAGTCTCTCATACTTGGTGGAAGGATGCTTCCACCAAACATTATACAGTCCTTAAAAGTTCTCCCGAGTCTTTGAAGGAATTAGATTATGCCTCTGGTTCTCAAAAGCCTATTGTTGAAGAGAACTTCTTGACTCATTTTATGTCTCCTGTGGATCCTTTTGGGACTGATATTGTTGTTTCTCCTAGCTTCCCTACTATGCACGGACCCCCCTATTCTACTCCTTTTTCTGGAAGCTCTATGGCTATTGTTCCTATCAGCCCTATTGGTGTGATGATTGTTGTGGATATTTGTGCTTCTATCTCTCTTGATAGGAGCATTTCTAGCCCTATTTATATGGTTGTTGTTCCTGCCAGCCTGTTGGTATGATTATTGTTGAGGAATTTGGTGCCTCCAACTCTCTTGTTGGGAGCTTTTCGAATTCGATGTTGGGTGTTGGCTCCTTGAATTCAGTGTGATGGCAGAAGGAGGCCGTGAAATTTGAAGACAATTGGATTACTCTTGAAGGGATACATTCTAAGAAATCCTCCTCATCTTTTGACATGACCCTTCATTCTCATAAAAAGGAGATTTATGGATAGCCTTGCCGCTATCATGTGTGGACTATAGTTTACATTGTTTATTTTTAAGTAGTCTTTTGTTGTTGTTGTTTTTGTGTCTGACCTTTTCTTGGCTGGACAAAATTGTTTTGGGAGATTTTAATGATCTATCTTAAGTTCACTTTTGTTAAAGGGTTTTGGGGCCCCTTTAAAATTGTTGTTACCATTAATAAAAAAAAATTCAATTGAGTTTGATTGTGTGGGTTTTGTCATGGTTTTATGTCATTTTTCTAGGTTATGATAAGTGGAAGAAAGGAACCTAATGCAACAATATATCTTTCCATGGATTACATTTTTAGAGTTCATAATCGTGGTGCAAGGTTTCAAGAAGTTGAAGGTGTTGGGGCAAATGTTCAAGTAGCAAGCTTTGCAACAATATTAAGTTGACTTCTGGTGAATGTAATGCACTTTAGTACTATTACAATTATTAGGCGAAACAAGTGGGTAGAGATTGGAAAGTGTACTTAGAAATTGAATATATGTAATGATTTTTGTTTTGACACTCAGAAAGAATTCCACCACTTATCTATTTTCCATTACACGCTTTCTCTTGATTTAGATGTTAAAGGCTTGAGGGATACATATATTATGTCAATATCATATTTTTCACATCCTCATAGATCTTCCCACATTTATTTTACTCAATAATTCAAATAATATTCCTCCATACCACGAGGTGAGACAACTAGGGTTTTTGTATGATTTTTTTAGCATATAGGTATAACTAGGGTGTGGTGATGAATACATTCAAGGAGATGAAGAGTTTGTAGAGAATGTACAAAGTTCCTTCAGGGTGCTTTTGTGGTGCACCAACCCATTTATGAACACTTGGTCAAGCGATTATGTAGAGGAATGTGTGAAGGATTGGTTAGATCATAGGACCTAGACCAAATAACATTTAGGATTGAGATTTTTTGGGAAGAAGAGGAAGGAGAATGAGGTAGGTCTAAAATTGTGTGAGAAATTTTTTTGTGGGTAGCAAAGAATCCTCTGGGGTGTATGATGCAACAAGATTCCATTCTTTAGAAAGGGTTTGAGAGTGTTGGGAGTTCCCTTTGATCTTCAACTTGTGAATTTATACTTTGATGGATAACTTTAATAAAACTCTGACTCTATCACCACTCCAAATTCCACAAGGAAGAGGGCCAATTAACAAGGATCAAAAGAGATCCTCCTACACTTTGAGCTTCAATGCTCAGGCGGGTGTACCCTTGATAAACTTCTTCAAAGGAATCATAAAATGTTATACCAATATACTATTTTAAGGATTTGACCATTAGATTTGTGTGTGGTTGATGACAATGGAATGCCTCCTAAGGATGGACCAGTGCCTTAACCTAGGGGAAAGAGTCACCCAATTACATATATCAAATAAAGATCTTAAATCAAACACTTCTGAGCTTAGGAGAACTGCTTTTCCTATTACCCCTCTCCCTCAAACATATGGACATCAGATTCTCATTTGGTTGTAAAATCATTGAATTCACCTAAAAGACTTTAATCCTAACTTTGTTAGGAACTCAGTGATGACTTCACAATACTCTTTGTTTATCATATGTTAACACACTTTGTGACACTAACATATATGAGCTCAGAAAGAAAATAAGAAGACATACACAGATGCAAGATTGGAACTCAATAGTATTCTCATTAACATATTCAGAATCAATATACAATCAAAGCAAACAAGGATAGGAAAAGACCCAAAATCTAGCTCCTTTTTTAGTATAATACCATCAACAACCAGGGACCAAAAGAAATGTTTTGGAACCTGCACTAAGTCAAAAATCTTGCAATATATACCACCACTAGTCACCTTGGAATCCTCAAAGAGGATGCATCAAGCTTCAGGTGACTAGGGTTAGGGTTTCAACCACCCAACCAACTAGAAACGGTCACAAACTTAAATGTAGGGGATGAAAACCAGTTGGCCATGCCTGAGAAAGATTTGCACTTATGATAGATCTCTAGGAAAGTACTGCAAATCATGAAAATTCAAATTTTTTCAACCTATTTGGCCACCTGCAGCATGCCTCGAGCACAAAAAACATAGTACAAACCCCTGCAGACGATCATGGAACATGCTGGACCACACTGCAACAACAAGCGCCACCAAACAAATCAAATCTAGCCATGAAAGCATTCAATTTTAGTCCTTCTGGTCCTAGGAAACACTCTACAAATTCAAATTTGAAATCAAACGGTCACATTCAAGGTGCGAGCAGCAAATCGGTGGTCATAATTTAAATCTAGGTCAACTTTATATCATGACCGTTAGATCTCTTCTTTTCGCGGTCTTTATGATTTACTTTTTAATATAACCCCAGCCAAACTTAGCGAATTGGCGACTAAAGGATACCTCCAAGTCACAGAATACTTTACCTCTCTGCTAGATAGTTTAACGATTACGTGAATGCTTGTTCTCTGAACTACTAGAACACTTAGAGAATTGTCATCTTTCCTCGTGAATGAGTGAACCTTTGAAATTTTTTAGGCTGCCAAAACTTTATCAGGACTGCTAGATTCCAGACCCCACTTGGGCCCACTTTATGCCATCTATCACCACCTCATTCAATGCTGCAATCACTCGGTCATCACTGACAAAGGACCCACCGCAAAACTTTCCCCTTTAGTGAAGATCGACGGTCGTTGCTACACCGCTGACTTATCCATCGTGCAACTCTGATCAATGGTATCATGACAACCATTAGATCCTGTAGTGTATTAACTCCTCTAAGACTGGCAGACCCACTGATAAGTCCAACTCAGAACACGTAGACCAATGAGAACACACCCAGGTTAGCACCACCTGCCAGAGGACCCATCTATAGAGAAAGGCAATGTCATGAGAGAGAATCAATGGTTGTTGCAAAAGTGCAAGCCTCTGACACATCACTGGTGCTTTAACGACAGCCGTTAAATGTAGATGTTGTTAGAAGGCCAAGCCTAGGAAATATCTATGGGCATGACATTAGAAAGAATTAAATATAGGACTTAGGATTTTGGGAAAAAATTTAGGCGTAGAGGACTTTGGAAAATTAAAGGCCACCGGGGGTATAAAACCTTTAGTCGCAAGATCACGTAACATGAGAAAAGTTCACGGTGATCATGTGACAAAGGGGATAAAAATTAAGCACATGAAAATTAGGAACTTTAAGTGACCCAAAAAGTTAACTTGAAATTAGAACAAGGCCCAGGTAATACAAAGGGTTTTTACACCAATGGCTAGTTTTTGAAAATTCTGCTTAGGGCTTTAGCCAGGAGACATGAAAAATGATACAGAGACCAAGGGAAAGATAAGATAATGAAGCCATAAATTTTTTTGCACATGCTAACAGTGGCTCTGTCTAGGGATGTATGCCTCCTGTAGGCATAGCAAGGACCTAGAATCACTAGTTAAAGCAAACCATCCCACTGGAAAAGGACTGACAACAAAGAGCAACAAGACCAAAACCCTACAGACTAGGACAAAACAGGGCAGGGGGAAGCAATTTATTTATAGAATTTACAATTTGTATAGACCTAACTACTATTCATGGAAATAAAATACCTTCAATTGAAGTATTTCTTCAAGAATTGTCCATGAACTGGCAATTCCCGAATATCACCATTTAACTCCTTGACCATATATGAATCTTGGCCCCATTTCTCATGAATTAGATATGGCCCTAAACAAATGGGATCAAACTTACCATGTTTTCCTTTATCCTCCAATCTGGCATTCCAAACTAACACCAAATCACCAGGCTCAAATCTTCTGTCAACAGTCTTCTTATCATACAAATTCTTAACCTACAACTGCAATCTGGCATTTCTTGCAATTGACTCTCTTCTAGTCTCATCCAACCTAATGAGGTCCTCAATTCTCAACTGCATCTCATCATCTATGTCATCATCATATATTGCACAAATTTATACATTTCTAGCAAATTATTTTGAGGCATTCTTGCATGTATTCCATATACTAGGTCAAATGGTGCACAACCAATTTCCCTCTTCACAGTTACCCTATCAGCCCATAGAGCTAATGGCAGCTTTGAATTCCATGTGCTCTTATTCTTTTCAAGAATCCTCTTTAGGATTTTAATCAAACTCTTATTAGTAGATTCTGCCTGTCCATTTCCCTGTGGATGATAAGGTGAGGAATTAGAAACTTGAATTCCTAAACCTTTGCAAAAGTCCTTATATTTAGCAGACCTAAAGCACATTGCATTATCACTTACTATTATTTTAGGGCAACCAAACCTTCTAACAATATTATTCAATAGAAAATCAATTACCACCTTACTAGTTGCATTTCTTGTAGGTATAGCCTCTACCCACTTTGTAAAGTAATCAGTGGCAAATAAGATCGATGAGTGTCCTCCACTTGACTTGTTTGGTATCTCCCCTATAAAATCAATTCCCCATTATTGGAAAGGAGCCTAAAATTCTACTGGTTTCAATGGCACATTACCTAAAAATTTTAGCTTACCAGAGAACCTTTGACATGCATCACACCTCCTTACCAACTGTTCTGCATCCTTGAAGATTGTGGGCCACCAGAATCCTGCTCTCAAGATTTTATGAGCAGTTTTTTTACCCATATAATGCCCACCACAAACTCCCTCATGCATTTCCTTCAACAATACTTCATCCTGATTTTCATCTACGCATTTCAAAAGTATGCAATCTAAATTCTTTCTATACAATTTACATTTCACAATTACATACTTGATGGCTTGTAATTTTAATGTCCTCTTCTGATTATCATTCATTCCTACTGGATAGTTCATGTTTCTCAAGTAATAAATAATATCTTGATACCAGATATAATTATCCATATCACATGTATAATCAATTTTAGAATGATTTACCTGATTAGCATCAAGATTGGATTGAGCCATCAGTTTTGCCAATCCTTGTCCTCTAACCAATTTAGTAATCTAGACATCAACATTGAATTCTTGGATCCTATTGATCCATCTGCATCTTCTTCCAGACACCTCCTGCTGTGAGAAAATATCCTTCACAACTGCACTTGGCACAAAGGCAATCACAACTGCCCCCATCAAGTAACACCTAAAAGCCTTGACTACCTTCACAAGTGCATATTCCTATTTCTCATTTATGTCATACATCAATTCAACAACCTGCAAAGATTTACTGAAAAATGCAATAGGCTACTCAAAACCATCCTTATTCTTTTGTAACAAAACTGCAACAATAGTGTGAAAAGATGCAAAGGAAAAGATGTGCATTGGGACTTTATAATCAGGTGCCTTAAGCACTAGTGCATCTTTGATAGCTTGCTTGATATTTTTGAAAGCCTCATCAGGCTCACCCTCCCAATTGATTGTAGATCCCTTCTTTAACATCTTAAAAATAGGTCTAGTAACCTCTGCAAAATTTATCACAAACCTCCTTAAGAAATTGACCTGACCAAAAAAGGACTGAATCCCTTTAACATTATTTGGTCTCTGAATTTTATCAATGGCTGCTACCCTCTCAGGGTCAATTCTCACTCCTTGCTTCCCAACTAAGTGGCCAAGAAACTTACCTTCAATAACACCAAAAGCACATTTCCTTGGGTTTAATGAAATGTCATATTCCAAAGCCCTCACAAATATTTTCTCTAAATGAGTACAATGGTCTTCTTCCTTCTTGGAATAGGCAGTTAAATCATCTTGATCTACAACAAGGAAATCATTGAGAAAATTTGAACAGGCAACATCCATTGCCCTCTAAAAAGTAGCACCAGCATTTGTGAGACCAAAAGGCATTCTCACATAAACATATGTCCCCCAAGGTGTAGTGAAAGCTATCTTGAATTGCTCTGATTCCTTGACAATTACCTAATTGTAACCAGAGAAACCATCCATCATAGACATCAATTCTAATCCAGTTACTCTCTGCAACATAGCTTCCATATTGGGCAGACAATAGTTATCTTTTAATGAGCTGATGTTCAAATTTTTGAAGTCTACACAAAGCCTGATGTCACCATTTTTATTTCTCACAGGAACAAGGTTTGACACCCAAGAAGAGTGCCTTATAGGCTTGATAATTCCAGCATCTCTCAGCTTCATCAACTCTTCTTGCATCTTGGGTGCCAAAGTGGGATTAATAGACCTTTGTTTTTGCCAGAAAGGTTTAGCATCTTCTTTCAATGGAATAATATGCTGAAACAGATCTTCTCTATAAACCTTTAGGTCATCATACGACCATGCAAAAACATGCCTAAATTTTCTTAACAATTCAATCAAATATTTCTTTACCTTTTGAGATATATCTCTACCAATGTATATCTTCTTAGGTGCCTCATGTGTTCCAAGATTTATCTCCTCTAGATCAGCATGATCTTCTCTTTTGATATTATTTTGAACTCTATCCTGGTTATCAAAGACAGTCTCCAAAACAACAAGCCCCTTGGGCACCTTGTTAGTTCTAAGTTGAATGACCTCATTGCCAAAGACAACCTCTCTTCCTTCTATTGACTCAACCAAGGTTGAAAAATCAAATTCATGACCATGATACTGATCTTCATAACTCATAAACTTCAAGATATCATTATCATCATCAAAAACTTGCCAATCTACAATATTATCTGGTATACTAGGCCTAGCCTAAATTTCAACTTTAGAAATACCAGCAAAAGTAATATCAGTGGGATTGATTGCAATATTGGCTAACAAGTCAGCCATCTTATTATTACTCCTATCCTTCCACTCAATATTGAAGGCATCAAAATGTTCAATCAAATCCCAAACTGCATTCCTATATTGTTTCAACCTATTGTTCTTGGAAGCATATACTGACATGACTTGGGACACTGCCAACTCAAAATCACCAATAACACTTATGCATTTAATACCATGTTTTTGTGCCAACCTCAATCCTAACAACAAAGCCTCATATTCTGCTATATTGTTGGTACAAAAGAAATTCAATGTGAAAGAAAATTTGTAGGTGTTTCCATCAAGAGAAATAAGTAAAATACCTGCTCCTGCTCCATCCTTACAATTTGCACCATCAAAGTACATTACCCACAAATCACCCTTCATAGAATTAACACTTACCTCAATAGAGATAGGTGAAAAAATAGGTTCCTTCTCAAATACAAGGATCTCTACCCTAAAAGCATTAATATCAGTATCCACAAAACATGTAGTTTCATTATCAATATTTCTCTCAATCATGTGGCATACTCTTGGCTCTCGATCAATCTTGAAAGTGGCATAGGACAGATCACACTGTAAACTTCCACCTATGGTAGCACTCCACCTTCTAGATAGCAGCATCCCATAATGAGGAGCGATGTCCACCACCAAAACACTCATTGTTAACTCTTTCTCTGGATATGCTGCCAACCTATATGGCATTGCATTGATAGTCCCAATAACTGGTACCTCCCTCTCATCCATTGCACAACATCTGCCTTGAACTGTATCAACTTTAAGGCCCAACTTCTCCATGATTTTGAAAGGCATGACAGTATTAGAGGCACCACTATCAATCATACAATTTCTCAGTTTCATTCCATTCACAAGAACACTTAAAAAGAATGGATCAATGTTTTCAAGGCTAGCATTGACAGAACTGTCCAAATATATAGGAGGAATTTGAGATACAATTCCCTTAGTAGCAACACCTTTCAAAGATTTATCCTGAGATCCATTGCATGCAATATCATTGTTATGAACATTAGCTACCCATGCAATAGCTTTGTCTTTGTGTTCAGGGATCCTCAACAATTCTGACAATGGAACCTTAACTGTAATTTGGGACAATACAGCTAACATATCAACAGGAGTAGAGGAAGGAATCTCAATCTACACTGCCTTAGCATCCTTTTGTTTGTCTGATACATTAGGTGTATTGGCCACCCTCATTTTTTCAACCTTAGCCATTGTGTTAACTGGCGTTTCAATCTCACTAGAAGTTTTTTCAACTCCAACTCCCCTAGGATCACAATTATTACCTTTTACATTCTTGAATTTCACCATGTGATCACCTTTTGATTTGTTCTCATTAGGCTCTCCAGAGTTGGTACTCTTTATAAACATTCTTGTAGCCTTCTCATTTGTATTCCTTGCCACCATGCCTCTAGTTTGCACTTGGGCAATCATTTCTGCAGTAATCCTATCCATCTCTTCTCTAGAAGGTCTTCTTAAACTTATTGGCTCAAAAGAAGAGTTCATGTTACATGTCTTCTTATCAATGTCTTCACCATCAGAAAAAACCTCTTGATGAAAAGGGCCTGGTTGTGTCTTTTCACATTTACATATGCTTCTTCATCAAAATTAGAATCATCTTTATATCCTAGATATGAAGTAGCCATGTTGCATCCAACAACATCTTGATCTTCTTCTTGATTTATCTCCTCATTGCCACAATCTTGATTTGTAGCCATAGATTGTGCAACCACACAATGCTCTACAGAATGAGGGGAGTGGCATGCAACACACCAAGGTATGTCCTCCATGACATTTATTGAAGCTTTTTGTAGAGGGTCAGGGACACCTCTATCATTGTTACCTCTTACAGCAGGGACAATAGGCTTGTCATCCTTCCATTGGGTGTTGTAGGGGTAGTTCTGCAATCTATTCTACTTATTGAAATTGTTGTTGAACTGAGGCCTTTCATTGGTAGGAGCACTGATGTTCCTATTTGTAGGTTCCTTCAAATCCTTCAATGCATTGAGCACCTTATCCAATTTATCTTCCTCTTGCCTCCTAGCTCCAACATTCTTATCATTTTCTTTTTTGTATTTCTTGTCCCCAAACAACTTTGGATCATCTCTCTTTCCATCCAACTTCCCTGATATCTTCATATTGTTCTCAATGTTGATAGAAATCCTAAAATCATCTCTAAGAGTTCTTGGTTTTTTGTCCCTCAACAAGTATCCCATCTTTCCATCAAATGCATTGAAGTATGTAGTTAGACAAACATTGTCATCTAACTGCATAACTTGGAACAACTTATGCATACCCTTATGAAATCTCATGTTGAATTCAGCTGCAGACTCATTTTGATTTTTCCTTATGGTATTGAATTCATTTAACATGAAGCTAGCATTAGGCCTATCACCATATTGCTCTTTAAAACATCTCTCAAAGGAATCACAAGTATCAATACATTTATCAAGAAGTCTCTTAAACCAATCTCTAGAATCTTCCATTAGAGATTGAACAAATAATTTCATGACTACATCCTCATGCTCTACCTCATAATCATTAAGCATATCAAAAAATAACCTAAGATGCTCCTCACAAATAATAGCATTATTACCAGAAAACTTAGGTACCTTATCTCTTATATCATTTGGAAAAGCATTTGGGTAGCCAGGAATCCCATCAAAACTAATTTTCCTATAGCCTTCTAATTGCATAGGTCTTTTTTGAAAACTTGAACTAGTGTTAACCCTAGGATCAACATTTGCATTTACATTTCCATCTACTTGTGCATTTGACTATTATCTAGGATCAACACCTATCCTAGCAAATGAAGAAGGAATTGAACTAGTAGTAGCATTACTAAGTGGAATAGTAGTAGTCATATATGGCATACCTAGTTCAGTAGTAGATGGACCAAGAGCATTAGCTGATGAAGCCTTCAAGAACTAGATCTTTCTTCTCTTTTTTCCAATAGAGGCTTCAATTTCAACCTTTTCTAATTCTCTTGCAAGGTCCTCATCTTCTTTTCTTCTTCTTTCTATCTTTGTGTCCTTATTTGAATTGGGTGGTGGGACCCCTGGTATTATCAATGATCTTCTTGTTTGATGTCCCACCATCTTTTGCTTTCCTTTCTCACCAGTGGCAACACCAAGCCTGGTGATCTCATGCCCATCCTTATCTTTAGGCAAAGGAACATAACTTTGAACCTATCTAACCACAAGACCCTCTGGATCAAATTCATGATCTTGCAGTAAGCACTCTTGCTGACTCCTCAAAGCCTCAAGATCACCAAAAACATCATGTTGCAAAGTCTTAGGAGCAAAAGCAAGCATCTTGTTTGTCTCCTTCATTTCATTAATCTTTCTAAGGAGAGACTATCTTTCTATTAGAGCATTTACCTTTTCAATCTCTCTCTCCTCCTGTAACCTTTTATGTATGGCATCCTACTCTGCCAACTGTAACCTTAGTGCATTTAAATTATCTGGGTCTACCATAATGTCATCAGAACCTGATGATACATCCATATCAATAAGATTTTGATATGGGAAGTGGACTTGCTGTGGTCTCATGGGTTCTCTTCTAAAATTATCTTCATCAAGGTTTAAATCAATCTCCAAACCCACCTCTCTAGTTTGTTCATCCTGACCTGCAGGTAATGGACCCTTGTCCTGAAATATAGCCTTTGGGGTATCATAAAATCTATCTTCAGAGCGACCACCATCTGATCTAGAAACTCTATCTTGTGAACCTTCCTCACTTAAGGAAACATGTGGTGCTCTACCTCTGATATTTCTTTGTTCTCTTATGGGAGCACTAGTAGATTCACCATTCTTTCTGATCCAACTCTTCTTCTCCTGTCTAGGCAATTTCTCTAGAGTGACCTCCGAATTCTTTCTGACAAAGGACCTAGTATTCCTTCTCTTGTCCATGATTTACATTATGACACTGGTTCTAACCTCTTGAGTCCCCACCCACCAAAGATGGGAAAACCTTTAAATGATTACAATAGGAAAATAAGAGTGCAGTTTGAAAACTTTATATCTAGACTCTCCCCAGCAGAGTCACCATTTTGTTGGGGACTTGGATGGGTAAATCAATCGAGTAAACAAAAGATTTTGAATATAACAATATAGTCCCAACTAGAGATCCTAACAGATATAATTCTTTATTATTTTTCTCCCCAGTAGAGTCACCATTTTGTTGGGAGTTCCCTTTGATCTTCAACTTGTGAATTTATACTTTGATGGATAACTTTAATAAAACTTTGACTCTATCACCACTCCAAAGTCCACAAAGAAGAGGGCCAATTAACAAGGATCAAAAGAGATCCTCCTACACTTTGAGCCTCAATGCTTAGGCGGGTGTACCCTTGATTCACTTCTTCAAAGGAATCATAAAATATTATACCAATATACTCTTTACTAACTATTTTAAGGATTTGATCATTAAATTTGTGTGTGGTTGATGACAATGGAATGCCTCTTGAGGATGGACCAGTGCCTTAACCTGGGGAAAAGAGTCACCCAATTACATATATTAACTGAAGATCTTAAATCAAACACTCCTGAGCTCAAGATAAGTGCTTTGCCTATTACTCCTCTCCCTCAAACATATGGACATCAGATTCTCATTTGGTTGTAAAATCACTGAATTCACCTAAAAGACTTTAATCCTAACTTTGTTAGGAACTCAGAGATGACTTCACAATACTCTTTGTTTACCATATGTTAACACACTTTGTGACACTAACATATATGAGATTAGAACCAAAACAAGAAGACATACACGGATGCAATATTGGAACTCAATAGTATTCTCATTAACATATTCAGAATCAATATACAATCAAAGAAACACAAGGATAGGAAAAGACCCAAAATCTAGCTCCTTTTTTAGTATAATACCATCAACAACCAGGGACCAAAAGAATAAAAAATCCTACAATATATACCACCACTAGTCACCTTGGAATCCTCAAAGAGGATGCATCAAGCTTTGGGTGACTAGGGTTAGGGTTTCAATCACCCAACCAACTAGAAACGGTCACAAACTTAAATGCAGGGGATGAAAACCAGTCGACCATGCCTAAGAAAGATTTGCACTTATGATAGATCTCTGGGAAAGTACTACAAATCATGAAAGTTTGAATTTGTCAACCTGTTTGGCCACCTGCAGCATGCCTCAAGCACAAAAAACATAGTACAAACCCTTGTAGATGATCATGGAACACCCTGGACCACACTGCAATAGCAAGTGCCACCAAACAAATAAAATCCGACTGTGAAAGCATTCAATTTTAGTCCTTCTGGTCGCAGGAAACCGTCTACAAATTCAAATTTGAAATCAAATGATAACATTCAAGGTGCCAGCAGCAAATCGGCGATCATAATTTAAATCTAGGTCAACTTTATATCGTGACTGTTAGATCTCTTCTTTTCACAGTCTTTATGATTTACTTTTTAATATAACCCCAGCCAAACTTAGCGAATTGGCGACTGAAGGATACCTCCAAGTCACAGAATACTTTATGTCTCAGCCATATAGTTTAGTGATTACGTGAACGCTTGTTCACTGAACCGCTAAAACACTTAGAGAATTTCTGTCTTTCCTTGCGAACTAGTGAACCTTTGAAATTTTTTTGGGCCGCCAAAACTTTATCAGGACCACTAAACTCCAGACCCCACCTGGGCCCACTTTATGCCATTTGTCACCACCTCATTCAATGCTGCAATCGCTCAGTCATCACTAACAAAGGACCCACCGCAAAGCTTTCCCCTTTAGTGAAGATCGATGACTGTCGCTACACCGCTGAGTTATCCATCATGCAAATCCGATCAACGGTATCATGACAACCGTTAGATCCTCTAGTGTATTAACTCCTCTAAGACCGGTGGACCCACTGACAAGTCCAACTTAGCACACCTAGACCAATGAGAACACGCCTAGGTTAGCACCACCTGCCAGAGGACCCATCTGCAGAGAAAGGCAATGTCATGAAAGAGAATCAATGGTTGTCACAAAAGTGCAAGCCTCTGACACATCGCTTGCGCTTTAACGATAGCCGTTAGATGTAGTTGTTGTCAGAAGGCCGGGCCCAAGAAATATTAAGGGGCATGACATTAGAAAGAATTAAATATAGGACTTAGGCTTTTGGGAAAAAATTTAGGTGCAGAGGACTTAGGAAAATTAAAGGTCATCCGGGGTATAAAACCTTTAGTCACAAGACCGCGTAACATGAGAAAAGTTCACGCGATCATGCGACAAAGGGGATAAAAATTAAGAACATGTGAATTAGGACCTTTAAGTGACCCAAAAAGTTAACTTGAAATTAGAACAAGGCCCGGGTAATACAAAGGGTTTTTACACCAACGACTAGTTTTTTGAAAATTCTGCTTAGGGCTTTAGCTAGAGACATGAAAAATGATACAGAGACCAAGGGAAAGATAATGAAGCCATAAATTTTTTTGCACATGCTAACAAAGAGCACACATTGGACGATAGTCTATTCATTGCAGTCCCTTGTTCTTTTTCAACCACATTCATATTTTTTTTCTTATAATAAAAATAGTGGAGGTAGGGTTAAGGTTTGTCCATGGTTTTGTTTAAAGTAATGGTGTTATTTATTTATAGGTAATCTAGGAGACATTTTTCTTGGTTTAAACTCCTTTGATTCATATAAGACAAGTGTCCATTTTGATGTATTTTTCCTAAGATTGTGAGATCTTTTGTAAAATGCAATGTTTTTCACTCAAGAACTTCTACATACAAAATGATACTTTGGACCCTTTAGCACAATTGTTGAGAATGTATGTAACAAAATCAAGGATACAAAGTTCATTTTGGAAATTGTACCATCTGCATGCTAACAATGCTGAAATAATACACTACATGGTCAGTTAGTTCCTACATTCACTTGATTCACATATTAAGGTGATGTATTAGTTTAATTTCTCTTCTCTGGGTAGATCATGCTTTCTAATTTAGTTTTGTAACATGAATAAAATTTGGATTTGACAAGGTTTTATGGAAGTTAGTCAAAATTAAAGGGGAATCTCAACCTTGTATTTAGTTCACTTACCATAATTATAATGGTGAACAAGGTAAGCACGAGATATATTTCTTCATAGATCAAGAGTTATCATCTCTTTTAAGAAAATCATCTTTGATAACACAACACTGAATAGCAGAGTCATATGGTTGTCTTCCATTGATTTTTTCTTTAGAATATCATTTTCCTTTAAGTTTTGCTTCATATTTCCATGGCTTCTTCCATTGAATTTCTGTAAAAAGTTGTTTCACTTTCATTTTAGTGGAAATGTTTAGAGAAGCCTTGGCCATGTATGATACAAGAAAGTTGGTTTCTTTTTCCATGGGAAGTTCTACATTTTGAATGTAAATTTTATTATAATTTTGTTGATAGGATTCCTTGTTGATCTCGATGTATATGTTACTTATGCTTACAATTTTATAGTTCAAATATGCCAAAGAAAAATATTGGAAAAGGAGGTGCAATTTATGGGCAATATTAAGCTTCAATGTTGGAGACTCAGACTATCCTTGATGGTGTCCACCTGCCAAATTTTCCAATTAAAGTTCACTATCCAAGGAATACCTACCATAATACCATGGTGTATAGATTTTCAAGGAATAAATAGGCATCACATGTTGAATGTGAATGATACATAATAGAGCTTGCCAATCTATCTAATAAAATCAATGTTTAGAAATAATGCATATGATTTTTTGAAAATCTCTTTTGGGAAGAAAATATATTTGGATTTCTTTTACGAAATAATTTTTTTGGTTTTCTTCATTTTTCCAACTCATTTTTATCATACATTACAAATTACATGATGGGGAGAAAATTACGGTTTATCTTTTGTGATATAACCATGCTTTGGCTTTTTTATTTTGTCAACAAATGTTTCCTTCATTCTGTTTATTATTTTCGACAAAGACCACCAAGGTATTTCTAATTATAAAAGATAACACGTCCTCATTATATAGGAACATGTAGAACTTAAAAACATGCTAAAATTTTACATGTTAACTATGTAAACAGAGCAGGCTACAATTTTTACATAATCCAAAATATGAAGATGATTGTTAAACTTAAACACTTTTGGTTAGATGTAATGAGGGCTCTAAGTGGTGATGTGGCCTTTTTTATAAAAAAATTGGCATTATTTGAGGACCTTACATAGTATAATTTCTACAATTTTTGGATCTTGTAAAGATTTTAACATTGGGCCCTTTTTATCATTTCCATGTCAATATTTGTCACAATGGAATTTACGTCTATTAGGATTTTTTGATTGGTCAATAAATTTTATATCTTTTGTTCCTTTGTTCTAGGAGAAATTTCCCTAGGGTTTTCTTTGGATTCAATTTCTATTGGACATTTAAAGGTCTAGAAATAGGAAAATATATGCTTATCATTGTGAATGAAGATACTGTTGGCATAACTGATGCAAAGATTGTTGAGTGTTTATTGGTACATGTTTGATGACATGAAGATCAATTATGATATTTTCATTGTTGTCAATGAAGTATTGTGTTGGTTGATAGTGAGTTGATAGTTTCAAAACACTTACACAAAGAAATATGATGTGACACAGTCAAGGATGGTGGATCCAATTAAGGACAGTCCAACCTTGCAGCCAACTACCAACACATCGGAATAACACAACAAGATATGCTCAAATCATATTTTCATTAACATGCCCAACTGTAAGGCCTTTTGCGTTATGGCCAACTAAAATCAAGGAACAATTCAGTAAGACCAACAAAGATCCAATCCCAATTCCAGCTAGTCCAACTCTAAAAAAAATCAGCAACTGATGGAAACCCTTAGGCAGGTCTGAACTTGAGCTCGCAAGTCTCCAAGAAATCTCCTTGCCTCCAAGAAAACAACCACTAGCTCCACTATTACAAAATATCAGAAATCAATCTATGCGAGGCTCCACCTATAGAACAACACCTATACCGTATATTTGGAGGTTTCCTAGGGGATATGATCTTAGAATTTGAAGAATTGAGTGGTGCAAAATAAGCCTCATGATGAGGAGGTAAGTACTTCAACCTTATTACATGTCTATCAATCTAATCATTGGTAATTCTATTATCGCTATATAATACATTGAGTTATTTGAATATGTGCTTGTTAATTTCAAATAATACAATAATTCTAGTGATGGAGCTAATGAACTTTTGCCTTGGATAAATTTATTTATGGTGCAATCTCCTTTAACATTTCTACAATTATATCTACAATTTTTAACCAATAATAATGATGAATTGTAGCTTGGCATCTTTCATATGGATTTCTTTACTATTGAACCTATACTATATTTGATAGTTTCAATGATGTGTTGAATGCGAGTAATTTAGTGTTGCATGACTATGTTGTTGGGTTGTACTAATGACTTTGATTGAGTATATAGGATAATTTCAGGATAACAATCTTTGATTTTTTTTAAAAGATAAATTGAGAGCAATCTTTTCTTAGTTCTTTCCCATTAGAACACATCTAAAGATGAATATATGATTATTTTAAAATGGCAGTTTGAGAGATACTTTATGATGTGTTGGTTGATAAATTTATTAAATGTAATAGAATAATTGATCATAATTAAACTATTTTAACTTTAGAAAATATCTTATGCATAATGTTTGACTATTCTTTAAATAGTATTTAAAGGGGTACTTATTATGTTGTTAGAGAGTACACCTCTGGAACTTTATTTAAGCCTGCAACATATGTACACAATGGCCATGTGGTTATTTAAAAAATTTCTGGGAACACATGCTACTTCAATAAATTTAATACAAATAAGTGGACTTAAAATGGAGTGCACAGTATTGAACATTGTTGACCCTTGGGAGAATGGAAGGATAGAATATAAAATTAAAAACTGGCATTCATGAAAAATGTCGTGCACTTCCGGAGTTTGTAATATCCATGTGTTTTACAGTACACTAAATGTTCAGTGATGGCCCACTAAAATAAATGTGACGATTTCTATTGGTCGCCAAGAGTAAAGAATAACAAAGGAAATAGCACAGCATGGCTCTTAGCAATCATCAACTCTTATTTTCTCTGTCTTCACCCAAAACCAAATTTAATGGCAGAGTTGAACGAGGCCTGCGATCTTATAAGAAACTCAAATACTCTTCCTCTTCGCTTATTTGTGTTCAATGCCATTGCATTACAAATTCCATTTCCACCCAAGTTGCAATTCGCACAGGAGGAGAAACCAAGTTCTTCCATGGAAATGTGGATGGCAATGTTGTACATTGAAATGTGGTTCGATTAGGCTTGCCCAGCAAAGGTCGAATGGCTGAAGAGATCTTAGGTTTTCTTAAGGATTGCCAGCTTGGAATTTGACAGGCCAATCCTCGACAATATGTTGCGCATGTCCCAGGGAATAGTACATTCAGATATTCAGTGGCTGAACAAAAAATAAGCAAACCTAGCATAAGAGTTAATGCTTCAGCCAGTAACGGTACTTTTCCAGTTCAAAATTCAAAGAAATTCATTGGGATTGAAACCTCTGCTCAATAATACTGACACTTCTGCAGAAATCAGTGAGAAAAGATGGGATTAGATTATAGAAATGGATGAATAGATCTACAAGCAACAAATCCATGTGCCTGGTAAATATTCCAGCAAATTCTGATATTGATTTCACAGGAACTAACCATTAAATAGTAATACCTAAGAGTTTCTCAGGGGTCTTTTCCTTGGAATGATCACATGGCCTCTAAGAGGGCAAGAACATTGACGTGGAACGTTGGAGAGTAGTCGTCTATACTTACTGATGAAATCGACCCCCTTTACTGGTATGGATGGCTCACAAAACAAAAAAACATAACTCAAAAGATGATAAGTGCCATTCGACAGAGAATTACGACTGCTGGTAAAGAGCAGTGTCAGCACTCAGATAACATACAAGCCCTTTTCTCAAACAACGCAGGCTCTCCAATATGTAACACAGCCTGTAGTTTACAAAACCACTTGAGGGTGCAAAGCATGACATTTCAATTTGCAAGCCAACATTATTGGAGAGGGCGACTGATCATTGGGCAATGAAATTGGTGTATGATGGATTTGTTTTTTTTCTCGGACGGCTCACCTTCATTTTTGCATGTCGAAATGAGTGTGTTTCTCATCTATTCGTTTAGCATAAGGATTCATTTTTTTCCTTCAATCCCCCTTGGAACGAAAATAGATTTGCAGACTAAGCTTCTAGAGGGAATCTATTTTACTTGATCTCACATGGGATAACACCTAGCGAAGATGCTATGAAAGCTGCAGCAGGCTTCATAGAGGAGGGTGTATTGTATATTCTGAACAAGATGTGGAGAAAAATCAAGTGTATTATATTTCAGAAGATTGGAGATGAGCCCATTCCCGAGAGTAGTGATGAATCCACGACCTTTTCCAGCCGGAGCATGCTATGTCCTTCGAACAAGCTTTCTGAAGCTACGAAAACACCACCTCCTTCAGGTTAGCCTTGCCAAGCTAATCTAGTAGAGTTGCAGAAATGGTGGCCATGGAAGAAATGCTGCATTTGGGAAAGGCTCCTCGAGTGGGAGTCGCATTGGCTATTGTGGCCATCACTGTGGCCACTGTCTATTTTCTTTCTACCAAAAAATACTAAGCGTATGTGTCTTCTATCCCATTTTTATTGTTTCATGTTTTTCGATCTAATTGTTTGCAGTATCTATAGATTCTCATTGAAATTGCAATCGTCTTAGTTTTTTGTCCATACCCACAGTTTGAAAGGGCACTTAGAATCAACCATTTGCAGTAGTTAAAAATATACTCGGTTGTTCCCCATTATGAGCATAACAAACGATTAGGGCTATTTCAGCACGTTTAATCATTTCTGGGTCCCTGTGAAATAAATAGAGTAAAATATGTGATGAGAAGAATACGTCTACTGGTCAAAAGGGCATGCAAAACCTATCAATTTTATTTTTGTTTGAACATAAATTTGTTTGGAAGGATAGCCAGTATTAAAATGAATTGCAATTTTCATTTGATGGACGTAATATTTCAAGGCGCTATACATAATACATGTTTAACCGTGTTTTCTGTCACCGAATAAAAAAAGAAATGGTTTCTGTCCTCAACATCATCTGAGTTACGAACTCCTTACAGAGTCTCTGTTCCAAGGGTTTCTATTAGGGGTAGTTATATACTAATTCATGGCATCGTTTATGTGGCTTATTGTTATAAGACTATACTGTTAAAATTATATAAGATAAATGGTAAAGTTATCACTGTCTAGATTTTGTGCTAAGTTTCATATACACCAAATGAGTTTAAGCGTTGACTGTTCCCTAAAGGACTACATTCATTGTTATTAACAGTTTAACTATAAAGTGTTTGAAATCCTCAATTATAGTTCATATACATTGCAGGGTGACAACATATAAATTGTTCCAGTAATTTAGGTCCTAGATTTTGTCATGTATGTTGTTATTGTTAACTTGCAAGTTATTGAGATGATCAGTAACTCGTGGTTGTTCAGGGAGATGCTTTCAGTTTTGGTGAATTTAGTGGGAGGCAGATTTTAAGTAGTTGAAAAGTGACCTACCATTGATGAAATCTAATGTAGTTTGTCTCATGTTTTTTTTTATTGTTGAAGATATTAATTTGGCTAGTTCTTTGGTATAGTCCGTGAAGAAATCTAGTTTCAGAGACGATTGAAGGATTGCATGTACCCTTCCTATAATGATATCATAAGGAATAAAATATGGTTTTAGAGAGGACTGAAAGTTTGTTTATCTATACGTTTTATGGCCTTATAATACAGTTGAATTATCTATTTAAGTTACCAGCCCAATTAGTTCAGCTCATGTTACCTGAGTTCATTCTTTTATATTTACTTGATGATCAGCGTTCATAATAAAAAAAAATATAATCCTTGTGAATTAGCTTAAATGAAAAGGTTCCAAGTCCCTCTTTCTGAGTATACAAAGGTGAGAATATTGGGCTTAAAACATTTGTTATTGTTTCTAAAAAGGGATCGATTAAGGCATATAAGTAATTTTTAAAAAATCTTGTTCCTTTTGTTAGCTATATCGCAATGACCTTCTCACAAGCTTTACTTACAAAACTAGAACACCTTTCAGTATTGTATTATTAAATTTGCACAACGATTAGTATGTTATTTCATTGAAAACTTTAGAACTTTATATTGAGGGAGAATGTTCACATAGTTTAACATATGCAAGGGAATGAATTCAATGGTAAGTTAAAGGTGTAGCTCTAGTTTAGATGTTTATTGGGATATAGCTTTCTAAGTACAAATTTTAATCTGCATCGGGGACCTCATGTAATAATTGCATAGTCTTTTAGAATCGATGTTATAGGTCATGTTAATGTTTCTTCTAGACATTGATATAGTGCTAGTAAGTCTTATCCTCACAATATGATTATTAGATATTAATTTTTCCATTCAAAAAAATGCAAATAAATGAAGGATCTCTATACCTCGATTTTAATATTATCTTAATAGTTATTTAGATTGTGTAAGTATCAGGATGCAACATGGTTAAACCAAGTCTATTAATCTGAAGAGTTGTATAAACATTATGGAAAGTGTTAACATAGAGATGACTCGGAATAACTTTGTTAGAGTGTCGAGGGTCCCTTAAGAAAAATTTGTCTATCGGTTTGCTTTTAGTGATATGGATAGGAAGCTCCCCATTGATCAGAAGAGTGCAAGAAAAAAAAATGGATTCTACTTGCTCGGGGGTTGGCTAGGACCTTAGAGATCTCATGATGCCATTTGGATGGGTGGAGAGCATGTACTTTGTTATTATATTTCCTTTAGGAACTCATCTAATGATAAACATACACCAAATTTGGAAATTTGCTCAAATGAAACTTTAGGGTATTGGGAAGAAGCTTATTTGGTAACTACTTAGTAAATTTACTTTAATGAAATGTAACTATTAGAGATCTATTTAAAAATAGTTTCCTTGAAAAGACTTTGGTAAATTGTCCTTGAAGAAATAAAATAATATTTGATTCCTCTTCCTTCACGGCTCATTCATTCTTTTGTGTGCCATTGCTATGATGCAACTACTGCATAATTGTCTATTTAACATATTGAAGAGGAAATTTACCTTCATGATCATGTAGCTAACTTCTAACGGATTTCATATTATGCACCTAGTCTTGTAGTCTTGTATGCAGGCTCAAGTAATTCAGACGAGAGAAAAAAAAGAAACAATAAATGGAACATGAAGAGATTTTCAAGTATGCAATTGCAAGTTATGTTCGCTCTTTAAATTTTTTTATAACTTTTATTGTTCTAGTTAGACGTGTTATCATGTTTGGATTCTAGCTAAATGATTTAACAAGGGAAACCTTTTTATATTGCTTGATATATGTAGCATGTCCTTGTATGTAGATTTTTTTTTGATGCTATTTCCTATGTTTGAGAAGATTAAATAGGTTGTGTGATGTCTAATCTAGTGTTTAAATTTTGGGCATTACAATTTGATCTTCAAGATCTCACAGGATCCAAGTCTAACCTCCCTAAATTCCTAAATTGCATCCCTCAAACAACTACCCAAACATTCCTTAAATACTAATCTTCAGCCACAAGTCGGCTGGAAGAAACAATTAACTCCTACAAACAAATATTAAATCCAATACAAGTCGACTCTTAAATAGCCTTTCAATAATTTAATTCTCCATGTCGGCCTCTAGATCTACATAGGAGAATACAATTGAATATACCAACAATAAATGCACCAAGTTGGACAACCAAATCACCAAGAACTCCAATCGGTAAACCAGAACAACCGAGTACAAGAGAAACAACCAAGCACTAGTGAAAAAACTAGCCAAACTAAGAAACACCGAGCAACATAGGCATTACTGAGCACAATTAGTTTCCCCAAGCACAAGAAGTTCCACCGAGTTCCTTTAGCGATCGAGCTTCCTTCAATAACTGAGACCATTGGTTAAAGCTACAACAAAGTACCATGGAACTAAAATACACACCTCCATGCAGATTCACCAAGTACACTAGAATGCCCCTACATTAGACAACCTAGGTTTGAAAAGATGTTCTCATATGCTGGAAGAACATCTTCCAGGATTCAGCACATAAACCCCGAACTGGTTCTTCACATAAAAGTCCTCCAACTTTCACTTTGCATACTCTTCCACTTCTATTTCCTCTATCTTTTCAAGTCTTTCCTGGATAACACACAAGTCTTTTCTCCATACCAATCATCCATACCTTCAGGATCCACCAACTCAACTTGGCTACTAGTACTCAGGCTTCTCCTACAGAGTGTTGTATCCAGCAAAGGCATCAGGGAAAACTTCCTGTCATCCTTGTCAATAGTAAAAACATTCTTCACACAATCATACATAGCTCTGCAATCATAGTGCCAAGGTCTACCGAGCAATATATCACAACTATTCATCTCCGCAATGTCACATAACACAAGATCCTTATATTGGTCAATCTAAAAATAAAAAAAGCATTGCTCCCTCACTTCCAAAGCATGACTATCTTGCAACCAGCCAATCTTATAAGGATGAGGGTGTTTCACTCTATTCAAACCAAGTTTTTGTACCATGTCCTCAGCAATAAGGTTATCAGTAGACATCATCAAGTATACCTCCAGACTACCACTATCAACAATAACATCACCAAGTTTACCTCGAGACTTGCACTGAGTCCTTAACAAGTTACTCCTCTGAAAAGGTTCCTCCTTTGTATCGAGCAATATTCTTCGAACTAGCAAGTTCTCAAATTTAGGTTCATTCTGAATATTCTCATTCACCACAATAGTCCTTCGGTCACCAATATTCTTCTTTGTACACTCAAAAGAACGGTGTCCTTTACCACAATTATAACAAGTACCCTTAAAGATAACTATGCTTGTCTTCTTCTTCAGTTTTACAGGTTTCTTTTTATCTTCACTCATTGGTTTATCCTTCACTGAGTGATCAATCTTTTCCTTCCCTTAGGGATTACTATGTTCTCTCCTTTTTAACTTATCTTCTTCCTTTAGAGCATACTGATAAGAATCTTCGATAGAATCAATCTTCAGTATACCAAGCTTATCCTGAATATTGAATCTCAAACCATTCACATACCAAGCTACCTTTTCCTTACCAAGTTCTCTATGTCCATACCAGATAGTAAGTTTGTAGAACTCCTTGGTATAATCTTCCATAGTCAAATCCTTCTGCTTTAGATTCTGTAACTTCTTCAACAAATCCAACTCATAGTCACCAGGTATGAACTTAGCCTTCAATTTAGTCACCATCAACCTCCACCGATTGATCTTCATTTCACCTTCATCTTCTCTATCTCTTTGTAATTCTTTCCACCAAAGATCAGCATATCCTTTCAACTTAGTTTGTGCCAATCTTACTCAAAGAGGATCTTTAATTTCTTCTAGCTCAAAGAAGTCTTCTTATTCACTAATCCAATCAATCAAGTTCTCAGGTTTCAAAGTACCAAAAAAATTAGAAACTTTCATTTGGTAACTAGTACTTAACCGAGCTCCAGATCTATGTAACTGACTAATTCTATCTTCACCAGATCTATCTCTCCGGTCATCACCACTAGGTCTAGCAGCTTCAAAGTCTTTAGCGGCTTCCTCATAACCATCCTTAGTACCAACATTCTGAGGTATACTAGTCATAGCCCTCATGATCTTAGTGATCATGTCATTCTCTATCAGCTCCATCTCAGATCTAAAATTAGATTTCACCTTCTTTGTAATCTTTGATTCTATAGAACCATAGAGATCTACAATCACTCTAGGGTCCAATCTTCTTGGAGGAATCCTTAAAGATAAGAAAACCTAAAGAAAAAAAACCCTACACCGACCACCTTGTGACAACCTGCAAATTGTATGCAAGTCAGATTAGCCTACCACCTTGCATGAACAACTAGATCAAGATTCCACAAGTTCAATGCCATGGATCTGCAACTCAGATCATATGATCTCTTCACCAACAAGGTCAACTTTGGAAGATCAACCTTCTCTCAAGAATAACCTTCGCTTTGATGCCACCTGATGTAGTCAAGGATGGTGGATCCAATTAAGGACAGTCAAACCTTGCAGCCAACTACCGACACAATGAAATAACACAACAAGATATGCTCAAATCAGATTTTGATTAACATCATCAGCTATAAGGCCTTTTGGGTTATGGCCAATTAAAATCAAGGAACAATTTGGTAAGATCAATAAAGATCCAATCCCAATCCCAGCTAGTCCTTCTCTGAAAATAATTGGCAATTGATGGAAACCCTAAGGCAGGTTTGAACTTGAGCTCACAAGCCTCAAAGAAGTCTCCTTGTCTCCAAGCAAAAAACCACTACCTCTTCTATTACAAACTATCAGAAATCAATCTGATCTTTAAGATCTCGTAGGATCCAAGTCTAGCTTCCCCAAATTCCTAAATCTCATCCCTCAAACAGCTAACCAAACACTCCTTAAATACTAATCTTCAGCCACAAGTCGGCTAGGAGAAACAATTAACTCCTACAAACAAATATTAAATGCAATACAAGTGAGCTCTCAAATAGCCTTACAATTATTTAATTCTCTATGTCGGCCTCTAGATCTATATAGGAGAATACAAAAAAAGATACCAACAATCAATACACCAAGTTGGTCAATCAAATCACCAAGAACTCCACTTGGTAAACCAAAACAATTGAGTGCCAGAGAAACAACCAAGCACCAGTGAAACAGCCGACCAAACTAAGCAACACCGAGTGACATAGGCATTACCGAGCACAAGTTGCTTCACTGAGCACAAGAAGTTCCACCAAGTTCCTTTAACAACCAAGCTTCCTTCAATAACTGAGACCGTCGGTTAAAGCTGCAACCAAGTACCATAGAACCAAAATACACTCCTCCATACAGATTCACCGAGTACCCTAGAATGTCCCTGCATCATGATAACTCCTAAAGAACCATGAGCCCCTAAGAATAGCCATCACGTATTCCTCAAAGGTAAACTTGAGAATGAATAGACCCCTTGGTAGTACTGATGGGGTCACACTCCCTTTAAGTTTCCAAGAACCATAAATCAATTCCTAACCATCTCAATGGATGATCTAAAAGCTACAAATATTCCAAACAAAGTTGTCCCAAGAAGAGATAACTTGATGATCCACTATTGAATTTGGTAGTTTCAAATCCACAACCTCCTCACAAGCCATTTGTCTAGAGTTGGGTTCTAAGATCGACCTTTCTTGAATAGCAACACCTCATTTCTCAAGATCACGTTCTCCGGAGGTTGACTAGTATAGCAAGGGGTTGCATTTAGGTACCAAATGTAATTTTTTTGATATGGGGAGATGAGTCAACAACATCCACCATAGATTTTAGAAATTCAAAATTCAAAATTGTTTCATGATGATGATTTTTATGTTAAGTGACAAGTCATGTTAGTTAAAATAATATTAAATTTTAATCAACATTTTTCTCGATCCCCCTTTTTATTATTTATATTTCTATTTTTCTTTTGTATTGAACAAAGAAAATAAGGTTACAAGAGAAAGTTGGAAATAATAGTAGAATCACCAAAAGTCTCAAACATAAGGTTGCAGGAAAGTACCAATTTTTACATGTTCACAAGATACATTTACAATGGCTGAGTTTGTGACAATTTGTATCAAAATCTAAATTTTAGTCCCAAACATGAGTAATAAAAATCTACAAAAATTTAATAACAAATCATGTTAGTGGTAATGGTACCAAATTTAGTATTTAATTGTATTACACATATTATATTTAAATTTGAATTTTGATAAGGTAGTTTATTTAGATTAATTTTAGATAGTTTTATGTTTGAATACATAAATATTATAGTTGATGCACAATCATGTATTTTAAGAAGACATCTTTTGAATTTCATTGAGATTCCAAGTAAGTTTTATGGAGAAGAGGTTATGTTAAAGTGATAGGTCATTTTAGTTAAAATTCAAAAAAATTCATGTCATATTGATTTATAGTCAATATTTTCCAATTCCACCTATTTAGATGGAAGATTCAAATGTTGGTTTTGGAGTAAATGGGAATTAACAAATCCCTATTCCATTTTCATGTTTTGAACACAAACATCTAAAATGTCAATTCCAGGATTTGACAATCCCAATTCCAGTCTAATTCCAGCAAACAAAAGGGCCCTTATTAGGAGTTTAAAGAGAGTGAAAAAATACTTGAAAATAAAAGAATCTAAAGAGCATTTAGAGTAAAAACCATTTAAGACAATAAATAAAGGGTAGTGATGATGATTATTCAAAACTTCACATATTTATACAAGAAAGAGTTTCAAAAATCAAAACTCCTATCAACATTAGTAGATGCAAGACAAGACTATTTAAGATATCTCTGAAATGGAGTGTAAACACTCTAGATCATCTTTATTTGTAAAAAATGACCCCATTAAAATTTATTCATAATTTCCCATCTATGAATATATAAGAGTGAATCTTATTTGTTTCCTTGTTATAAAATTTAGAAAATAAGATAGATTAATATTATAATACAACAAAACTTTGATGTTCAAATTGAGTAGATTTGATTTATAATATTTCTTTCAATGTTCTTAAATAATATATTTTTCACAATTCATTAATTGAAAACTTAATTGTCTTAATATGAAATTTCAAGGAAAATGTTTTATAGTCTTGCATCAAAGATATTACTTGATTCGATAAATAGAATTTTGGAAAGGCCTAAATCTTTTATAATAAATTTCTAGTGAAAAGTAGAAGAAAAAAATGTAAGAACATCTTTAAAAAAAAGCTCCAAAACAAACACTAAACAACATCATAAATCTTGTTATCTCAATGATATTTTTTTAATGGATAATATATTACTAAAAATAAAAGTGCTGAGGGACAATAAGCCACAGATCAAGTTCACAATATCAGAGATATTCTTTCAGAATAGTCAACAAGGAAGATTCATAGATTCTCATGCTTTCACATTTATCCAAAATAGCTTGCACTTGTAGCAAACCATTGTCAAACTACCAAAAAATTCTTGAAACAACCTCCTTCAATATTATTTCTCACTGCATATATAATTCTCATGGAAGAGTCAATAACCAAAATGCTTAACAAACAAAACAACCAAAGGATCTCAACAGAAAGAACTAGCCAAAAGAAGCAATCCACAACAATATAAAAAATGCACTGACTCAACATAGACAACAAGATGGACATTTAATACTCTCAGGGACTCTACACATAGGACATATATTAACATATGACTTAGAGAGAGGAATAAGGACTCTGTCACTGTCTCTTAGATCTTCAGAAGGAGAGTCATTGTATGATTGTATCTATCATACAAAATGAATGGGCACCTTCAAGAGCACTTCATTACCCATCTCAAAAATAGACCACAAAATTGGGATCTGTCCACAGTCTCAAACCTGTATAAAGCTCAAGAGAACCTGCTTAACAACAAGGTTGAAGATGTGTCTTTTAGAATACTTCCTCAACCGGCCTTGACACCACTCATTACTTCTTGAGTTCTAAAACACCCAAAAGAAGTTTAAGCTTTACCAAGAAATTTAATGCAGCCCACAATAATATAAAAAATGCATTGAATCTTATTTGGAATATAGGCATTCAACCCCAGGAAGATGTACTCTGTCACTAGGTCTCAGGTCTTCAAAAGGAGATTCCTTATATCTATCTTTGTTCTAGATCTGGAAATCAAGGAGTGCCTTCAAGAACACTTCATTGCCCTTCTCAGAAGCAGCCCACAAACAAACATTTCTAAATTTGACTTGTCCAAAGGTGCTCTGGATCAGACCAGATTCTATCATTTTCAGTTCTCCATTGATCTCTAGCACGAAAAATAATAAATCAATGAATCTACCTGATCTTCCTTTTGTGCCTAACAGACTTATTACAATAGATTGGATCCAAAGAATGATGCCTAGGTATGCAACATGTTTAATTGTTGTAACTTTAAGACTGAAGATGATGCATGCCCAATAAGAAAAATTGAAAAAGTAGTCTCATTCAGCTGGTCTATTAAACTATACTCATGACTTGAAACCTGATTACGAGATTTATCAGTGTTTCAAAGAGGGAAGAAAGTAGTATGCGAACCACATGTTTCCCAGTTGAAAAGCCTCAGCATGGCCCCAGTTTTCTTCTTCAGATCTCTTATTACATCATGGCCCCTTTTTTCTTACAACAACAAGGCATGTAATCACTCACACTACCCATGATTGCTATGCACACTGTCAATCATGCACAGGTCCATATCAAGAAAGTTATAATATTTCTTTCATAATCTAAGTATTTTGGAAATAAAGTTTTATAAATTTTATTTGAGATTCTAAATAGACTTTATAAAGAAGTCATGTCAAAGTTAAATCATGTTAAAGGGATAATGTTAGAAATGGCTATGAAATACATATATGCATATAATCTAGAGATCTTTGTGGGAGGACCTCACATATGGGAAACTTTGGATTTAAAGAAAATTTTAGATGTAACCCTACACACACAAAACTAAAAGATAAACATCAATTTTTCATTTTTCATTTTTCCTTTTTCCTTTTTTAATTTTTGACTCCGTCATAAAGTAGTTGTCGGATGCTGCATTTTTTCTACTCCTCATGGGGTACTTATGGTTGGTTTGGGTGTCTCTAAGGACATTTAAGGAACAAACCTTAGGAACTACTCTTACCAGATGAGTAGGGAGGGTTGTACAATGCAAGTACAATACATTCTATTAAGTCATTTAATCACAATGCACCTACTTGATATGTTTTTGATATTGATTTTTTTTTATAAGTAGTACATATTATCTTTCCTAGAAGTTTTTGCAATGAGTGTTAAGTGCTCCATTCATTCTTATGAGAGATGGATTCTTGTGAACTACTATTCATGAAACATGGGTCAATGAGTTTGACTCAAAAACTACATAGCTGAATTCTAATAGCAATATCACAATGGCTTGTTCTATTAACGTCAATTTATTTAAACATTAATTGGGTGATTATTTTTTTAGTTTTTCCAAATAGGTTAATATTTTTAGCACTTTAAAAATGTCATCTTGATAAGATGAAGGAAAGAACCAAGAAATGTTATAATCTATTGAGTGTTTTGACCATTGTGGTAATTTATTTTGCTTGGTTTGAGCTCTGAAGTGATTTTCATCTTGTGATATTTTTGAAAGGTTAAAATGCATGTTAAAATTCTTATCTAATTGTTCAAAATTAGTTACAATTTAATCTTAATCCTCTACACCTTTACATGTGGCATGTGGAATATGTTTCTATGAATAAGGTTAAATCACACTTTCTTTTACCACATGCTCATTTTTCCAGATAGCCAAATGCATTTCCACTAAAATTGTTTTTGATGTTATTTTGTTGACAAATTGAGTAGATATGAGTTCTTCTCCTTGTTTCTTTATTTGATATGGGGTACTTAATAATATATTTATGACCTATGTAGTTTGGCCAATTGAAGTGGATTCAATATTTGACCATTTTCAAAGTACTAAAGGAGATGATTTCAAAACTAAATTCAAGTGTTTTAATGATTTTTATATATTGTTATAATTTAGTTAATTTAACTTTCAATTGAGTTTGATTGTGGGATTTTCTCATGTTTTATGTCATTTTTCTAGGTTCTGATAAGTGGAAGAGATGAACCTGATGCAACAACGTCTCTTGCCATGGTTGACATTTTTAGAGTTCATAATCGTGTTGCAGGGCTTCAGGCAGTTGAAGGTGTCAGTGCAAATGTTCAAGTAGCAAGCTTTGCAATGATATTAACTTGACTTTTGGTGAATGACATTGCACTTTAGAAGTGCTACTACAAGTATTAGGTGAAACAAGTGGGTAGAGATTGGAAAGTGTACTTAGAAATTGAATATATGTAATGATTTTTTTTACACTTAGTTGTTGATAAATTGTACATTTTTTTTAGGGATATAAAAATGCTTGATGAGTATTATATGCACGTTAGAAAGAATTCCACTGCTTATCTATTTTTCATTACATGCTTTCTCTTGATTTAGATGTTTAAGGCTTGAGGGATTTCTATTCTATCAATCTTGTGTTGTTTTTCATCTCCTCATAGATCTTCCCAAATTCATTTGCTTCAAGAATTTGAATAATTTTCCTCCATACCACAAGGTGAGCCAGCTAGGGTTTTTGTATGAATTTTTTTAGCATATATGACATAACTAGGGTGTGGTGATAAACATGTTTAAGGAGATGAAGATTTTGTAGAGCATTTGCAAACTTCCTTTGGGTGCTTTTATGGAGCACCGACCCATTTATGAACCCTTGGTTAGGCGATTATGTAGAGGAAGGTGTGAAGGTTGGTTAGATCATCAAGACCTAGACTAACTAACATTTTCAATAGGATTAAATTTTTTAGGGAGAACCAGAATGAAAATGTAGTAGGTCTAAAGTTGTGTAGTGCCCACCCATAGTTTTCTTTTCGGTTTTCATTTCCAAACTCTTTTAGGCCTTTTTTATGTGTGCATTGATTATTTTAGTTATATTTGGATTATTGATTTGATTTAGTATGAGCCTTTGAATAATATTTTATATCATGTTTTATAGTTAGATGAGTATGGTTATTCTCATATTAAATACTTATGACAATGTACATGTTATGATTATTTCATGATGGTAATCTATATGTTAGGATGTTATTTACATTTATAGTGTTACTAATCTCATACTTGCATGTGTATGGTTAGCATGTATGTTTTATATTTTTGTTTGATGTGCTTAATGTGGTTGAGAGATGAAGTCATAGTTACTTTCTTATGAGATCCACAACATCGGTCAATCTCTACCATTATCTATTATATATTTACACATGTTTGTAGATGCTTATATTTTATGCAGGATTTCAGGTACCCGGTATCGACTTCCCTGAAATGCCAGGATGATCGTGCCCTATCACAATATCTCAAATGGTAAGAGAGAGGAGATAACATAAGGTCCAATCCCAACCAAGCCATTTATTGTCCTAAATTAAGGGACAAGTATCTGATTGAGTTTCCTGTCCAAATTTGTCAAGGTGATGTGAATTCATGAACCCTTTCCTTCAATATGATTTTTCCATTTTTAAATTTAGTCAGTTCTTTGTTATATTGTCATGTTATGTGGTTTGATGTGATTTTATGTTATTATGGTTAAGTGATTTATCAATTTGATTATGTGAAATAATTAAATCTTATTAAATATAGAAATATTAGTATGGTGGTATTTAATTAATGAGAATTAATTAAATACATTTATTAACTAAAAGACTTAATTTAAAAAGACTATTTTTTTTTGGTCTATAACAATGAATTTTATTGATAGAAAGAAAGATACATTAAAAGTATGAAGATATAGTTACTATCACAGTAACAAGTAGAATACATAGCTTTTAAGAGAAGAATCCAAATAAAGAAAAAATGCCAACATTGCACCCATAAGCACAAACTAGAAACCATACAGGGCTAACATATTACGATATTACAATGCTATATCCAAGCCACCAATAACCATTATGGGTAAAATCACAATTGAGTGTCACCTTTTAGGCTAACTCAAATCACTCGGCCCAGTTAGACTCAGCTGAGTCTAATTGGGCTGAGTACTTGTAGGTGCCACACGGCTTTGAATGGTGTCTACATGGCCTAGTAGACTAGGCCAAGTGGTACTCGATCAAGTAGGACTCGACCAAGCCTAAATGATATTTTTAATATCAAAAAATATCCCAAGCCCCTCGTTTGCACACTATTTGGCTATTTGTGTGGCGCCAACCCCTAGGGGAACTTGGCCGAGTTAGACTCAGCCTAGTCAGACTTGGCCCAGTCAGACTAGGCCGAGTCTACCTAGGTGGCATGCCATGTTGGCAGCTAAACCTCCAAAAACACAAAAAAACTAGAATTTTACACTTTTGTTGTTCCTTTCTCTGATCAAAATAGAAAATGTTAAAAAAATAAAAGTACCTTTTTCTAGATCTTGGAAGTACAATTCTAGACATAAATTTTATATTGTTTCAACTACAAAATGTTAAACAAATTTGCTAAAAACTACATGTAGGTATATATTAAAATTTGAGAAGATGTTGATTCAGAAAATATAGAAAAATGCTAAATCAATTTAGAAATTTTTTTAAATCATATACAAAACTAGAGGAGAGAGTCCTCTTCAAGAATATGTAATTTATTTGTTTTTTGGCATAGTTTTGTTAAGGGAAAAGTGACAGGAGAAAAAAATTGTTGGTTTCAGGTAAGTTCAACTTTGAATACTTATAACGGGTAAACTATAGATTGAAAAAACATCTTTCTTTTTTCTTGCACTAGATATACTTGTCATCTAAAACATATTCTGAAATTGGAGGGAGAAATAATGTTTTACTTATAATGATTTGACGAGAAGAAAACTCCTTGATTTGTAGTATTTTTCAGGATATGAAAAATAGACTTAAAAAATTAAAAAACACATATTAATTTTTTCTCAAATTAATTTTTAAAAATTATAGACATAAATTTCATCCTATTTTACACATTTCATCAATTTACATCATCTTCAAATTCTCAACAGAAATGTGACTTTTATGCCCTTGAATTTTTTCAATTTTGGTGTTGTTAGCCTCTTCCTTTGTAAAAAGGTGACAAATTATTGTGCTTTTACCCTTATCTAGTAGATCATTCGAGGAATAGTATAGACATGTCTTTGAAAAAAGAGAAGGGGAATTAAAAGTCTTAAAACTGATAAATGGCTGAGTCGCATTCAAAAACTTCAACAACTTGCAGTTAGGCACTCTGGTGGAATTCCTTCACATTCAGAAGCATGTCTTGCTATTAACAGTCATCTTTGAGAAGGAAAAATCCTTCTTCCAACCACCACCGAGATTCATCAAAAAATCAAAATTTGTAAAATTGGCTTGAGGATAGAAATTACCTACTTGCCACCCCTTTTGCCTCTCTTCTTCTCGATGATAGGAGTGACAAAAACCCTTCTTCTTCTCTCCTCCCCTTCCTCTACATCACAGACTGCTTATTTTGGAAGTATCCAATCTCTCTTCCTGTCTTCCCTATAAGCTTCCTTATTAACTTTACCCCACGACCTAAAAAGGGGATTTTACCAAATATTCGCCCTTCCTCCTCATCTTCGAAGCGTTCAGAGTAATCCATGCTGATTCCAAGCCATGCCCACTCCAATATTGAGTCCACGCCTAACAAAAGGTTCTCATCAAACAACTTCTTAATATAACTATTAAATTCTGAGGTTTGTTCACCTATCTCCAAATCCCATCCTATGATAACAGAGATGACATCCAAATTCACCCTTTGTTTTACCAATATGCCTTGGAATTACTCGCCGAGAACTGCTAAGGCTGCATCAGCAACCTCCTAGTTCTTGATCTTCAAGAGACCTTTCATTCTCTCCTTTCTTATCAGACCTTTGAAGCTCTTTTATTGCTTATCAGTATCAATAAAAAATGCGGCCTCCATTATCATGCAGTTCATAGAGAAGAGAAGAAAGAAAAGAGCACTAAACAAAAAATAAAGACTTCCAAAAGGCTTGTTACATTAAGGACAATATTTAAAAACTGCTAATGCCTACAAGCTTAAACAATAACATCAACGGGCTGCAAGAGCCAACACATCAATTAATCATTACACATTCTTACCAATATTCCAATACACAGTGACTTTGGATGATGAGGTAATTAATACCTTTATAAGACTAACCAAATAATAAGCTATGAAGATCTTGTCTAGCTCCTCCTAAATATAATTTCTTCTTCTGAATTGCTTGCAATTTTTTGTATCTTTCCGTTTTGTTAATGCTCATTTCACATGAAATTTTCCCACCAAATTTAAATAACATAAATAATATCAACTAAAGAATTATGATTGATCATCAAGTTTTTAAATCATAGAAGTGACAATGTTTATAAACATCAAATTTTAATTCAAATATTTGGCACCTGACAATTGTATAAGTGCTGGAGAAATAAAAATGACATCTAAGAGTGTCAACGCAGCTTGTAGGACTCTTCAGCAACCCCAATGAAGTTAACGTAGCTCACTATATAAATGCAGCCCTACTATAAACTTACACATCTCTTTTAAGAACAACACCCATCCTCCTAAATTGATCACGCAGCTAGACTAAAGGATGACACAACCTGCTGAAGAGGTGACATGACCTCTTTGTGTGGCACAAACATTATTAAAAAATGAGAGAAAAATTAATTCAGCTTGGAAAAGCTCTATATCAAATATAAATTGATAATTCTTCCTCCAATTCGGTATACCTCAGTACCAAAATGAATTCATAGAATCAAAATTAAATATTTAGAATTTTAGTAGCAAAATTCATCATCGATCAGTGATGATTCAAATTGAAAAAATGAGGAATCAGTCCTCAAACCCTAGCCTTTCTTCTCCACTTCTCAAAACATAATTTTTTTCAAGTGAACAATAAGTGAGTAAAGTGATTTTTCGAGTTGAATATATAAGATTTTTAAAAAAGCTTCAACTTTACTTTTCACTTAAGTAGCTTCTTCAACACAAGATCATTTTATAACATTAATGCTATAAAGTCATAAAGTTATTAAATTAAAATAACTTAATTTAATAACAACAATTAAAATATGAAGCCAATGAATCTATCTGACTAAAACAAACTAACTTCTAACAACAAAGCCCCAAGCTCAAACTACCCTGCTAGAAATAGCCTTCTGCCAAAAATAGACTTACTATAAATAGTAAGTCCCACAAATTGGAGATCCCTAATAAATGATCCTGAACATATGATAACCCTATGCAGACCCCCTGCTAATCTAGGCCATACCCAAAATACAACTTACTATAAATAGTAAGTCATTCAATCTGACCCAAACAAAGAGAAGACTTGGTAACCAGAACCTCCAGAATGGAATCCAATCACTGGCTCTGCCAAATGACCCCCTTTGATCACTTGATTAGCTTACGAGGGTCACCAAAATAAGCTAATCCCAAGAGACTAAAAAATGGGGATATTGCAGTCCTCCCTTCCCAAGATTGCTTGTCCTCAAGCAATCAGGAAAAAAAGAAACATCACAGTCCACCTAGATCCCAAGGATGGTCATGAGTAATGTCTGAATCCTCACCATACTCCTATGATGAAATCATCGGCATCAATAGTACAAAAATTAGCAAATGAGAAACTGCACTCAACCCCAAACAATTGACATCACTAACAATGTCATTTGAAGACAAGCTGTAGGTGTCGATTGAAGAAACAACCTAGCAAAACTCAACCCAGCTAAAACATCAACTTTTTCAATACTTGAGTCCCTTTCTAACTGACACTCACACCCAATTGCACTGAGAAGATGACAATGACCAAATGTACCTAAATCACTATTACCAACTCTAACCTCTGATAAATTGTCCTGGGTGTGTGGATACTGCAAGTAGTCTAACTTGCAACTGTCGATCCCATCTACACAAGATGGAGCTAACCCATCCCATAATCGATGGTATGAAACTGGAGCCAACCCATACTGGTGTGAAACCAAATTCTCTACCTATGGGTCAAACAAAAAATGATGAGAACTCCTCATAGTGTAATGCCAATAAAAACTCCTAATATCTTTCAAGGGCTCATCAGTATTAGTCTGGGAATCAAAAAATGGCTCCAATCTCTGACTCTGAACTACCGGTCGGGCATGATACTGAGCAATCCTCTTAGCAAACCTAACCTTGAAATCCCTATGGGGAACCATAGTAGATATAGTCTCTACAATCTTTCCCACCAACCTCTGAATAGCACGAGAGCCTTGAATGTGAGTACCCTCAAACACTCTGTATGAATCCTCTCACACATCCAAACTCTCCAATCAATACTCCATGAAGGACTCTGTGTAGTAGAAATTATATGTGGAAGCATCAACCTTCTCCCCTATGATCCACAACTAATTCCTCTAAAAATGTGGCACTACCAATTGTCCAATGCTATCAGCTATATGAGATGAAGAAATAGATTCACTTCCAGTAAAAGGAAGAAAATCAATATGATAGCTTGATTCCACTCATACTCTTACCTCATTTGTACCTACTACACCCATAGCCTAGACAAATGTGTTTGCCAAATCATCATGTCCTTCATCCCCAACTATAGAAACCAACTCACCACAAACCACCTCAATGTGCAACCAAACTGGGTTTGGGGCTGGTGTGGACCGAACATGCTCTAACTCCATGGTCACTTCCTATAATCATGAGTGTGACTCCTAGAAAGCCAACCGAGTACACTACAGTGAGTCTATAGTCACCTCTAACTCATGGGTAAGATCAACTACCTCCCCCTCTTTCCCTAAAAATTTCTCATAACAGGTACTCACCCACTCTAAAAGGTAATCCCCATTAGTGACTAATTGAGAATAATTATGATTTAAGACCCTATCAGCCTCTCGAAGCACATGAACCTCTACTAGGGAAAGAATACTACACTGTGCTCATCTGACATTGGAGCACCCCAACTAGATATGACCAACATATGATTAATAGCATCACAATGGTCAATGGTTGAAGAAATGTATTTTTCATTCACCTTCAGCTTACTAGACACATGATGCCTATGTAAGCCTTGCCTCCTATGCAAGCTCTCTATCCCACTAACTGCACTATGATAGGAGGCTGAATTAGAATGGCTCACCACAAGATCACTCATACGTGAGCTATCATCTTCACACAACTCTGCATCCGAAATAGAACTACTATGTAACACAACCAACTCCTCATCTAAAGGAATGGAAGCCCTCATAATATCAATCTCCTCTCATGCTTCGGTGTCCACCTCAATAGTAAGATCCTATAAACATCAATCTTGGGACTCATCCAAAACCTCCTCGGATTCATCACCCAACATCTCACAAGGGGTGGCATACCTAGTGCATCTCATAGCATCATCGAATGTATCATTAGATGTGTCCATACTATCTACATCCACATCTCCTATTAAAGCCTCAACTACTGAGACCTAACTCTGCACACATGGCTCAATGTCAGACTGTAAACCAATAATGTTGGAGCATGAACCACCATCTACTGACTCCACTATAATGCCTAGATCACCAAAATCACATCTAGGTGACTCCATACATACATCGGTTCCATATGAGGAAGCAATAGCCTCTTGCACTGGAGAAACACTACGATAGCAAACGTAAAAGTCTCCAATAACAACTCCCTCCTTGTAAGATTTTGAACACTCAGTGACAACTACAACATCAGTTTCCTCTGAACTAACTATAGCGACTACTCTCAGAGCCTCAACCTGCTAAAGCTCAGTGTTACTATCCACCAAGGGCACTGATACATCCACATGTCCCTGAGAAATAAGTCCATCATCAGCATTGCAAATAGAACTAGTAGGTGTTGTACTAAATATAGGTACATATGCATCATGGACACCTATTGGGGAAAAATCAAGCTTTCTTCCCTATAATCTCGATGTTGGCCTTCTAAAAGAAGAAACCATATATCTCGATGCCCTCTCAACTATCTCTAGATCCAACAAGCTCTCTACCAACCTTTGTTGATGAAGCTTAAGATTCTCCATACTTAACATCAAGGCATTTATTTCCTCTCTTTTTCCCACACTACTACGCCAACTCTCAGAACTAGGCCTCCTATATTTGTCCATAGCGAGAAAATGCGAGAGTGTTGATCACTCTTAATATAAAATAAAAATAAAAATGAATTTCATACCCCACAAGATGGCAAGAAACATGCTTTGATACCACTATGAAGAACTTGTCTAGCTCCTCCTAAATATAATTTCTTCTTCTAAATTGCTTGCAATTATTTGTATCTTTGTGTTTTGTTAATACTCGTTTCACATGAAATTTTCCCACCAAATTTAAATAAAATAAATAATATCAACTAAAGAATTCTGATGGATCATCAATTTTTTAAATCATAGAAGTGACAATATTTATAAATATCAAATTTTAATTCAAATATTTGGCACCTGGAAATTGTATAAGTGCTAGAGAAATAAAAATAACATCTAAGAGTGTCAACATAGCTTGTAGGAGTCTTCAAAAACCCCAATGAAGTGAACGCAACTCACTATACAAATGGAGCCCTACTGTAAACTTACGCTGCTCTTTTAAGAACACCCAGTCTCCTAAATTGATCATGTAGCTAGACTAAAGGATGACGTAGTCTGCTGAAGATGTGATGCAACCTGCTGAAGAGGTGACATAGCCTCTTTGTGTGGCACAAATTTTCTATAGAGTAATTATGCTAGCATCCAAAATAAACACAACTTGTACTTGTAGATTTCATCTTAATGGAAGATATATCAACCTCCCAAATGAATATTATTCAAAAACTAGAGAAAAATTGATTCAGCCTAGAAACCCTTTGTATCAAATATAAATTGATAATTCTTCCTCCAATTTGGTATACCTCAGCACCAAAATGAATTCATAGAATCAGATTTAAATATTCAAATTTTTAGTAGAAAAAATCATCATCAATTAGTGATGATTCAAATTGAAAAAATGAGGAATCAGTCCTCAAACCCTAGCCTTTCTTCTCCACTTCTCAAAACACAATTTTTATCAAATGAACAATAAGTGAGTAAAATGCTTTTTCGAGCTGAATATTTAAGATTTTAAAAAAGATTGAAATTTACTTTTTTGACTTAAGTAGCTTCTTCAACGCAACATCATTTTATAATATTAAAGTTATAAAGTCATAAATTTATTAAATTAAAATAACTTAATTTAATAACGATAATTAAAATATGAAGCTACTGAATCTATCTAACTGAAATAAACTATCTTCTGAAAATAGAGCCCTGAGCTCAAATTACCCTACTGGAAATAGCCATCTACCAAAAATAGACTTACTATAAATAGTAAGTCTCTCGAATTGGACATCCTTGATAAATGATCCCGAACATCTGATAACCCTGTGCGGACCCCCTACTAAATGAAGCCATACCCAAAATACCACTTACTATAAATAGTAAGTCATCTAATCTTACCCAAACAAAGAGCAGACCTGGCAACCAGAACCTCTAGAATGGAATCCAATCATTCGCTCTGCCAATTGAACCCCTTTGATGACCTGATTAGCTTACTAGGGTCACAAAACTAACTAATCCCAATAGACTAAAAAATGGGGACATTACATAAGAAATCTATCTTGTCACACAAAGTAAGAAGCCACCAAAGAAGGAAATCACTTCATAAAAGAAATTATGAGAAAACAAGGAAGGAGCCTAAAAAATCTCAATGTTGAGATCATCCACATTAACTAAGGAAACTTCCCACTTCAAAAGCACATCTTCCTCCATGTTGCCACTTCTTGTGATTTGGCCAATCTTGAAATTTTGAAAACCTTTTAACTCCTCCAAAATTAAATTGATTACAAATTTTAAATGCCAGACAATACATCCACCATTTTCTAGAGCTTGGATAATAACTTGAGAGTCCCCTTCTAAAAATATCTTATTAAAATTAATTTTTTACCTATTTTGACAGCTAGCAAAGCTGCCATAGCCTCGACTTCATTGTTGGTTTCATCCTTGAGCTTTTGAGAAGCACACACCTTGACATTACCCAAACAATCTCTAACAATCACCCCTACACCTAAGGGACCTGGGTTTTCACTCGCTACACCATCAAAATTAATCTTCCACCAACCTTCCTTAGGCTTACTCCAAGAAACCACCTTATTAGAAATCTTCTTTTTAATTTCTACTCCTCCTTTACTAGAGAATCTGATCTTAACCCCTGGCCAACTATGTTGGATTAATATATCTTTGGAAGAGTAAAGGGTGTAAGAATTGAGATGAGCAGTTGAGGAACTTAAAACCTCTTCAATAGAAGTATTGATTCTGTTCATGATTCTATTTAAAGACTCCACTTTATCTTGAAAGATTCTCCTATTTCTTTCCTTCCAGATTTCCAAAATAACAATTGAAGTAGAGATAAGCCAAAAAACCGAGAGGGTGGACCTATTTGGAGCCATTGGCCAACTGAAAAAAAAATCCTTAATAGTATTTTTAAGAGGTCCACACCAACCCAACTTCTCATGCACCATTTTCCAACATTCCTATGCAAAGATGCACCTTACTAAGAGATGATCAACATCTTCTAAGTCGGCATCATAGAGGATACATTTGGTTGGACCAATAAAACCATACCTTTTCATCCTCTCCTCTATTAATATCTTCCCATGGGTAGATATCCAAGCAAAATAACCATTCTTAGGGAGAAAATCTCTATTCTAGAAGAGTTTATGAGTCCAATCAAGGGATTCTCTTTCTAAATATTTTAAATCATAGCCTATCTTAATAGAGTATTTTCCACTTTTAGCAGCACACCAAATTAATTTATCTTGTTTACCTGAGAAGGTATCAACTCTACTCCTAAGAATATGACTCACCAACATCTTGTGGTCTTCAAGGGGCCCCAAGTTATCAATGCACTTCCATCCAAGTTGATGACCAATATTGGAGTGTTTAGGTTTAAGGTAGTCACCAACCTTATCACCCTACAAATTCATGAAGGTGTTAGGAATGGGAACACTGAGAGGGGGCATGAATTAGTTTTCTATTTGTTATTACTTTTTATGATATCTTGAAACTTGAATTAATTGCTTAAAATTGAAATGAATATCAATGTAAGTAAGCTAAAAAAACAATAACACATAACACCAAATATGATTACGGGAAAGCCCAAATAGGTAAAAACCTCAGTGGGAATTGACATCCACTAAGAACTGCACTAGTGTATTATGATCCCAGTTAGAGGATCTTACAACCCTGTTAGGAGTTGATATTTACAATGTATTAAGTACAATATGGCCTTGTCAAGGGTCAGAACCTATTAGGATTCTTTTATAATAACCCTGTTAAGGGTGGTGGATCACTTCCAAAGCTCAATACTCAATGAGAAGGCTACAACTTCCTAGATATTAGATACACGCTATATCTGCCAATGGTGAACTGGTGCTTTGACACAGCTTGTCTGATCAGTTCCTTTTGTGCAATGATGCTTTAGCCTCTTGTAAAGCTCTACAACATTCTAAATTATCTTCACATACTTTTTCTCTGCTACTATCAACTCTCTATCTCATACCTTCTTTAAATATAAAGGTGCATGTCTTATTTATATGTGCAAACAAAACTATTCACTAGGTTGGCCTTCAACCTATTCCATACACTACTTCCAAGTGAATTGGCTCAAGTGTGTTTACATATAATGATATTAACATGTTTATAACCTAAATAAAATAGGCGCATAGCCTTTACAAAATAATGTTATACACGCTAACCAAAATACCAACAATCGGCTCTATGCTCTATTTTGTTCTATCACTCACTGTCTGTGTCACTTCATCTAAATGTAACTTCTTCATACTAGATCATATGATCATGCTCTCTTAGACTTAGTATGATTACATAATCAGAATCTTATCTTCAAAGGTGCATGCCATAACTCAGTCATACACACGTGCACTGATTCTCTGTTCATCTGGTACTCTGTTGATTGTCTTGTCTTCCATACTTAGCCATTTTCCTGATCTTCTACATTATGTATGTTGGAAAAATGGTCAGCGCTCCACTCAGGATTTGTGACATGGCTTAACTGCCTCCTGTGTATTCTATAAGTCTAGTGGTTGTATTGGGCATTAACAGGTCGATCTTTTGGTGCAACGACAACCACTACTTATAACAAGTGGTATGAGAGCTTGGTCATAGGTTTGAATCCCCTCAAGTAACACTGAGGAGGAGATTGTTGGAAAAATGGTCAATTCTCCCATCAGGATTTTTGACATGGCTTAACCGCCTCCCATGTCTTCTATAAGTCTAGTGGTTGTATCGAGCATTAATAGGTCAATCTTTTGGTTCAATGGCAACCACTACTTGTAATAATGCACTGACCCCAAAACTTCATATGACTTTGTTTCCATAATGAAAACACTTAATTATAGTCATATATAATAGTATAGTCAAATTTCCAACAATCTCCCTCTTTGTCATTAATGGCAATAAAGGAATATGGTGAAGTTACTAACTGTATCTTTATACAAAACTTTCTAACATATACTCTATCTTATATCTCCCTTATATTATATACTTTACTCCCTTTTTACATCATATTTACTGCTCCATATTATCCCTTAATATATACTCTACCCCCCCTTTGACATTAATGAAAAAGGTTCTCAAAACAATGTGTCTACAAGTACTTACACAATGAATACATCCGGATATGCAATCTTCAAGTTATGGATCTCTTGCCACCAAAATGCTTTCAGTGCATCTACAATCTGAAGATGGGTGCACAAAGAATAAGTCAAATTCTCCATCTTTTCCAAATTTGTATATGGGCCTTGGTAATGTGTCATAATAGTGGCATCATCTCCTTGATGTTCTGATTTAACACAACTAGTGAGGGCACAAGTGGATGTCTTAACTATGCTTGCCTAGCCCTTATCTTGGCCATTTCTTGCTCCGCCTTCTCAATCTCATCCAATTGTCCTTGGTAGATATTATTGCACATGTTTATATCTCATGAGGGATCTAGCACTGATTTAGTCACAACTACCATTACAGTTTCAGCCTCTTGGATCTTCTTAGAAAGGTCTTTAGTAAGCTTATCTTTATTCATACAATCTTCTATTATCTTTCTTCCCTTAGCTGTAAAATATTTTAGTATGGCTTCAACAACCTTTAGTGAATTGAGGTCAAGTGCGGAGTTACTAATCAATTCACTTAGCCTCTTTTTAAGATATTTTTATTTTGCAACCTTGGATGCAGATTCTTCTAGACTAGAGAAATTTGTTTTAAAACTTGATAGGATGGAGCTAACATCCTCCACTGAGTGTACACTAGATAGTTTTTTGTCCTCATGCATTAAGCTATTTAGGATGTTGACTTATTCAACAAATAATGGATTCCTCATAACGTATTTCTCCTTGGCCTTTTCCATTGCTAGCACATTGATCTTAATCAGGTCTTCTTCTCCCCATGGGTCTAGATGTGAGGCCTCACCCTGAGCCTATCATAGCCATTCAGTTCTACATTTGAGATAGACATATTTGATGATTATATTTTGATGCTCTATGGATTTCAATGATACCTTATGTTATGTTTTTTATCACTTTAGTAGTTTGATGCACATTATATTATGATTGGATAATGATTAATGAGACATCAGTTTGGAAATTACATGTGTGTTTTTAATTCTGATTAATGAATGAATTATGATGTCATGAGGATATTTAATTTTCAAATTAAGTTATATATGTATGCAATGATTATGTTTCAAGTTTAATTTAGTGATGAATTGTATATTCCATGATGAGATGTATGTAGGTTATGGATGAACGATTATTGTCATGTGAATTATGAAATGACAAATGAAATTATCTTGATTACTAATGTTATGAATTTACATGTTTTATTTCCTTGGAATACTGATATTGGACTTGAGTGTGCAGGGAAATAAGCCATGGCAAATTTGGGGAACCATCGCAGAGACTAATGTGGAAATCCATTTGAGCCAAGGTTGCTTCTAGTGAGAAGCCAAAAACCTTGTTGTAATGTACTTAATTTGTAAAAGTATGATGCATGAATGTATTTGATTTATTTGTTAATTGTAAATGTTATTTATGTTGAGATTGCCCAAGTGGATATGCCACATGGCTTGTGATATGTCATTTTTGGGTTGTGTCACTTGACACTTGTGTGTGTACTTGCGACCATGCCATGTCCACTTGGGGATTGGTTGAACACCAACCTAAGATAGTACCCTTGAGGATCCCCATGAGAAATCTCTTGGTTAGGGAGCTTGAGGTAGTGTCTTATCTTTGAATTTCGAATTTGAACTTATCATGCACTTTTGGAGGGTTAAAAAGGTGCCTAGGGGAGTGTTTAGGCCATTTTTAGTTACCCCACTTGATATACCATAGGGTAAGGGTCATTTTTCACCATAGGATAACCCTTGGTTGACCAAATGACCCATCCAAAAGTTGGTTTACCAAGATGGACGAAAATCAAATTTTGGGACCAAGTTTTGGAAAGATCACCACCCACTAAAAAGGTAGTCCTTATCCCACCTTTTTAGCTTACCTTTGTAAGAGACCAAATTTGGAAACCATGTAAGGGACTTAGGGAAGACCACCCAATAGGAATGAAATCTTATCCATAGGAGTTTGTGTGGAGGCCTTTTTAGAGGGGACTCTTCTTTTGGAAGATTTTGACACCCACTCTCTAGATTTAAAGATTTGCTAATTTGGAGAGGACTTTGAAAAGTGGAAAAGCTCTTCATCAACTTTCTTCCGTAGCTTGGATCAAGGTTGGTGGTATTCTTCATTTTTCTTATTCTTGTTTTCATGATGAGAGAAAGAGCTCTCTTGTATGTTATTTGTTTGTATGCAAAATGTAGTTATTGTTTCTTGTACTGTATGTGGTTAAGATCTTGTTCTTAGTGTGATAATGGAGGATTTGTGATTCTTAAGTTTGTTGTAGTGTTATTTCCTTTGTGTTGTGAAAGTGTAGTTTTTATGGATGTTATGAGAATCATGAACTTGTTGTTGAGCATGGTTTTTTAGCATTGTAAATATGTAGTCTCATTTGTTGGTTTTTGAAGTTTTCTTGTATGTGTTGTAGTGTTTTGTTGAGGTATTTCTCAAGGCCATACTCACCCTTGGGAGGGAAGAGTAGTCTTGGGGGTGAAGGGTATTGTTGGGACATTCAAGGGTGTAGAGTCTCTCCTTGGATAGGAGAGGGATGAAACATGGATGTATGGGCTCCATGTAGCCATCTCTATTATATGTTTTGTATATTGGGGGTCATAAGGAGTTTGTTGAGATTGTGTTTGTGGTGAAAAATTCATGATGAGGAAGCCAAGTGATGGCTTATCTCTTATCATGAGATGTGCTTTCTCCCCTTGAAATGGTTCCACCTTCACCCCTCTTTTGAGTCATTTGAGACTCTTTGTGTTAACCTTGGAAGGGAGATTTCATTATGTATTATGCTGTATGTGTTGTTATTGTGGGTTTGCTTGATTGTCTCCTTGTCTTTGTGATGGTTTCCCTAGCTCGGGGGTGGCTTCATAGAAGCCTAGGTTGGGAGGTGAGCACTCCTTGGCCTATGCATTTTTATTGCATGATTTTGGAGCTATTGAAGACTTCATGGTTGGAGTTGAAATCTTGAAGAGTTGTTGATATTTCATTTTTGAGTTGGATCACTTTTGTTTCAAGATTATTGTTATTGTAAGGGAATTTGAGAATCCCTTGAGTTTGTGTAATGGAGTTATCACTCCAAGCCATGTATTTGTTTTAAGTGTGTTGTATCAAAATTATGAAGAAATGTTTAGTTTTCTCTTTTGATAGTTTTATGTTCTTATGATTAATAAGAATTGATGCTCAAGTTGATACACATTGTTGTTATTATAATGGTTTTTCAAAATATGAAATAGTAAAAGTGCATTTTCAGTTTCATAAATTTCCCCTTGAAATAGTCATTGTAAATTTGATAATGATAATGTGAAAGGAATACAATGTTAATAAATGGAATCATGTGTAGAATGTATGCTTGGAAAATGTATAGTTGAGTATTCAAAATTTATTCAAGCAATCACTTTAGAAATCTGAATATTATTATGGACAATAGTTTATCCTATTAAATAGGTGAAAGGAGAAGGAGGAATTAAAATTTTTAAAAAAAATTTAGATGTTTGTGATAATAGTTTTTGTTAAATCCATTGTTGAATGTAAAGTTTTGTAGGAGAAATTCCATCTTATCATATGTGTTATAACTAGATCTAATAAAACCTCTTAGACCTTTTAGAAAAAAAGGAGAGAAAATGCCAAACAAAAAAACTAAATAGGAAGAGAAATAAATCAACAAAGTGAAGAGAGAAACAAGTGAAAGAAAACAAGAAAAAAAAGAAAGTTGAAAAAGAGACCTACAGGTCTTTGGAAAATGTATGGGAAAGATTTCCCATACATTTTCCTTTACACAGTGAATAAACAATAATTTTTCCTACATCTACTTGGCATCAAATATAATTTTATAATGCTATGTCAAAAAGAGAGCCTATGCTATCCTACAAGCAGACTAGCCCTTTGGGGGACCCACTTGGGTGGTCATCCCAAAAGGGTCCTCAAGGAAAAAAATAAAATAAAAATATAATATGAACCAACTAGCAAAGAAAAAAAAATAATATACTTTAGGTTTTAACAAAAAATAATAATTTATCATCAAAAAAATCTCCCACCCCCACGTTGGTGGGCTAACCCAAGTTGCAATTCAAAAAAAACAATATTAAATGAAATTTTGTTAAAAACAAATTAAAAAAAAAAGAAATTGTAAAAAATAAAATTAATAAATTAATATTGGGGGGGAGGGGGGGGGGGCGGGGAAACACGGGCCCCCACACCCCCTTGGGCACGCCGCCTCATCAGACAGCCCCTGCAAGTACAGGTACCACACTGCCATGGTAGTACGTACCGCACTGCCATGATAGGCGGTACTCTACAGCACAGGGTACCATGTTGTCCTACGGAGTAGGCCCCCACGACAGTCCCAAAGGGACTTTAAAAAAAGCAAGGTTCATTTTATTTATTTATTTATTAATTTGTTTAACAATTAATAAATCAATTTAATTTGCTATTAATTTATTAATTAATTAATATTAATTAATAAATTAATTAATTAATAATTTTTATTTTCATTTTAAATTTTTATTTTTTTTGTTATTACTAATAAATGTTGTTAACAAATATAATAATTAATTAATATATTATGATAATATATTAATTAATATATTATATTAATTAATATTTGTTAATTAATTAATAATGTTATTAATTAATTTTCTTTATTATAGATTAGCTTAACCTTTCAATATGGTTATCTATAAGAGTGATATGCTAATCAATTAATGATTAAAAGTGGGATCTACTAGCATGAAAAGGTTTATTAATTAATGTGAGTGGATAGATTTAGCTAATTAACCTAGCATACTTATTGAATTAGTATACCTTGAGAACATATTTGTGTCTTGGAAATTACTTCCTTGACCTAGTAAACAACACCGGATGTGAATTTAGTTCCGACCATTTCTTCTCGTCCATGAATCTTGTTGACACAACTCACTAGTGGCCTAACAGAATTGAAGACTCCTTTTAACAATTGATTAATGCACTTGTGACTTAGAGTATAGACAATAGATTGGTTTTAGTATTATCCTTGGTGGTCCACCTTAAACCTTAACTCTTAAATCCTTAAAAATAAAAAAAGGTTGGTGTGTTTTTGGAGTGAAATTTTATGGGCATGACACTAGACTTGTTGTATCATGAGTCAGACTTGACAACAATGACATTGATGGCATAAGAGTGATAGGTTTGATGACCATCACTTCTATCTTTACTATCAAAGGTTCATCTTTCTTCTCTTCATCCTATTTTTATTTTTATTTTTCTTTCTCCTCTTCTTCTTCTTGTCCTATTAGATCCTCAATCTGAATTTCTTCTTACTGATTAGGTGAATTATCACCACATAGAAAATTTCAGCCTCTTCTGTGCTTAAAAAAGCTTCCTCAAACTTGTCAAGGTCTTTTTATGTGGCCGCCATTGATATCTCCACATTATCAATCATAATTGTATCATCTGTTGTTCCAGGTATGGGCATAGACTCCATTGCATTAGTAGACATTGTCACTGGGGGTGTTGAATCTTATGTACCTATTATAGGTACATTAGGAACCTCAGATGATTTTTCTTCCTTAGATGGGGCTTGGGTTGTAGGCATAGTGGGAGGATACATGTGTCTATCTGGGAATACCTTCTCAAATGCCTTTTCTATTTCCTTAGCAACCAACTCATGCTCATTGTTCATGATCTGCATAGTTCTTAGCTTTGTTCTAAGGTGCGGCTTCACCAAATCGAATAATAGTATTTTCTCTTCAATTGAGCATATAGGGAGGCTTTCATCCATTATCTTCTCCCTTATTTTGAAGTCTTCCTCAATAGCCCATCTCTTTAAAGAGTAAAAAATATTCCATACACTATCAAGAATGACTGTCTTAAGTTCCAAGACTATTTTCTTGAACTTGAGCATGTGCTTGATTATCATGGAATGTATTTATGATTTGTCTATCTCATTATATTTCTTATAGAACTTTCCTACTTGATGTATTATTCCTTCTACTATCCTGGCTCTTAATACTTGAAGATTTGGTCTGAATCCTACGTCGAGAGGTGCTTGAGTGCTCCTCCATTGACTTATGGTTGTCCTAGAGGATGGATGGCTTGTGCTAGTCTACTTCTTCCTCTTGGGAATCCTACTATACTCAAGAGGTGGTGTGGACTCCAAGTCAATTATATTTGTGGGTGCATGAGTGATATCATCTATCTTACTCTTCTTCTCCTTGGGATCATCCATTTTCTCAATTTTAACTTTCTTTTCCTTAGGGTCATCAATTTTATCTATTTTTTCTTTAGAAGAGGATGCACTCTCAAGTTGCATGGAAATATTGGCTTCCCTTGCCTTATCTAGGTCAGCTTGAGTGACACCATGAATCTTCAATATCTCAGATTTGATCTTTGATGCTTTCCTCTCGGTAATTGCACTATTCAAGACATCATCTACTTATCTTGTCTTTTCCTCATAAGTGCCCCATCTTGGTTCATTAGGGTCTTTTAGCACTAATAGGAGGACTTGTGCATATGATTCTAGGATATGTTACTCTACTTCATAACCAAGTGGATGCATCCACTTAGTATTAGGCTCTAGAACTTCCATACAACTTATGTCTATCTTCACCATGAAACAAATGTTGTCCTTGTACTTTTAAACTATGCTCTCAGGTATCCTATACCTCTGGATCTTTATTTTGAATGTCTTGATTTCCAATTCCATGTAGTCCTTCAAGGTACTTTCTAATGATGCCTTGAATAAAATCTGTGGCATTGTAGGCAGGCTCTTGTCTAAGTAGAGATCTGATACTTTTCTAAGTATATGGAAGTACATATATATTATTAGTGATCCAAACCTAAATATCTTGCTTTTTTCATGCTTGATTGCCCTGATATTGTCCATTAGTTGTGCATGCAAGATCTCACACAAGTTGAAGTCTCTATTTTCCTTTACAATTCTTATGGCTGCCAAAATAGTGGACATCAATTTTATATCTTTCTCTTCTATAGGCTCAATTGTCATCCCACGCTTATCACTCTGAGATTTGCAGGCTTGTTCTACTTGTTTCCTAACATCCTTTCTAGTGGGAAGGATGGTGCCATTCTTAGGTAATCGAGTCATCTCATGAATGAGATTAGTAGTTATTCTGATAGGGACTTCACCAATCCAGAATAAGTCATCACAAATTCTGCTCAAAAGAATCTTAATCCATTCGGATTCATAGAATTCATATGTTGTGGCATACTTAATAATAGGGTTATTATCTAAGTGTGCAAACTCATCCATGAATCTTTTGTCTAGATTCATCATGGTTTTTATATGAGACCTAATTCTATCCAATCCAACAGGCTCCTTCTTGTAATAAATATATGCGCATATATCCTGTATGTGCATTACTCCTATTGGGGTTTTATAAAATACTCCTTCCAAATCATCTAGGGTAAACTTGAATGGATGCTTCTTAAAAATATACCTCTTTCTTTCAAAAACATTGTTCAACCAACTGGTGTAGCCATAACTTACTTTTTTAAACACTTCAAATAGGTTTCCAAGGGTTTTTGAGCTGTCGCATCCGAACTAGGGCTTCAGAACAAACTTAACTTCCTTTCGCTAAAGAAATCAGCTACAATCTCTCAATGCTTAACTTCTTGATCTCATGTGCTCTCTAAAGGCTCGAACTCAAATGCAAATGTGTGAATAAAGGATATTTGGTGACTTTAAATCAATTTTTTGCCATTAATGATTTCCATGTAAACACAAAATGCAACAGAGAATTTCAATCTCCATCTCTGCTATTAATCTGGAGCTGCACTCTTACATACTGTATCAACTAGTCTCCAAATAGTTATAACCAAAGGTGCATACTATGAGAGTGAGTATACTAGCCGCATAGGGTTCTAGAGATAATATAGCTCCCCCTATGACCATGATAGTCATTTAACTATAAATAGGAGGTGCATCCATTGCAGATGCATCCTCAACCATTTCACCAACATTATTTGACTTTTCTTCCTTCTAAATCATGCTCATATCTTCTGTAGCTTTCACAAACTTGACTTCTCCTGATTCATCTAGAATTGATCCTTCTGACTTTTGAGGGCTTTCCTATTTTTGTGCTTTGATTTGCAGAACCTTGAAATGTGTCCAACCTTGTTGCATGAGTGACAAATAATTGGAGGCCTGATATTCCTCGATGTATTGATATGGGTCACCAATTTGCACTACCTAGCTGAGTGACCATTTTAATTATGTATCTAACATGTAATGTTCTAAGTAATTCTAACATTTTGTTGTGGATGACTTCTTTGATTTTGCTGAGTCTGATTTCTTTGATTTGATCTTCAATTCATAGCTCTATGACCAAACTTATTCCATGAATAATAGTAACCATTGAAAGTTCTTACCTCTTTGCAATCTCTTTCTATGTGACCATGCTTGTTATAGGCATAACAAGTTTTTTTACTATCTTATGCTCATCTTTAGATGGTTCTACTTTAACTTCAGTATGATCTTTATTCTTCTTATCTTTTGTAGGTTCTTTAATAGATTTCATTCTATCTTGTATAACATCAATCTGAACTTGGGCTTCATTAAATCCAATACCAGAGGTATCTCTTTTAATATTATGTGCATACAACTATGATTCTATTAGACCCTTTCTTGTGTGCAATTTATCAATATGATTCTTTGCTTCGGTCAATTCTGATTCTACTTTCTTCCTGAGGTTTTCTATCTCCAAGATTTTCATGTTTTCTTGCCTCAGTTCTTCATCCAACTACTTGTTTTCTTTGACATGTTCTTCATAGGCTTCTTGATTGTTAAATAGCTTTTCATCCAACTCTTCAATCTAATCCTTTAGAGATGTGTTTTTCTCATTCAACTTTTTGGCCATTTTCCCTAAATCACTATTTGAACAATCCTTCAAATCTTTTCTCACTTTTTTCATGAATACTTGAGAACCACTAACCTTTAGTTTCAGTTCTTTGATTTCCTCTTCAGATCTATCAAGGTCTTAAAGAGCTGCTTCAAGATTCTTCTTCAAATGTTTCACTTCTTCCAAACCCATGATCTCCTCAAGTGGTTAAACTTGTCTTCTGTAAGGTCCACCCCATTTCCACCTTTTCCTTGACACTTCGATGTCGGAGGATTAAGGGGTTTTGTAGTATCTGGATGATTGGTAAATCCCTAACATAATTGAACCTCAGGATAGACCTATATATTGTACCTTCATATTAGTACCTATCAATTAAGTGTTTCTATGACAAAGGAGATATCTCTAGGTTATTAATTGTGTAAGTGAATCTTGGATGTAGTATGTTACCCTGTGGATCATAGATCCAACTAGACTATTAAGGTTCCATTGAGTACTTTTGTCGAAAGGATTTGATTCGAGAAGTTGAGATGTAAATGCCAAATTAGTTATGTGTTAAGTCTTAAGTTTATCTTGGATTTAATTAATAGTTGATGTGATGATTCTAGTAACTCCTACGAGGAGGATGAGTAATTTTTTGATGATGTATTATATGGCTATACCATAGTGATGTTTTGGCAATATTTTTAGAACACTGAACAAGGATTTGTTAGATCCTAGACTAATAGGATTATTCTACATTTTGTTTTCCTAGATTAGGAAATTTAATCATACTTGTGATAAGAATTTTATAGGACCCAACTGTTATGGTTACCCCTTACCGATGTTGAACCATCGATTTATCTTAAATATTATACTAAGGAAAATTGAGATACTTGGACTCATTTGATTTACTGTTATGTTATGATGGACATGTTAGACTATACATTTTGTTGACTCTGTATGTGGATCCATGATTAGTGGATTTGGATTTGATCATGTTAGACTTTATTATTATCTTCATGTTTTGAGAATCTGAAGATTATCTTATGATGATGATAGATTATGGATGATCTTGATTTCAATTGAAGTATGAATTGAGTTATGCAAATTGAATTTATTTGATGTGATTATTGAATCCTATATGATTACGTATAGACAATTGAATTATGACATTTCATTCTATGTGATTGAATGTTCAATTGAATTGTGTAAGATCATTATTTGTTGTGTGATTTCATGTATGCAATTGAGTTATGAATAATGTGTGGATATTACATCTTATATGTTTATATGTGATGGTTTTCTTCCTTGAATTACTGATGCTGCATTAAGGTTTTGCAAGTGGAAGGACCATGGAAATATTTGGGGAAACCACATTGAATGCATGTGCTAACAGTAAAGCCAAGGCCGCATCTATTGAAGAGACTAGAGCCTCATTGTGAAGTGTTTTATTTGTAACCGTAATGTGAATGTATGTGTAGGAATGTTAAGTGTTGTAATATTATGGGCATACCTTAATGGTGATGTTAATTATGTGAGTGTCACTTGACACTAGAGTTATATGTTAACTAAGGTATGTCATGTGGTTGGAATGTGAGAGCAAGTTCTAGAAGCTTCCTTGGGGGGCTTATTCAAAGTGCATCCACTTGTCATAGGACCCCCAAGTGAAGTCATATCTTACATTTTCGTGCATAAACTGAACCATGGTTTTTGGAGGGTTAGGGGGTAGTTTCATGCATTTTTAGGTAGCCCATTCCTTGTACCCATAGGTGAGGGGTAATTTTAGCATGGGAGAAGCCATATTTTGACCTTTTTTCCCCTCCAATAGTGCCCATTTAATCTTGAACGAATTTTGCAACTTGCATCATGGACCCAGAAGTACTTCCTACGACCATCTTTATGAGGGTTGTGGAGAGTTGGTAGGGGGTCCCTTTTTAGTAGAACTTTTAGAGGGGTTTGAGTTGTTCACCCACTCTCTACTTTTAGAGACCACTAAAACTTGGAGAAGGAAAAATCTTGGGATAGAAGAAGGAGAAGGCTCAAAACTTCATCATTTTGCATTGGATCATAGGTTGGAGGATCTTGCTCTTCATTTCTCTCATTTTTGTTGTAGTAGTTGTATGTGTTGAGTAGTTGTTCTTTGGCTCCCCATGGTTGGTCATGGAGGAGGCTTGCATTTCTTATTTTTTGTGTTTTAGCTCCCCATGGTTGGTCATGGTGAGAGCAAGCAGGTATTGTGTTTTTATTGTAATTGTATTTGGGGTTGTTTTACTCTTGGATTCACTCACCCTTGGGAGGGAAGAGCAATCAAGAGGGGGTGTGGGAAATGGAGGAAACTCCATGTGTAGAGTCTCCTCCATGTGTGGGGAAGGATGAAGCTTGGGTGAGTGATTTTCCCCAAGTAACCTTGCATATAGCCCATGAGGCATTGGGGCTATAAGGAGGGAAGATTGGCCATGTGAGCCTTGTTATGATAATGTGCTTATTTGGGTCCATGTGTGGCCTTGTTTTGATATTGAGCATATTTGGGTCCATGTGTGGCCTTATTTTCATGTAATGGTTATCTCCATGGGTTGTCCACCCACACCCCACAAAGGAAATTCTGGGAATTCCTTAGTTATTACCTTGAGGGAATTTGGGTTTTGTTTAATGAATGTTTTCTTGTAAGTGTTTGAGTCTGAGTGTATGTATCTCATTTGATGTGGTTTCCCCAAGCTCAGGGGTGGCCTCATGAGAGGCCTAGGATGGGAGGTGAGCTCCCATGGTCTTTCCCTTGCCTTGTATATATTTGCAGATTTGTGGAAGCTCAAAGAGGAGCTATCATGGAGGTTTTCATCTTTTGGATGGTTGTGAGAAGACAACCCATTCATTCCTTTGTGAAATCTCTCTTTGTATTTGGACTTCTATTGATGTAAAAGAGTTAATGTAATGCTTTTTACATTGGAGCTATTGTGAAGATGAAATAGATGAGAGACTGTCATTTCTTGATCTTTCATTGTGTGGTATTATCCTTTGCAATGATTTATTGTAACTATGAAGATGTAATTGTATTTGATGTATTTGTGTATGTATTGAAATGGATTCCTTAATGTTTATGATGAATTCTTGCATACGTTATAAAAGATCTCTCTCTTTCTTTATAGTTGATAACACTCTTTCTTTGCAAATGAGTTATCAATATTGATAGATTAAATATTGTAACAATTTCATTATGATTCCATATTTGGGTTGATATAAGAATATTGTAGTACCCATAAGATGATTGAAATGTCATGAATGTTGATAATGATCTCTATATATGATTCATATCACTCTTTTAGTCCTATAAATTGTAATGAAACAACTATGAAGAAATGAACAAATTAGTTTTTATGTTGATATCTCAATTGATTTGCAATCAAACTATATTTAATCCTTATTTCAATACACTATTAATTTTAAGACTATAGACTTCCTAATGCATTCAGGAAACTAATAAAATTATGATGTTATATTACCCATAATTAGCAAGTTTAAAAAAAAATAGTGCACTATTAAAATAGCACTCTTCAGATTTTGGAGAGCAAAAATACTCTCTGGATTTTGTATGGGATAAAAATCCCATTCAAAATCCATGCCACAGTCATATTATATTATTAAATCTTGCCACCTCAATATGTAATAAACAAATAAAATATCATTGTATTATTTCCCCTTACCTTATTTATTACCTTCCCCTTTACATGGCGCATGTGGAGGGAGGTCACGACTTGTTTAAAGTTTCAAACTTTTCTATTGGTCTAGATTGTGTCCTTGTGCTGACACATCATAAACCTTTTTCTAAATGCATTAACCTTCTTGTCTTCAAAACCTGCGCATGCTTCCTCTTCCCCATGCTTAGCATTTAACACCAATTTTGTTTGGTACTTCACTATGACATGGGAAAGGAGTGGGACCCACTTTCCACTTCCTTTTCATGTCTTCCACTTTCCCATGTGCTGGTTTGGCGCAGGCTTTGGGGGAGTATTAAAAAAACTTTGTTTGAATTCACTTCACATTCCTCTTTATTGCGCACCCCTCCCTTGTCCTTTGTGATGGTAAATGGAGTGAGGGGAAGATTTGATAGATTTCTAGGGTGCTAAGAGTAGGGAGATAGGCTAGTTGACTTGGTAGGATGATTAGATTAGTGAGTAGGTTAGTATTTAGATAAGTCAGTTTAGGTTGTTAGTTAATTATTTTTATATGAGATTAATGTCTTGTTAATATTAGTAGATAGTCATTATTTTTAGTAATGTTTAAATTATTTATTTTGTTATTATTTATGGTACCATGTGCTATTGTTATAGCATGTATATAATATTAATTGATATATTATAGTATATTAACTAATTAATAATTATATTAATTAATTAATATATTATAATTATTACTTAATTTCATATATATTATTTAATTATAATCTTTGAATATATATCATTAATTAATGTTTTTCTTTAAATTTATTGAATAGTTAACAAGTTCATTAATCAATTGTTATGTTGTAATTATTAATTGAATTGGTATATATTCATTTTGGAACGAATATTGGTGTAAACGATTATTAAATTTTATATTCAATATTTTCATTAACTGACAATCTAATTATAATAATCAAAATTGGACTTGATTTATATATATGGGAAAATGGTTAATCTATATGTATAATAATGTTATTAAATAAATCTTCTTTTACTCTTGGATAATCTATAAGATTAATAGATTGATGATCGACGAAATTGATCGTTAAGATGATTTACGAATTCTTCTTATATTGAAATTTCAACTAGCATCCTATGGAAAAACAACATTGTTGAGGTTGATCACCTAAATATTTTGTGACCTCGTCGTTGACTCCTCTTACCCGCATCTTAAATGTGAAACCTTTAACCTTATAAAAAATAAAAAAATAAAAAAAATTTGTTGGTTGTGTTTTGACCCGAAATTTTGGGCATTACATCTTCAAAGGACCAAAGATCTATTACCAATTGTTAGGAATGGGAACACTAAGAGGGGGGGGGGGGGGGGGTGAATCAATGTTCTATATATTATTACTTTTCTGATATCTTGAAACTTAACTTAATTGCTTAAGTACTCAAATGAATATCAATGCAAGTAAGATAAACAACCATAAAACATAACACAAGATATGATTACGAGGAAACCCAAATAGGTAAAAACCCCAATGGGAATTAACACCCACTAAGAAATGGACTAGTGTATTATGCTCCCTATTAGAAGATCTTACAACCCTTTTAGGAGTTGATCATTACAATGTATTAAGTATAGTGACCTTGTCAAGGGTCAGACCCTATTAGGAGTCTTTTATAATAACCCTGTTAGGGGTGGTGGCTCATTGCCAGAGCTCACTACTCAATGAGAAGGCTACAACCTCCTGAATATCAGATATACACTATATCTGCCAATGGTGAAATGCTACTTTGACACTGCTTGTCTAATCAGTTCCTTTTGTGCGCTGATGCTTTAGCCTCTTGTTAAGCTCTACAACATTCTAATTTCTCTTCACATACTTCTTCTCTGCTACGCACATGCCATAACTCAGTCATACACACATGCACTAATGCTCTATTCATCTAGTGCTCTATTGATTGTCCTATCTTCCATACTTAGCCATTTTCCCAATCTTCTAAGTTATGCTGGCCTCAAAACTTCATATGACTTTGTTGCCATAATGACAACACTTAATTATAGTCATATACAATAGTATAGTCAACTTTCTAGTAGAATTTTTTAACATCATTAAGAGCCATAATATCTTTAAAGTAAGAATGACCATTCCATGAATCCTCCCAAAAGGAGGCTTTTTTATCATAACCAATCAACCAAGATTTTTGATCAATTATGATATGTCTACAATCCATCATAAAATTCCAAATGATAGAGCTTTTTGGGGAGTCAAGAATAGTCAAAATCCTTTCATCAACCATGATGTCCAGATATTTAGCCTTAAGGATTTTAACCAAAATCATGCTCGGGTGAGCATACATGCTCCACACCAATTTTGCACCAAGAGCCATGTTGGTCCATTTCTAATTATAAATCCCAACACCACCATTCTTCTTAGAAAAACTAATTTTATCCCAAGATATCACTAGGATTTTGTCAACTGAATTAGGTCCATTCCAAAAGAACTTTCTAGTTATGTATTCTACACATCTTAGAACCTTCTTGGGAATCTTAAATAAAATCATAGAGTTTATTGGAATGGAAGAGATGAATGAATGAAGTAATAAAATCCTACCAGCCGAAGACAACCACTTTCCTTTCCAATCCTCCAATTTTTTAATACATTTGACAATCAAACCCTTCCATAGGTCTGAACACCCAACCCCTACAAAAATAGGGACTCCAAGATACTTCTCGTTGAGTGCCCATATTTGTATTGAAGAAGAAAACTTATGATTTCAACCAATTGATAAACTATCTAAAGTACTTTTGATCTCCTGCTTCCCTAAAATTTGCCTCTCCCATTAAATTTTTGGCAGTTTGGCTAAGTTAGTTACATAGATGTTGTCATTATGGAAACATATGATCTACATGAAGATTGCATAGGTCAGAGAGCTAGTATGTCAGAGCGCAATGCAAAATTGTCTAAGTATGGCACAATGTGTTTTTGCTAGCGAATCCGAAGATAGTTTTGATTGGCGATGTTGATTGGAGTAAGTTCAGTGCTTGCACACTTGAATGTAGACACTATGGTGACTATTGAAGACTCACCTTAGAGAGAAATTTAGTACGACATGTACGGAAGAAGTTATGACAATTTTACTAAAGATAGTGTTAAGCCAACAGGACAAAATATGATTACAAAATTGATAAAGAGTTAAGGGATTATTTTGTTTATCAAAATAATGACTTAACAATATAAAGGGATGACATCCTAGATCTTAACCCTTGGATAAAGATATTTTGTAATATGGTAGCCGACTGGAAAAGTTATTAATCTTAATAACTTGTATAAAGATATGTAAAGATGTAATTGTAAAAAGTGAAGTAACGAATGTATGTAATAGTGATAGTGAAAGAGTAGTGAAGAGATATTGATGCAAGTAGTATAAGGTTATGTACCTTGACCTATCTTTGTAATCAGTGAATATTGTATATTACTTATTTGGGAAGTGGTTTCATCTGGTAATCACATTTTGTATTGCTAACTCCTAACAAGGTTGAGGCTTCTAACAAGGCCTATAGTCCCTTAATCAACACTGAGACACTATATGCATGTAATAGAGTCCTAACAGGGTCAACATCCTTAACGGGATACTTTTGATTAGTGAATCTTTGTGAGTACCATCCCCACTGGGGTTTTCCCTTGGCCAGGGTTTCCTCAAGAACAAATAATGGGTTATGAGTTCTTTTGTTTTATTGCTATGCATGTTGTTTAGCTTTCTTTGTTATGCATGCATTAAGATAATCTATTATATCCATAATTGGTAAAAATTAAAAGTTTGTAGAATACTGATTCACCCCCCCTTTCAGTATTCCCTATTTCTAACAATTGGTATCAGAGCTTTGTTACTCGGAAAAGAATCATTCAAGGAAAGCCTAGCAGCTTGAGTAAGATCTCTATGGATATGGATCAGCTACAAAAGAATCTTGAAGAAGCTCTTGAACAGATTGATATGTTTATTGAAGAAAGAGATACTCTGAAAGGAAAATATGATGATGTAAAGAACCTCATTGAGAAACTAAAAAACAACTTGGAAGATCTAAACTCTGAAAAGGAATCCGAAATTCACATTGAAGATTGTGATGACAACTTAGAAAAAGAAAATGAGATCCTTAAACATGAACTGAAGATAGCAAATCTGAAGCTAAGTCTGAAAGATGGAAATGGAAAGAATGAAGAAAATTTGAAATCTGAGAATGAAAATCTTAAGCTTGAAAATGAAGGGCTAAAATCTAAACTTGGTAAAGTAACATCTGAACTTGAGAAAGTCAATTTGTAGTATGCTGAACTTGAGAAATACAATACAATTGTGAAAGGAGAACTGACTCAATCTAAGTAGCAACTTGAAAGACTATATTCAACTAGTGAGAAGATTGATGAACAAATATCTTATCAAAAACCATTTTATGATAAAACTGGTCTTGGATTCAACACCTTTAAAGAAAATGAAGAAAGCAAGGAACCATATCTAAAAATATCTGAAAGCACAGATGAGAAGTCTGAATATAAACCTAAGGAAGAAGAACCACTTTAGCAAGAGGAATCACCTAAAGGTATGCAAAGAGAATTCAAAGGTAGATGTCTTGATTGTAATATTGTTGGTCATATGAAGAGAGATTGCACAGGTAAGCAATTTAAACCTCTTAATGGTTATTGTTATAATTGTCATGATTTTGGACATAGAGCTATTGAATGTAGAAAACCTAAATTTGTTGAGAATAAAAATAATAGTAGAATGTTTAGAAATAATAACCATGCAGATAAGAAACCTACTAAAGATATGAACATAAGAAATTGAGTAGTATGTTATAGATACAACAAGGTTAGACACATTGCTAGAAATTGCAGATCATAGATCAATCAGCTTGGACCAAGATATGGAAAAAATGGAATAGTTTGTTAGATATGTAACAAGATTGGACATACAACAAGGTTTTGTATAATAAACAATAGAGTTTTTCATACCAATCCTAACCCTAGGAGTCATGCAAGAAGAAATGAAGATGCAAGCAACAGTCAGAAATGATGATGTAGTAATTTAGATGAACTAAAGTTTGTTAAAGTACAGATCAAGGAGACATATTCGGCACTAAAGGCAGTCAGAAAGGTGAAGTATTAAATGGTAAGAATGAATCTTTACCTGACCCATCTCAAAGCACTTAATTCACGAAAATTACAATAGAATAGGAACTTAGATTAGTGTAGAAATTGATATATGATGAATTGAGTCTTGTGTAGTTAATGCAAGGTATTATATGATGTTCTAATGCTATGGTTAAGAGCACAAAGAAAAATATTATGTTTTGCGAGATCGCAAGAAGTTTTAAGTTTTCCAGGTTAACAGAATCAACTTTTTGGAAAGAAGCGACAAAAGAATTGAATGCGATGTCAGATCTAAGTGAGATTGAAATGATAAAAGGTCATGAATGGTATTATTTGATTGTCAAAGTGAATACAAGTGTTAAGGAGATCAAAGAGTAGTGATTGGAAGCATTTTGCAAGGATTTGGTGAAGAATTTTTGTGCCGAACCTACGCAAGCCCTAAATCATGAAATTGAGGTATTTTACTTGGCAGATCTTTAAATTAGTTAAGGAATTAGAGGAAATCATGGATATTTCTTTGATTCACAATGTTAGAGATAAGAATAGACCTAAGGTGAAAAGGGAACTTTAGAACCCTTGGAAGATGATCCTAGGTTAGCTTTATCATCCGTACCAGATGAAGTTTTACATCTAGAGAATGTTAGAAGTTATCTGGGATGTAAACTAGAGACTATCAGTGATAGTGATTTCACAAAGGAATATTAGAAGATCTATAATCAAGACATGTCATTGAAAGGAGGGTTTGAGAATTTGAAAGATAATGAGATCATTAAGTATGCTTTACAATATGAATTTGAAAATGAAGAATGTACCAAGATAATCCTAAGAAGAATTCACAATGGAAAGTTTTGGTTAGATGACAGAGTTATAGATATCATAGTTGACTTAATTCATGAGGTAACTGGACTATCTAAAACTGGAGCCATTCCTTTGAATGAGAAAAATATGAGGAAAATAGTCATAGACAACACAAATTCATCCTACAATGGCAAAGGAATAGTGATTAGCAAGATACAACAAGATGATGTCAGATACTTGTGTAAGATCCTAACAACTAATTTTTGTGCTAACTCAAGAGAGGATGGCATGGCAGCTGGAATGATAAATGTGGCATATTTGATGTGTGTTGATAAATTACAAGTTGACATGTGTGAGATTTTAAGAATTTAGTTGTTTGAGAATTTGGAGAAGATAAAGAAGACTAAGTATTCATAGTTTAGATTCTCATCTTTAATCACTTATATGTTTTTTCATTTATTGAGAAGATTTCCTTACACCATTGGAAATGACTAGAATGATGGCCAAACTACAATGGAAAGGATTAACCAAGTGTATAGGAGGCATGTTATTGATAAAGTAAATGAAAGTGCAGTGTTGGTAATTAAAACATTTCAAAATTTGATGTCAAGTAGATCAAGGATCCAATAGTCTCTTGTGGAGAAGTATAAAAATGAGATATGTTTCATGGTTGATACTGACTTTACTTACATTGAAGTAGTAGAACCTAGAATAGAGTTCATAGACCCTCTTGGATATGAAATATCTGAGATTGAGATAGAAGAATATGTGATTAGACTACTTAAGTGCAAGATGGATATTCACAGTAACAGGTTTGGAACCTTTGAGGAGAAATTCAATTCCGCAAAGACCATCCTTGAAGAGAAACAATCAAAGAAAAGAGTTGAGAGTACAATCAAGAAAATTCTAAAAGATACAGGGATGACTGAACATGAGTTCTTGGTAGCCAAGCAACCAACAACAACAATTAGAGAAATTGGACAAAAAGAAGTTTTGTCTGTGCCACCTTTATCATCAATCGTAGTACAAAAAAGAGAAACACAAGTTAAGGTGAAAGTGGAAGAAACAGAGAAGGATCAAGAAATAAGAAAATCCACTAGATCAACCTCCTCCACACCTAGCAAAAGAATAAAATAGATTGCTACTGGACTGGAGATAAGAGGCAGAAGACATTGATGCCACCAATTCAAAGGGAAATTGTAGAAATCAAAGATGATGAAAACACTCATGTTAAGAAGAAAACTTGGAAAGCTAGAGTTGAAAAGGTTAATGAACAGATTATTCAAGATGGAGACTTTACAAAGATGAACAAATATTATGATCTCTATGATTATGTAGAAAGATTGAATCTAGAAAATGTAGTGGTGAAGTATACAATTTTATCTGATAAGAAATTTGATACAATTCAAGGTAAGATACATGATGGCTTGTACAAGAAACTTGTAAATAGAAAGAAGAGAGCATCAGAGGAAGATATAACTATTAGAGAAAATCTTGTAAGAAAACTTTGTGTTGTGAGAGATGAAGAACACTTCAAATAGATCATGAAGGATCTAAACACCCATTTGAGAACCAAAAAGGGAACTATTCAGATTATGGGAGGTAGATATGAAGAAATTAACACAGAAACAAAGAAAGTAATCATTAAGGTTATGTTAGAGAATGCTGGAGAACCATCAGTTGCAGCAGAATCTAAAGATCAAGTAGAAGAAGTAGAACAAGAGGACATTCCTTCTTCACCAACCATAAATATTGAGGATGAAGCCATGAATGTTGAAGGAACAAAGATCACCTTGGATAGTGATTATAACTTATTCAAGAATCTTGAAAATATTGTTGATAATTTAGGTTTTGAAGAGAAGGATAGTACCAAAGAAGAAGAGAAGAGAAAAATCAAAATTGTAGAACCTAAAGTGACAGAGAAACAAGTACCTATTCCCACTCAAGAAGAAATCAACCTTACACCTGAGACTGGCAAGAAAATTCAAATTTGTTCTATGATTGAGAATTTGGGAAAGGAAGTAGATGATGATGATCAGATGGAATTGATCACATCTTTGAACAAGATCATCAGAAAGAACAAGAAAGTAAAGAGTCTTGAAGGATGCCTGAAGAAGCTTACTGAGAAGTTACAAGGCATTATAACTACACAAATTGTAGAAGATGACCCTCTAGAAAGAGCAAAGAAAGTGATGAATACTTTTGATGATGAGTTTACAAATTTATCTAATATAGCAAAGATAAAAGCTCAAGAAGCTTATGAGGCCAAAACACTTTTGGAAATTAGTCAGAATATTAGGAATGATATCAATAACCTTGATATCTACATAAAGGACCTGAAAAAGAATTTAGAAAGAGGAAAATCTTTGCACATTCAGTGTACAAAATTAGAGAACTTGGTAGTAGATGAAGCTCAAAAGATGAAGATGAAGGAAGCAGAAATTCAAAATGAGACAAACCTTCTTTCAAGCCCCAATGTGAAGGTATTTGATATTGAGAAGAAAATCTGCCAAATTTATGATGAAATAAGAGTTTTGCAAGATGACAAGGACAGGAAGCTGAAGAGATTCACTCTTTTAAGAGAGCACATTTCTATAAACTTGAGCATTGTTGAAGGGAAACTGGAAGAATGTCTTTCAGCTAAGACATCTTTTCAGAAGTTTAGTTATGAGAATCTCCAAGCATGTGAGATTACATCTTATGGATTGTGTGCACTACTCAATGTAGAAAATTCAATTAAGAAATCATGGGAGAAAGAGTTAGAGGCCATGAATATTAATTTTGTAGATTGTGTTGCAAGCCTACCAGCTTTGTGATATTGAATCAAGGTATAACTTTTTGTGAACACAGTTTGTAACCCTCCTTACCTTTTTTGTCATTGTTGTCAAAGGGGGAGATATATATATCATAAAATTGATAAGGATACATACTCTTAGGGGGAGTACAATATATAGAGAGGATTCATGAAGTCATAAGGATAGTATATACGCATTTTGTATTATGGCCACAATTTTTAAATTTTGGAGCCTAAGACAGCCAATTTTCTCATATGTTGCCACCAATGACAAAGGGGGAGATTGTTGGAAATTTGGATGAGTTGGTTACATAGATGTTGTCTTAAGATTGCATAGGTTAGAGAGCTAGTATGCCAAAGCGCAATGCAAAATTATCTAAGTATGGGACAATGTATTTTTTCCAGTGAACCCGAAGATAGTTTTGATTGGAAAAGTTGATTGGAGTAAGTTAAGTTCTTGTGCACTTGAACATAGACACTATGGTGACTATTCAAGACTCATCTCAGAGAGCAATTTAGTACAACATGTACGAAAGAAGTTATGACAGTTTTACTAAAGATGGTGTTAAGCTGACAGGACAAAATATGAAGACAGAATTGATAAAGAGTTAAGGGATTATTTTGTTTATCAAAATAATGACTTAACAATATAAAGGGATGATATCCTATATTTTAAACCTTGCATAAAGATATTTTGTAATATGGTAGCTGACTAGAAAAGTTATTAATCTTAATAACTTGTATAAAGATATGTAAAGATGTAATTGTAAAAAGTGAAGTAACAAATGTATGTAATAGCGATAGTGAAAGAGCAGAGAAGAGATATTGATGCAAGAAATATAAGGTTATGCACCTTGACCTATCTTTGTAATCAGTGAATATTGTATATTACTTGTTTGCGCAGTGGGCTCATCTGGTAATCACATTTTGTACTACCAACTCCTAATAGGGTTGAGGCTTCTAACAAGGCCTATAGTCCCTTAATCAAGAATGAGACACTATATGCATTTAATAGACTCCTAATAGGGTCAACATCCTTAACATGATACTTTTGATTAGTGGATCTTTGTGGGTACCATCCCCACCAGGGTTTTCCCTTGGCCAGGGTTTCCTTGAGAACAAATAATATGTTATGAGTTCTTTTGTTTTATTACTATGCATTTTGTTTATCTTTCTATGTGATGCATGCATTAAGATAATTTGTTATATCCATAATTGGGCAAAAGTAAAAGTTTTTAGAATGCTGATTCACCCCCCACTCTCAGTATTCCCTCTTTCCAACATAAATATGTATCATCAACAAATTAAAGGTGTGATAGGGGATCCACACTCTCTACAATAGCTATTCCCTTCCACCTTCCCTTTATTCTTTGAAGATAAATGATAGGGCCAAGAACTTCTACAAGGATAAAGAAAAGAAAGGGGGAAATAGGGTCACCTTATCTAATCTCCTTAGAGGTTTCAAAGAAACTTTGAGGGTTTCCATTAATTAGGACCGAGATCCTTGGAGTATTAATGCATCTCTTGATCCACTTCAACCAACCATCCAAGAACCCAAACTTCCTAATAAAACCCAGTAAAATATCTCTATTAACATTGGCATAGGCTTTCTTAATATCTACCTTAATCATCATCTTTCTCAACTTGGCAATCTTGACCAAGTGGATGGCTTCATGGGCTATAATAATACCTTAAAAAATAGATCTATTCAGAGTGAAGCCACTCTTCTCCTATGAAATAATATCTAGTAAGATTCCTTTTAATCTATTGGCCATCACTTTAGTAATCACCTTATACACCATATTGCATAGAGCTATAGGTCTATAGTCATCAAAGGCTTGACAATCCTTCTTTTTTGGAATGAGAGTTATGAAGGTATTATTAAAATCTTTCAAAATAAAACCCTATGATCTAGATTCCTCAATCACCCCTAATAACTCTTCACCAATGAAGTGCCACACCTTTTGGAAAAATAGGGTAGGAAAACTAGCACGTCCTGGAGCCTTCTTCACTTCTTCCAAGGAGATAACATTCATCAAAGCCCTATTTTTCTCCTCAATGATACAACAAGCAATGACATCTAAAATAATACTATCGCAAGCTCCATTCTGGGTGTCACCAATAAAACATTTAGAGAAGTAATAAAAAAAAACCTTATTGATAGCCTCCTTATGATGAATGAAGAAACCATTGGGGTCTTTGATAGAGAAGATCTTATTAATAGCTCTATAGTTCTTGACCGATTTATGAAAGAACTTCAAGTTACTATCACACTCTCTCAACCACAACTCCCTAGATTTATGCCTCCAAAAAATATCTTCTCTAGCTAAGATCTCTTTATATTCTTTAGTGAGATCCTTCTCAAGCCTAATATCCTCTTCAACCATCCTAGAACTAATAATTTTTGAGTTAAGACTGATAATATTTTCCTATAGGATCAATTTATCCACAAAGATATTCCTAAAAAAATTTATAATCCAAATCTTAATTTTATCTTTCAGAAACTGCAATTTCTTGAAGAAAATAAAAGCTTTGTTACCTGATAAGGAAGGGGCTTCCTTCCACCACTCTACAAAAAGATTCAAGAAGTTATCTACTCTTAGCCACATAGATTCAAATCTGAAGGGATCTTGTGACACAAGGGAGGATGGGGAGAGGGGCCAAAGGTACACCCTAACCAGATCCACCTTACAGAGATCACACGCAGAAGAAAAAAACACACAAGTGAGAGAGAGAATGTAAATATATTTTTATATATTTACTTTAATTGATTCAAACATTTCAGGATGTAAGGCCTTAGTTTAGGCCAAAGATTACAATCAAGTACACAAGTCCTCCAACATGCAAGCATCTAAAAAAATCTTCTATCTTCTATCTTATATCTTCTAACTTAACTTACTTTCTAAACTACAACCAAATATTACATTATATACAAGAGGCTACCGAACAAGTTGGCCTTCATATCCACCATCAATGGAAGGAACGGGTAGATCTAGGTCAACATGCTTCCCAATTATAGATACCATCATTAAATCCATGACCATAATTAATTACAAGAGTTGGCCTCAATAGGAAACTAAAACAAACAACTCGGTAAGAAAGGATAATCGAGTGCCATACAAGCATCATTGAGTGCGAGGGAAATTTACCGAGAACTAGAGAGATAACCCACCAACCCCAGTAAACAAAGGAAACCAAGAAAAACTAAACCAACTTGGTCAAAGAAGGAATTGAGTAACACAGGAAACCACCAACATGTTTTTGGTGACACACGATTGCTAAGGACCCAAGATGATCCTGCATCAGAAACCTAGTGTTATTTGAAAATGATTCTCCGAATCATGAGGCATGTAACATCAAAGTTGAGTTCAACTTAGATTGTGAAATCTAGGAACTATCTTCAATCGGTCTATTCTTCCACTTTACCAGATATTCAATATAATGTTTTCCTCTTGTACTTCTGCCAATTCTTTGTTCCAAAATCTACTCAACTTCTTCTATTGGTTTCTTAGGATAATCATTCGGTATTGTCATTTCTTCATTTGACTCATCATACTCATACAAATCAGCAATGTTGAAAATAGGTGATATATCCATGTCATCAGGTAACTCAATCTCATAAGCATTTCATCTTTCAAATTCTCTTCAAAATATTACAAGGACCAAACTTCTTCATTTTTAGCTTCCCATATGTTCTAACAGGAAATCCACCTTTCTTCAAATGAACCATTACTTCATCATCGACTGTAAAATTATTATGTCTTCTTGATCTATCAGCTCTTTCTTTGTATTTCTAATTACTTTTCTCCAACTTATATTTCACATCTTCATGCAATGTCTTCATGTACTCAAAAAACTTTACTCCTTCAACACTTCTCTTTCTTTCATCAACAATGTCCCTCAAATTTGATATACCTCTCGGTTGTATGCCATTTACAATCTCAAAAGGTGTTTTTCCAGTACTCCTATTCACTGAATTATTATATGTAAACTCTTCTTGTGCCAACACAAAATCCCAATTACTCGATGTGTCTCCAACTAAACATCTCAAAAGATTTCCCAAACTTCTATTCACAACTTCTGTCTATCCATCGGTCTATTGGTGAAATGTAGAACTATATTTTGATTTAGTGCCAAAAATTTTCCAAAGGGTCTTCCAAAATTATCAAACAAATTTACTATCTCGGTCAGAGATAATACTCCTTGGTAATCCATGTAATCTGAAAATTTTCTTAAAGAAAATATTTGTTATATGTACTACATCTGATGTCTTTCTACAAGTATAAAATGTTCCATTTTTGAAAATCTATCCACAAAAACAAATATAGAATCATTACCTCTTACTGTCTTCAGTAAGCCAAGAAAAAAAATCCATACTAATATCAATCCAAGATTTCTCAAGAATAGAAATCAGTGTATACAATCTAGTATTATGACTTACTCCTTTTGCAACTTAACAAATTCCACAACTTTTCACAAATTTTTGAACATCTTTATGCAACTGTGGCCAAAAGTATTTCTCCTTAACCAAATTCAATGTTTTATCAATAGCAAAATGTCCAACCAAACCACTACTATGCTTCTCTTTTATCAAATGAGTTCTCATTGGTCCTCTCAGTATACACAACTGATACCTTTAAACAACATACCTCCTTGAATGAAATATTCTTCCCATTTAGTACTAGGTTGATCTTGAATAGGTGCTCTGCACTTACTCCATGGATCAGAAAATTTAGGATCAAATTCATAAGAATCTATCATGTCATCAAAACTAAGAACTTCAATTTTCATCTCGATCATCAAAGATCTCCTTCTACTCAATGCAATAGAAACTCAATTAGTGACTCCACCCTTATGCTTTATCACAAATGTATAGCTCTGTAAATACTCAACCCATTTCATATGTCTCTGATTCAACTTATTCTAACTACCCAAATATTGTAAAGCTTTATGACTAGTATATAATAGAAATTCACTCAGTATCAAATAATGTCTCCATTTCTTTAGATCTTGAATAATAGCATAGAATTCTTGATCATAAACGGAGTATTTCCTTTTTGCATCATTCAACTTTTCACTAAAGAAAGCAATAGGTTTACCTTCTTGACTTAACACAGCTCCTATTGCACTTCCACTTGCATCACATTCCACTTGAAATACCTTATTGAAATCAGGCAGTGCCAAAATAGGCAATTTATCAACCTTCTACTTCAGATTCTCAAAAATTTTATCATCTCCACGTGTCCACTTGAATTCTCTTTTATCTCCTCTCATAGTCTCAGTCATAGCATTACAAATTGAACTAAAATTCCTAATGAAATTTTGGTAAAAAATTTCCAAACCATGAAATGATCTTACCTCACTAGCATTCTTAGGTGTAGGCCAATTCAAAATAGCTTCAACCTTTTTAGGATCCATCTTCAAACCATCAGCTCAAATCACAAATCCCAAATACACAATCTCCTCTTTCATGAATGAACAATTTTTCAAATTTATCAACAACTTTTCATCTTTCAGCCTCTGCAATACTTGTTTAACATGCAACAAATGTTCTTCTTTGGTCTTACTGAATATCAAAATATCATCAAGGTATATAATCATAAATTTACCTAAGAATTTCTTCAAAAATTCATTCATCAACCTCATAAAAGTACTCAGTGCATTAGTTAAACCAAAAGGCATAACCAACCACTCATACAAACCTTCTTTTTTTCTTAAAAGAAGCCTTCCACTCATCACCTTCTTTGATTCTGATCTAATGATACCCACTTTTCAAATCAATTTTGGTAAAATAGTTTTCTCGAGTCAAACTGTCCAATATGTCATCCATTCTCAGTATAGAAAACCTATATTTCACTATTATCTTGTTGATTTCTCTGGAATCCATTCAAATTTTTTATTCTCCATTTTCTTAGATCCCAATACAACAAGTACTACACAATAACTCAAACTTTCTTGGATTAAACCTTTCTACAAAAATTCTTGAATTTGTTTGTTCAATTCTTGATTCTCAGTAGGTGTCAACTAATGTGGTGCCTTATTCCGTAAACTAGCCCCAGGGATTAGATCCATGCAATGATCAATGCTTCTCTTCAATGGAAAACTATCAAGTACATTATCAAAAATGATCTCACTATACTTGGTGAGTAATTTATCAATATCCTCAGGGATACTATCCTCTATTTTCTTACTCAATTTGTTAGGAATCACAACAAAACATACATCAATCTTCTTCAAATCCTTAAAAAAATTTCTTCCTTCCATCAAGAAAACTTTCACAGATGTGTAAACATTACTAGTAGGTTCTTCAATCAAAGGTTACAAGATTTGTCTTCTTCCATTAGCCCGAATAGTATATTTATGCAATCTCCCATCATATATAGCATGTCTATCATATTTCCAAGTTCTACCCAACAAAATATGACAACAATCCATAGGCATGATATCACATAACACCACATCATAGTAATTTCCAATTTTCAAATTCACATAACATTGTTAACTTACCAAGAGTGTATGCTCATCTTTGATCCATGAAATCTGATAGGGCTTCAAATGTTTCAACCTTTTCAACTACAACTTTGTAACCATTTCCTCAGATGCCAAGTTCTCCAAGCTACCATTGTCAATGATTACCTTCTAAACTTCATCAGAAACTCTACATCTAGTCTTGAATATTTTTTTCCTTACCAGATCTTCCTTATTACTTTCACTCCAAAGTTCTCTCCTTACCATCAAGTTGTTTTCCTTCTCAGGTTCATTTGGTGACTCTTCTTGCACCAAAGCATTTCTACTACTACCGACCTTCTTACTTGCATGTGTACACTCAAATATATCTATGTGCTTCTTCTCCATAATTTAACAAATTCCTCAGAAACCACCTTTGTTATAAAAACCTCAGTAGTTACCGCCTCTACCTCTAGATGAACTTTCACCTTTCCACTTGGTCTTGCCTTTATCTAGATTTGTCTTTTCAGGTTCAGATCTATTATTTTCACCATAAGATCTACCTCTTCCTCTAGGGAATCTACCACCTCTACCTCTTTGTCTTTTTTGATGTCTCTTGTTCAATTTCTTCTCAACTTTCAATACAAATTGATAAACCTCTTCAATGTCCTCCAATTTGACCTAATTGATTTCTTCTTGGATGGAAACTATCAATCAATTCAGGTACCTAGCAATTCTTTCCACATCATCTTCATCATGTCCAGATCTGATATCTAATCTATAGAATTCCTGAGTATATTCTTTCACCGAGCTATCTTTTTGCCTCAAACTTTGCATTTGCCTAACTAGGTTAATCTGATAATCACAAGGTAAGAACTTTCCTTTCAATTTATTCACCATTTTATTCCATACCTTAATTTTTTCTTTGCCTTTCCTCTTTTTGTCCAATTGCAAATGTTCTCACCAGAAAGATCCATGACTTTTCAACTTTGTGCTTGCAATTTTCACTTTCTTTTCCTTAGGTACATTTTCATACTCAAAGTACTCCATCTCGGTGATCTAGTCCACCAATTCATCAGAATCCAATTTTCCACTATACTTAGGAGGATTAAAGTGTGGTGTATATTTTAGATTTGTCAAAGCCTTGAAAAATATTTCCTCACCTTGATCCATCATTGGTGCAGGTTCTACATCACCTAGTTCTTCGTCAACTTTATCATCACTAACATCTTCAAGATGTCTTCCTCTTCTCTAGGCTATTTCAACATCTTCTAATCTAGTAGCAAGTTGTCTCAACATGTCTACCAATCCTGGATTTACATCTTGCGTCCCATGAACCATCTTGAAACCCTCTACAATTGTAGGCTAGATCACAATCCCCTACCCCACAACAAATCAACTAGGGTTTGGAAATAAGGAACCCTCAAACATAGATTTGCAAACCTAGATAATAATCTCACCTTGCTTTGATACCACCTGATGCAAGGGAGGATGGGGAGAGGGGAAAAAGGAACATGCTAAATAGATCCACCTTGGAGAGATCACATGCGAAAGAAACAAACACACAAGTGAGAGAGAGAATGCATATATCTTTTTATATATTTACTTCAATTGATTCAAACATGTCAGGATGTAAGTGTATATGCTAAATATGGGCCTCTAACTTAGCCATACACTTCAACATAGAGATTTCTCATCAATCACATACGAGAATGAATATGATATCATTCATCTCACATGCTTGAATGATTCGACGTATTGCCTCCTATCGAGGTAGGGTTATGAATAGCTCTCAGAATCAAGAGTCTATCAACCATAGACTAGCACTAGAATGGAGGATTTTAAGCTAGAAAGTAAAATGCAATTACTCTAGAATAGTGAGAAATGAAGTTAGGCTAAGAACAATGTGAGAAAAGTAATTTAAAATGATAAGCGTGATATTAATCTAAGAATTATATTAAGCTAGAAATGATATTAAGGTAGAAATGAAATTAAAATAACATGTTAACTAAAGCTTTTGAATTCAAACAACTTGAGATTATAATGCAATAACATTTCATTACCCAAAATTTACATCCCCTTGAATGAGAATCAATAGTTCTTTTATAGAATCTTGGGTTCAATCGAAGGTCGAGATTGAATGAGACAAATGGTGGAGATTGAAGGAGAGTCCAGTTTAGAATAGAAAGTTTCTGCAGAGAGATAGTCAATTGTTTGCCTTTTGAGTGAGTGGAGCAGTTAACTAATTTGTTGCACTTTTGAAATTCCATTTAACTCAAAATTTCCATTTCTGAACTGAAGAGAGGATTTTGGAGAGAATATTTGATTAAATAAATATAATATGACCTCATAAATGAACTTTCTCAATTATTTAAATAATTAAATTCAATTATTGGAATGAGGATATTTATTTAAAAACTAAATATTATTTAATTCCTTTTTACGCGTATTTTAGCTAAATGGGGTGAATTTAATTTAATTAAATTGCTAGGATTTTATAATTAAATTAATCAATCATAGAGTTTATTTGGCCAATGATAGTCAATATATAGGAATTAAATATAGCATGTCATTAATGCAAATTTAGGGTTTTCTTGATTTGACATTAAGTCAAGTAAAGTTAATTAGGAAGATAAAATTGCCTAGTACAATAGGACTTTAATGATTTAGAAATTTGATAGAATGAGACTAAATGCAACAAAATTGGTTAGGGTTGGAAGATGCCAATTTTGGGGTATTACATTTTTCCCCTCTTTGAATTGATGTGCGAGAAGTGCATTGATTCAAAGAATAGTTTGATGTGATGATTGATGAGAGTTTTAGGATTATCTCCAGAACAAAGGTTAACCCTCAAAAGCCTAGGTTTGATTTTTAGGACACCGGTTAAGTTATCACATTTTATGAGACAGTCCCTAGAACGAGGCTCAATCTTTAGGGATTAGGGTTAGATTTCCCCAATACCCATCTATCAGATGATAACTGATACAAATTTTAGGACTATCTCCAGAATGAAGCTTAGTCTTCTAAAATCTAGGTTAGATTACCCAAATACTAGTTAGAAATAGTCTTTTGAGAGCCATCTTTAGAAAAGTGCTTGACTTTCAGGGATCGAGGTTAGATTACCCTGATGCCTAGTAGTCAGCTTTCAAGAACCATCTCCAAAATGAAGCTTGATCCTCAGGGATTTGAGTTAGATTGCTCAGATACCTAATAAGATTTTGAGAACAATCCCTAGAATGAAGCTTGATTCCTAGGGATCTAAGTTAGATTGCTCAAATACCTAATAGTACAATGATAAGATGTAAGGCAAGAAGATGCCCTTAGTGATTCGAGATTTGATAACATCTAATTTTGACCGTGAAGTACAAAAAATTGAACATGCCCCAAGTGATGAAATGCTCCTAGCAATGAGGATTTTTGATTCAGATCAGATTGATTCAAGAATTTATTTAGTGATTCAATGATAAATCATCCTTCCCCCTTGGGAGCGAAATTGAAATATGACACATCATTAAGATGATGGAGAACAATAGGTTACTGATATAGAGAGAATCAGAGATCTAGAAGAACTCAGAATAGATTACGGAAGATCCTGGGGTTTCACAAGTGACCTAGAGTGATTTCAAGGTCTGGTTGACCAAGTTTGACAAAGGTTGACTAGAGTTGACTTTGAATGAAAAAAGTTGATGATAATGAGAAAATGATGATTGTGAGGTCCTACCATGACCCATCTTAGCTCGACATTCATTTTGACATTTGATTCATCAAGATGATACTTTGAGTAGAGACATTTGACATATTGTGGATTACATATGCTATCATTAGATCTTATGAGATGATTTTAATTGATTTATATGATGATGATGTTCATTGTACTCTTTATATGCTCATTTTGGTTCCATGCTTATCTATGATATATGAATTCTACATTCTACATTTGTTACGTTATCTTTCATAATAGTAAACATTGGTGGACTCATGGTGCTATAATTAGCTTAGGATTACATGCTTATGTGGAAATAAGAATTGATATTTCAATACTTCAAAAATTAGGGTTTAATGTGGATTATGTAATGATTCATGAAATGCAGTTATTTATAATTGTCAAGTTTAGATGTTATTACTTCATTTTTAATGATTATTAATGCAAAGATTTTATGATGTACTAACATTAAAATTGAGTGTGCAGGAATATGGCCATGGTTGTAAATTTGGGGAAACAAGAATGGATCTAAGTGCAATCAGTTTGAAACCAAGGTCGGCACTAAGAAGAGAACGACCTTGTTGTAATGTGATTTTATTCGTAAATGTGATGCATGTGTGTATGTGGTTGATAATGTTTGTAAATGCATGTTTGAAAGTAAAATTTCATTTTGAGAAAATATAAATGTAATTTGTCCACTAAGCATGCCAAATGTGTTATGTGATGTGTGCTTATGTGAGGTTTCACTTGACACCATGGTGATGATGTGGCATGCTTGAGTGGAATATGGACCCCACCCTCTCCTTAGTTGGTCTTGAATATTCCTAGGCTAGGTAGGTGGTTTAAGGAACCAAAATTTATGTTACCAATACTCTATTTTTTAATGCAAGTTTAACTGGGGTTTTTGAGGGTTTCTATGGAGTCCTAGGGTGTAGTTTAGGTTAGGTTTTAGTGCCCCAAGTCTAGTACATGGGTTAAGGGGCCTATTTCTTCTATTTCCACTTCTCTAGGCCACCATTTTGTCTCTCCAAATTGGCCATTTTTGGTATAAACGAAAATGGAAATGTTCTCTAGGTTGCTTCACTTTCCCATGTGTTGAATCTCATCCCATTTCTATAGCAAGGGCAAGTTTCATTTTATCTTGCTTCTAGAAACCTAATTTATTTTGGGAAGAGGGGATGAGAGAGGAATGTTTGAATGTCTTTAGGGGAGAGAGAATTAAGAAAGTACACACTTGATAATCTTGTCTATGCTAGATTTGGAGAGTGAGAGGAGGACTAGAGAGTGTTTTTGGGCTAGTAGAGTTGAGAAGGAAAGGAAGCTTGGAGTCAAGAGGAGCTCTTCTTCAACCATTCAATTTTTCCTTTGCTTAGGAGAAGGTTGGTGGTTTCTATCATGTAATTATTTTGTATATGCATTGAAAAGATGTACTATTGTGAAATTTGTAAATTTTAGTAACTTGTGTTTGAATCTTGTATTGAGTGGTTTCATTGTGTGTTTTTTATTTCAATCTTGTTTGTCTTCTTGATTTCTTTCATGTTTACGGGTGTGAAAGTTTACTCCTCATCCTTGGGAGGATTTGAGGAGGACTTGGGGTGAAGGGCCTAGATAGGAATTCTTTATATTTGAGAAATTGGATGTATGGGCATCCTTGAGGGCCTTCTTATATTTATTTAGGGGTGATAAGAGATGTGTTGATGCTCATGGATTTGAGTTGTATGTTTGGAAGGGCCTTGTGAAGGCAAGTGATATATATTGAAATTCTTGTCTTGGTATAAGATAGGTGTCTCCATAAGAGAAGTTTCCACTTTAACCCATCTATGGAATCAACCCTTGGAATCCTTTGTGCAAGCTTGGGAAGGGAGTAAATTGTGAAAGACTTTGTACCAAATTGTGGCATGTATTTTTATGTTTTGTGATGTTTGTATGTAACCCATCCTATTCTTGTTTCTCCTAGCTCAGGGGTGGCCATGTAATGGCCTAGGCTGGGAGGTGAGCCTCCATGGCCATGTGGAAGAAGTCTTTTGTGTTGCAGGTTTGGTTACATGGTTTGAAGAAGAAGTCTAAGTTTGAAGTTCAAGTTAAAGTTGGAAAATTTAAAATACTATTTTTAGGTGTATTAGCTTGAGAGATCTTGCTCTATTAATTTTTCTTTCTATGAAAATGTAATTGTAATAAGATAAGAGCTAGAATTAAGATTGGTTATACTAGTAGAGTTTCAGAATTAGCTTTAGTGAATTTATTTTCTTTCTTAAAAGTTCAAGTCCCTGCAACTATTAAATGTATATAAAATCAGTTTCTTGCATATCTGTTATGTGGATTTGTTATGGACTGGAAATGTCATTTTAATTTTATTTGCTTAGAAAAGGTTGAAATTCATGCAACTATAAAATGCATATTAAATCAGTTTTCTAGCATATATGTAATATGAAATAGTTATGTACAGGAATGTTAAATTAATTTTATTAGCTCTTTAAAAGTTAAATTTTTCTATATCTATGAAGTGTATTTTAATGTTGTTAAATGATTATTACAGTTATTACTATAACCCAGATTTTTGCATTAGTATATGTCTCATGTGTATGCATAAATCTAGCATGTTGTTAGTAAATTGAGTACATAAGGAATATACATTTGAACTTGATAATAAGATTAGTTATAAACATACTTTACAAAATAATAGTATGTTCATATAGTTTTGATTAAAAGGATTACATAACTGAATATATGTTTATTTCTCTTATCAAATTTGTAAATCAAGTACATGGTAGTTTAAATGCTTAAGTCACATTGATTACAAAATTTTATAACCAGACTTTCTGTTCTGTATAAATGCTAAAATGATTGTGTATACAGAATCACTATTCAGACTCAAGAATGAATATCAGTTTAACGTATGTATGGAAATAAGAAAGACTGAAACTTAAACTTATGTAAGAAAATATTATGTATAAAATTGTAAATCTGATTTATATTTAGTCACAATAGAATGTAAAATATCATATTCTGTTTCTTTCCTAATTCTAATTCTATTGTGGATCTATTTTATATAAATCTATATATTCTTTCTATTATAAATGTATATATACATAGCATAATGCTATATAGATATATATTTACAAGAATAAAAATATTTTACAAACAATGTCTTATGTTTTCTGTTTCTTTTCCTATGTATTAAACTTGTATTATTACTATATATATATATATATATATATATATATATATGTATATATATATCTATAATATTATACATAAAATTATGTATAATATATAATCATATATTATATATTTCTTATAAAAAAGAAAATGCTAAAATAAACAATACTATTTAACTATTTATAACTTGTAATATTATATAATATAATATTACATATTATATATTATACATAAATAATGTATAATTTATAGTATATACTATTAGATAATACAAATGTTGTAATATTATATAATATAATATTACATATTATATATTACACATGAAACAATGTATAATATATAATATTATATTATACATATTTTATATTTTATAAAAAAATGTTTAGCAAATGTTTTAGGGCCGAAGCCCTTTACTATCTTCTTGTGCCGCGTGAGAATCAGCAGCACTGTCGTGACTCTAAGTCACGGCAGTGCCTGAGCACTGTCGTGGCTTAGAGCCATGACAGTCTCCATCGTGACTGTAGTCACGACAGTGACTATGCTCTGTCATGGCCTAGCCACGATCGAACATGGGTAGGGTTTTTAACAAACCCTAAATAAAATAATCAATATATTATTTATGCCCAAATTAAAAAAAATGAACAATGTCTTATTCAATGCCATTCAAAATGGTTGATAACCAATACATTTCCAACCGATCTGTGTAACAGATTTGAAAACTAAGAGATTCACATTTTCTTAAAACATAAGCAAATAGAAAAGGTGCTAAAAAAAAATGAAAATAAAAAGAGAATATTACCCACAGTAACAAAATAGTAGATGGGCAATGTCTGCTGATAGCCCAAGAAGAACTCTTATGGTATTAAGAGAAATCTTGTAGGCCCAGAAAGAAAACCCCACTTTGTTTGAAATTCTCATGAAAATTTTTTTGAACCTTCAACTCTTCATTCTCCCTCAAACCTGCATATGGTAAAATAGGAAAGTTAGGGTTTGGGTATGCTTATAAAGTGACCCCAACCCTAATTTCAAATTAGGGTTTGGGTTGGGGGGGGGGGCACTATTAATATTAGAATATATATTTCATGCTATTTTGAACTAGTAAACTTATAAATATTATCTTAAAAAATATATATTAATAACTTTCTAAGAAGATAAATGCCCTTTTTACAAAAAGGTTGTCTCTTTAAAATGGTAAGTCTAGATTTTATTTAGCCAAATTAGTATTGTAATGAAATTAAGTTCTTTCTAAGTAATTGCGTATTTGAATCACCTCTTATTTATGTTTAATATTTAAAAGACCATGTTGTCAAATTTATTAGTTACCCTAGCAATTTTATTATAATGTTTATGATGTTGCAATATTTTTTCGTATATTTGGAAATTTAAATTATGATAAATATTGCAATTGAAAAGATTGCATCTTTAGTCTAAAAAAAATAGTTAAGGAATAATCTTTTAATTTTAATTTTATTATTGCTTACCAAAATTATCAAAGTACCTTTTAAGTTTTTAATTAAACGATAATGTATGAATTAGATAACCTGGTAAATGTTAAAATTTAGTGTAGAAGAATAGTATATTTTAAAGATATTATTTCATTATTTTATGACTCATCACTTTTACTCTATTTGATTAATTTTTGTTCTCTTTTGATTGTTGGGGTTTGACCCTAATAACCTTTAAACTAACTCAGTATCTTTTTAGGGGGGTGTTTTTTTTCCCTCGTGTATCCTTTCTCATGTTACCTAATGTCCTCTACCTTGTAGGGAACAAAGGTACACCAACGCATGCCTTGTGTTCCATTATGAGATGTTGGGTGACTGGCCCACATGATTTTTTGATCTTGAAGCTTCACATCGACGGGCCATTGAGTTACCTAGGTGTCTTTTGGTGTTCATTTTAGTGTTTCAAAAAAAAAAAATTGTTGTGTTTTTGTCTAATAATTTTGGGCATTACATTCTAGTATGAGAGTATAGTTTCTACTCTAGGAACCTTTTAACCCATTATGTTTTTCAAACTTACCATTCTTTTATCCTTAGTGTATGATGCCTCTAGTCACGTGTAGCGCTCACCGACATGGGCGGAGACCCAGAGGAGGCTGTGTGGTAGAAGAGGGATATGAGCGTGTAGCTGAGGGACTAGGTGATGAGAAGAGGCCCCCTCCTTCACCACTAGCTAATCCCAATCAAGATATCCTTAATGCATTACAAAATCTAGTCGGTATTATTATGGATAGATTACCTCTGGGAGGCTAGTAGGCTGGGAACCGAGAGTAGAGTAGGAGTCCCTCTCCTAGATGACTAGCAGAGTGGGTAGTTCATGAGGTTGAGTTGGTGCACATGCCGGAGCCGCCACCAGGGTTAGTGTCAAGAGTACCTCAGGACATAGCGGACCTAATCAGAGACCTTATTAGACTACAACCGTCACCCTTTTCAGGATCCATGACTAGGATAGAGGCAGAGGCTTGGATTTTAAGCCTCGAGCATTTCTTTGGGTTGCATTCTTACAAGAGCAACCTTAAGGCATGCTTTGCAGTACACATGCTGAGAGGTAACACTTCCACTTGGTGGAAGTAGGAGGAGGTTAAGAGTCATATTACCATGGAAACCCTCACATGGGAGATCTTCTTTGAGAGATTTCAAGCTTGATATATGTCAGAGCATTTTAGACAGTGTCGCATCAATGAGTTTCATGACCTACAATAGAGAGGCTTGTCAGTAGCCCAGTATGAGAATAAGTTTCTCAAACTCCTTCCTTATGTGGACTACATGAAGGACAAGAAACTCCAGGTCAACCACTTTACCAAGGGGTTGAACTATGCCATAGATGACAAAGTGCAGATGGTACCCACAGGAGATCTACGTGATACAGTGCGGAGGGCCATGGCAGCTGAGGAGATCCATAATAGATCTCACAATGCCCGAGACCTGTCATAGAACTAGAATGCCACATCTCAGTCTTCTAGTTTCTAGAAGTCTCATTGGAAGGGAAACTAGAAGAACTCATTAGGATCATCTAGGACACCTAAGTAGCAGCAACAGCCACAACAGTCTCAGCAAAACTAGAAACATAAATCTTCTCAAGGACAATAGGGCTCTAAGCCCAAGCAGTGGCATTCACAGGGATCTCGACGAGATTAGACAGGATAGTCTTAGGCTTCCAGAGGTGGATTCAGGGGGTCTAGTGCTATAGGAAGACATAAGTAGTCCAGGCCTCAGGGTATACAACTATAGGCTAGAGGACCGTGCTACACATGTGGTGCCATGGGGCACATAGCTAGGGATTGTCCTACAGGTCGTTCAACCGAGAGTCAGAGAGTGGTAGCTTCTGAGCCTATTGTAGGAGACATGGGTAGAGTGCATAGATTATTTATAGCAGTTGATAACTACCAAGCTGAGCACTAGGCCATAGTCATTGAGGCTGCAGACATGATTAGAGGTGGAGTCAAATAGACAACTGGCTTTGGAGCCAATATGTATTCTGGCTCATAGGACCCTGGCCCTTTGAGGTTGAGAGCTGGACCAGGTTAGGGTCCAGTGGGATTTCTATGATGAGGTCACAACATCTTGGGAGGACACAACACAGATGAGAGATCAGTACCCCCATCTTTTTGATGAACTCTGAGAGAAAGTTCATGTGTAGGGGGGAAGGATGTGAGGTCCTACCCTGACCCATCTTAGCTTGACATTCATTTTGACATTTGATTCATCAGGATGATACTTTGAGTAGAGACATTTGACCTATTTTTTTATTATGTATGCTATCATTAGATCTTATGAGATGATTGTTATTGATTTATATGATGATGATGTTAGTCATACTCTTTATATGCTCATTTTGGTTCCATGCTTATCTAAGATATATGAATTCTGCATTCTGCATTTGTTACGTTATCTTTTAGAATAGTAAACATTGGTGGAATCATGGTGCTATGATTAGCTTAGGATTACATGCTTATGTGAAATAAGAATTGATATTTTGATGCTTGAAGAATTAGGGTTTAATGTGGATTATGTAACGATTCATGACATGCAATCATTTATAATTGTCAAGTTTAAATGTTATTACTTCATTTTCAATGATTACTAATGGAAAGATTTTATGATGTACTGACATTGAAATTGAGTGTGCAGGAATATGGCCATGGTTGTAAATTCAGGGAAACAAGAATGGATCTAAGTGCAATCAGTTTGAAACCAAGGTTGGCTCTAAGAAGAGAATGACCTCATTGTAATGTGATTTTATTCATAAATGTGATGCATGTGTGTATGTGGTTGATAATGTTTGTAAATCCATGTTTGAAAGTAAAATTTTATTTTTTGAAAATATAAATGTAATTTGTCCACTAAGCATGCCAAATGTGTTATGTGATGTGTGCTTATGTGAGGTGTCACTTGACACCATGGTGATGATGTGACATGCTTGAGTGGAATATGGACCCCACCCTCTCATTAGTTGGTCTTGACTATTCCTAGGCTAGGTAGGTGGTTTAAGAAACCAAGAGTTATGTTACCAATACTCCATTTTCGGATGCAAGTTTAACTAGGGTTTTTGAAGGGTTCTATGGAGTCTTAGAGTGTAGTTTAGGTTGGGTTTTAGTGCCCCAAGTCTAGTACATGGGTTGAGGGGCCTATTTCTTCTATTTTCAATTCCCTAGGCCACCATTTTGTCTCTCCAAATGGGCCATTTTTGGTATAAACGAAAATTTAAATGTTCTCTAGGTTGCTTCACTTTCCCATGTGTTGAATCTCATCCCATTTCTATAGCAAGGGCAAGTGTCATTTTATCTTGCATCTAGAAACCTAATTTGTTTTGGGAAGAGGGGATGAGAGAGGAATGTTTTAATGTCTTTAGGGGAGAGAGACTTAGGAAAGAACACACTTGATCATCTTGTCTATGCTAGATTTGGAGAGTGAGAGGAGGACTAGAGAGTGTTTTTGGGCTAGTAGACTTCAGAAGGAAAGCAAGCTTGGAGTCAAGAGGAGCTCTTCTTCAACCTTTCAATTTTGCCTTTTCTTAGGAGAAGGTTGGTGGTTTCTATCATGTAATTATTTTGTATATGCATTGAAAAGATGTACTATTGTGAAATTTGTAAATTTTAGTAACTTGTGTTTGAATCTTGTATTGAGTGGTTTCATTGTGTGTTTTTTATTTCAATCTCATTTGTCTTGTTGATTTGTTTCATGTCTATGGGTGTGCAAGTTTATTCCTCATCCTTGGGAGGATTTGAGGAGGACTTGGGGTGAAGGGCCTAGTTAGGAATTCTTTATGTTTGAGAACTTGGATGTATGGGCATCCTTGAGGGCCTTCTTATGTTTGTTTGGGGGCCATAAGGGATGTGTTGATGCTCATGGATTTGAGTTGTATGTTTGGAAGGGCCTTGTAAAGGAAAGTGATATATATTAAAATGCTTGGCTTGGTATAAGATAGGTGCCTCCATAAGAGAAGTTTCCACCTTCACCCATCTATGGATTCAACCCTTGGAATCCTTTGTGCAAGCTTGGGAAGGGAGTAAATTATGAAAGTCTTTGTACCAAATTATGGCATGTATTTTTATGTTTTGTGATGTTTGTATGTAACCCATCCTATTCTTGTTTCCCCTAGCTCGAGGGTGGCCATGTAATGGCCTAGGCTGGGAGGTGAGCCTCCATTGCCATGTGGAAGAAGTCTTTTCTATTGCAGGTTTGGTTACATGGTTTGAAGAAGAAGTCTAAGTTTGGAGTTAAAGTTAAAGTTGGAAAATTTAAAAGATTGTTTTTAGGTGTATCAGCTTGAGATATCTTGCTCTATTCATTTTGCTTTCTATAAAAATGTAATTGTAATAAGATAAGAGCTGTAATTAAGACTAGTTATACTAGTGGAGTTTCAGAATTAGCCTTAGTGAATTTATTTGCTCTCTTAAAAGTTCAAGTCCCTGCAACTATTAAATGTATATAAAATTAGTTTCCTGCATATATGTTATGTGGATTTGTTATGGATTATTTAATTTTATTTTCTGAGAAAAGGTTGAAATTCTTGCAATTGTAAAATGCATATTAAATCAGTTTTCCAGGATATATGTAATATGAAATAGTTATGTACAGGAATGTTAAATTAATTTTATTATCTCTTTAAAAGTTAAATTTTGATGTATCTATGAAGTGTATTTTAATGCTATTAAATAATTATTACAGTTATTACTATAACCCGGATTTTTGTATTAGTATATGTCTCATGTGTATGTAGAAATCTAGCATGTTGTTAGTAAATTGAGTACATAAGGAATATACATTTGAACTTGATAATAAGAGTAGTTATAAACTTACTTTACAAAAGAACAATATGTTCATACAGTTTTGATTAAATTGATTACATATCTGAATATATGTTTATTTCTCTTATCAAATTTGTAAATCAAGTACATGGTAGTTTAAATGCTTAAGTCACATTGATTACAAAATTTTATAACTAGACTTTCTATTTTGTATAAATGCTAAAATGAGTGTGTATATAGAATCAATATTCAGACTCAAGAATGAATATCAGTTTAAAGTATGTATGGAAATAAGAAAGACTAAAACTTAAACTTATGTAAGAAAATATTATGTATAAAATTATAAATCTGGTTTATATTTAGTCACAATAGAATGTAAAAGATCATATTCTATTTCTTTCCTAATTCTGATTCTATTGTGGATCTATTTTATATAAATCTATATATTCTTACTATTATAAATATATATATACATAGCATAATGCTCTATAAATATATATTTATAGCAGTAAAAATATTTTATAAACAATGTCTTATGTTTTCTGTTTCTTTTCCTATGTATTAAACTTGTATTATTATTATATATATATATATGTATATATATATGTATATGTATATATATATGTATATGTATATATATATGTATATATATATATATATCTATATATATATATATATATATATATATATGTCTATATATATATATATGTCTATATATATATATATATATATATATATATATATATATATATATATATGTCTATATATATATACATATATATATGTCTATATATATATATATACATATATATATGTCTATATATATATATATACATATATATACATATATATATGTATATATATATATACATATATATATATATATACATATATATATATACATATATATATATATACATATATATATATATATGTATATATACATATATATATATATATATATAATACATAAAATTATGAATAATATATAATATATAATCATATATTATATATTTCTTATAAAAAAGAAAATGCTAAAATAAACAATACTATTTAACTATTTATAACTTGTAATATTATATAATATAATATTACATATTATTTATTATACATAAAATAATGTATAATATATAGTATATAATATTATATAATACAAATCTTGTAATATTATATAATATAATATTACATATTATATATTACACATGAAACAATGTATAATATATAATATATAATATTATATTATACATATTTTATATTTTATAAAAAAAATGTTTAGCAAATGTTTTAGGGGCGAAGCCCTTTACTATCTTCTTGTGTCACGCAAGAACCAGGAGCGCTGTTGCGACTCTATGTCATGGGAATGCCTGAGCATTGTCGTGGCTTAGAGCCATGGCATTCTCTGTCGTGACTACAGTCATGATAGAGACCGAGGTCTCTATTGTGGCTACAGTCACAGTAGTGACTGTGCTCTCCCGTGGCCTAGCCATGATCGAACGTAGGTAGGGTTTTTAACAAACCCTAAATAAAATAATCAATATATTATATATGCCCAAATAAAAAAAAAGGAACAATGTCTTATTCAATGCCATTCGGAATGGTTGATAACCAATACATTTGCAACAGATTTGTGTAATAGATCTGAAAACTAAGAGATTCACATTTTCTTAAAACATAAGCAAATAGAAAAGGTGCTAAAAAATAAAAAGAAAATAAAAAGAGAATATTACCCATAGTAAGAAAATAGTAGATAGGCAATGTCTACTGACAACCCAAGAAGAACTCTTATGGTATTAAGAGAAATCTTGCAGGCCCAGAAAGAAAACCCCATTGTGTTTGAAATTCTCATCAAAAAAAATTTAACCTTCAACTCTTCATTCTCCCTCAAACCTGCAGATGGTAAAATAGGAAAGTTAGGGTTTGGGTATGTTTATAAAGTGACCCCAACCCTAATTTTGAATTAGGGTTTGGGGGGGGCGCACTATTAATATTAGAGTATATATTTCATGATGTTTTGAACTAGTAAACTTATAAATATTATCTTAGAAAAAAATATTAATAACTTTCTAAGAATATAAATGCCCTTTTTACAAAAAGGTTGTCTCTTTAAAATGGTAAGTCTGGATTTTATTTAGCCAAATTAGTATTGTAATGAAATTAAGTTCTTTCTAAGTAATTGCGTATTTGAATCACCTCTTATTTATGTTTAACATTTAAAAGACTATGTTGTAAAATTTAGTAGTTACCCTAGCAATTTTATTATAATGTTTATGATGTTGCAATATTTTTTCATATATTTGGAAATTTAAATTATGATAAATATTGCAATTGAAAAGATTGTATCTTTAGTCTAAAAAATAATAGTTAAGGAATAATCTTTTAATTTTAATTTCATTATTGTTTACCAAAATGATCAAAGTACCTTTTAAGTTGTTAATTAAATGATAATGTATGAATTAGATAACTTGGTAAATGTTAAAATTTAGTGTAGAAGAATAGTATATTTTAAAGATATTATTTCATTGTTTTATGACTCAGCACTTTTCCTCTATTTGATTAATTTTTGTTCTCTTTTGATTGTTGGGTTTTGACCCTAATAACCTTTAGACTAACTCAGTATCTTTTTAGGGGGATGTTTTTTTTCCCCTCGTGTTTCCTTTCCCATGTCACCTAATGTCCTCCGCCTTGTAGGGAATGAAGGTATGCCAGTGCATGCCTCATGTTCCCTTATGAGATGTTGGGTGACTGGCCCATGAGAGTTTTTGATCTTGAAGCTTCGCACCGATGGGCCATTGAGTTACCTAGGTGTCTTTTGGTGTTCATTTTAGTGTTTCAAAAAAAATAAAAATTTGTTGTATTTTTGTCCAATAATTTTGGGCATTACAATGATGAGATGTAATTCTAAAAAGAAAGAGACATCAAAAGGTTGACTACACAAGCGTCCAATCATGTCGGTCCCAGAAATTTTAAAAAACAATTTTGAGCTAGATAGAAGTGTTAGATTTTTATTTGAATCCCGGAAAAGGATTTAGAGTGGTCGATTTAGCCAAGGGTGAATATTTTGCACAAAACAGATCACTTGTACAATCATGATGAAGCTAGGATGTGAAATTAGAACCCTTGGAATACAAATCTAGGAGAATACAATTAAGTGAGCATCAAAAACTATCGGTATGAAAGTCTAGAATGAAAATGCAAGCCTAAGCTAGAAGCAATTCCTATGACTTGGTTGTTCGACCCATTAGATAGTTTTCATCATAGAGATTTTATTATAGGATGGTCATATGATGTCATACAACTCTCACTAACCAACGATCCTGAGAAAATGAATATGACATTATTCTTAGATTTGTTAGAATGAGGTGTACTCATTAAGGCACAAGAAGCCAAAATGACCAGAACACCTATTCCTTTTGATTTAGCAAGTAAAAAAAAAAACACCAAAGCACAATTTCTGGGATGACCTGAATGTTTCTTACATGAAAGAACACCAAAAATGTGGGAGTTTCTTCTTTTTCTAAGTGACTGAGAAATATTTTAAGGGTTCTCACAGTGAACCTCATGTTTACTTCATAGGACGAGCATGGAGATTTCACCTGTAGCAAAAAGAAGTCACTCAAATAGACATGGAGAAGAACCAACCCAACCAAAGTTTCCATATAAAAGGATTCAAGGTACACATGGCCATCTAATATGTGATAGAGGCTCTCATAATGGACACCCCTTTTATATGGATCCATTGGATCATTAGAACTAAACCAATAAGAAGAAAGAAAAGAAAAGATCATGCCTCCCAGTCTTTGCATCTCTCAGTTATGATAGACGTCTTAGAGTTGCTTGAGAGGGAATGAGAAAGAGAAAAAAAAGACAAGCACACAAAAGGAACACTCAGCATATCTCAAAGAAATACAAATTTAGTTTCAGTGTAAGTGGATTGATGTCGAATCAGAAGTATATGTCGTATGCGAGAAGTCTCGACACGACAACAATAGTAGACATACGCAGTGAGAACCACTCATGACTGATACACAAGAGATCCTCAAGAAGAGAAATCTCAATGATAGCTAGGCATTAGTAGGAAGATGTAGTGAGAACCACTGGTGACTGATGCAAGGAAGATCCTCCAAAATGATAGGACAATGCCCCCTAGACCAGGAAGGTTTCCCCCAAGAGTATGACCAGTTTCAATCCATGTAGAGTCGAGCATAGTCTTGAAGGTAACTGAGAGAGTGCATGAGAAAGTAAACTAAAGCAGGAAAGCGGGAAAGAAACTATACAGAGCCAAGCAATGCTATGATAGGTATGGCATTGCAGAAAAAGAGGCATCTGTTTACCAGGTTTTCACCTGCTTCGCAAAACTTTACTTTTTTTTGCTACCATGATGCTTGTTTACCAAGTTTTCATCAATGGCAAATTTTTTTTCTTTTTCAATTTTTTTGGTATTTTTTTTAATTTATGATTTTTTTTTGTATTATCAAGGCACCTGTGTACTAGGTTTTCACCAAGATAATAGATTTTTTGAGGACTTTTTGCAATTTTTAGGATTTTTCTAGAGTTTATGTGTGTACATGGAGCATGCTGAAGATGTCTCAGTTGTAGAATTGATTTAGATGCAAAGTGTTGATTGGCTCCTTCAGTTGTTCTCCTTTTGTGGTAGAGAGTTGATAGGCACCAGACCCAAATACTACAGTGACAATATACAGACCAAGCCAATTCAGCTCAAATTTTCCCTTCTAGATCCATTGTTGTTGATTCTTGGGGTTCTCTCTCAGGATGAGATCACCCACTTGGAAGTCCCTTTGTCTAACCTTCTTTCTGTAGTTCTTGGACATCCTCTTCTAATATAATTGAAGGTGATTGAATGCCACTTGCTAACATTTATCTAGTAGTTCTAGCTCTTGTAGCTCAGATATTTTGTTATCATTAGTGATGAGGCCTTTCAGAGAGACTTACAAAGTAGGAATCTCGATCTCAATCGATAGTACAACATCAATTAGTGGTTTAGTAGTAGTCAACTGAGAAGTTTCAGAAGTAGAATGAGATACTATATTAGTGATAAGGGGATCTAGATAGTAGTTTCCAACTATTGAGAGATCCATAGTCAAGGAATGATCACTCTAAGAGAGACCCACAAATATGCTCATGGATGCATCTTAACTCTTTGTTAGATTTCCCACAATCTAAAAAATTAGGGAGAGTACGTTCTATATTTCTCTTAGTCATGTCATTAGAAATGAGGAGATATTGATATGCACTTTTAGGGAAGGCATGATGGAGTGAAAAGTGTAAAGCATGAGAGGTGAGGGTAGTGGAATGGAATGAAGTATGATAATTTGGAAGCTTGGCTGGAAAATTTGATTTTCCTTTGATATCCAAGTCTTTTAGCTTGGGAATCCACATAGCTTCTTTTCTTTTTTTTCTTTGAGATGTTTTTGATTGCAATTCTTGTAAGATGGATTTCCAGATCTATTTTTTTCTTTGATTGTCTTTTTTCTCTTTGAAGACCTTTGTGGTCTTTTGAATACTCCCTTTTTTTTCTTTTTATTCACATGTTGATTAGACGGGACATGGTGACCTTGAGATATGAGTGGATTTTGATTTTTATGTTACAAATCCAAGTTACTTCCAAAAGACTCAAGAATTATGGATGAATAAGGCTGATATGACTGGTTTAGGTGGAGAGGTGGAATGGGAAGTGGATGAGCCACTTATCTTAGGGAAGAAGAGGGGAGAGGAGTCAATGGGATGGGCTCAAGTGTAAAGATATCAACATCATCCTCATCTTTCATGAATGAAATAGATAGATCAAGAAATTTATCTTCCATAAAATGTTGTCGATTGCAAGTAGTCCTAGAAGGGTCAGATAATTTTAGAGGAGTATCATGTGATTCAAACTGAGATGGTCTATTTTGAGAGCTAGGTACCTCTTCAGGTGGGAAGAGTGCATGAATAGGAACCATTTCAATTCTGGATCTACCTATGTTCCATGAAGCCATAATAGGATGGGGTCTTATATACCCATGATTTGCTGGAGAATTTGAAGTGTAGCTTGAAGTAGAATGTCTAGGAGCCATAGGGATGATTTATAGAGAAGGATGGAAAGGATCATCATCATTTTCTTGATCTTGAGAGAGTTGGAACTTTATCCTCTTTCAAAGCTGGTAATAGTAGCATCAGATAAGGAATCCTACTCATTTTCCTCTAAGTATGTCTCAATGTCATGATACTACCTGATGTAGTCAGATAGAGACATCGTAGGAGGTAGGCTTTCTTCATCACTATCTTCTATTATAGGAGGGGTATTATTAGTAGCAGGAGCTTGTTTAGTAGTAGGAGTAGTGGAGTAGTTTCAAATAGGCATACCCCAAGGCATATTCAAGATGTGGGAGATATCAGCTAATGGCCCCCAATAAAGATTAGTAGAATGTTTAGTAGTTTGGATGGAATCTCCTTGGGTAGGACTAGAGTCTGCCACCCTGCTAGCATGCAAGTGTGCAACATGTATAGTCATGATCAAAGGGATTCTGGAATGCACGCCTGACATAAGTTTGAATGACAGGAGAGGGAGATTGAGATGACCCCTCTCTAGATGTGGTTGACAAGGAGGAATGTGAAGATCCTCTACAACATTAAAATTATGTGAAGGGTTTGGAATGACCTATTCCTCAATTGCAAGGTCTACCTCTACCTCATCTAGCAATATGTAAGGGGAATACATTGCTACTTTGAGTTGCAATAGTCATAGACAAAGATTGTGAAGCAAGAAAGAACAAGGACTACACTTGAAACTATGTCTCTAAAAGGTGCAAAGAGTGACAAAGGTGAAATATACCTAGCATGAGTTGTTGAGAGTAAGGATAGAACAATCAAGAGATGACTATCATGTCACAAGGTATTATAACACAAAAAAACAAGTAAACAATAGAGAGACAAAGTGAGTCCAAGTGATTGTCATGTAGTTCTCAGCCCAAGACCTCTAGTTTCAAATTGTGTACAAGCAGGAAGACATGCAGGAACCAGACCAGACAAAAAGTCAACCAACAGACAAGAAATAGCTCATTGTTCTGACAAACTATGGGATAGTTTTGTGTGAGGAAATGCAGTCCCACGTGAAGATATGCTAGGCTTGTGGAAGGAAATACCATGCTCACATGAAGAAGTGCGAGATCACACTAAAAAATGTAACAGAGGGTTTCTGACAGACTTTGGCAAAATCTCACGCGAATATGTGAAATCTTGCATAGAAAAGTGCATAGAGAGCTAGAATCTCACGCGAAATTATGTAGTAAGGTTGGTGAGAAAGTACAAAATCAGTCAGTTTGGATCATGTTTTGAGGTAAAATCAGATTGCAAGACACAGCATGGGTTGCTCTCTCATAGAATGCTCAGTTTACAGACTAATTTAGGATAGTTTTATATCAAGAAATCATTAACAAGCACATAGTTTGGACTAGCAACCAGTAATGAAGCAATCAGTAGTTGAAAAAAGTTCCACCGAGGACAAAGAAACTCAAAATAATCATGGGAGTCTTGACAAGTGTGAACATGTTTGGATAGTTTAAGATTCAAAACAAACACTTAGTTATTCCTACAAAGAAAGTTATTCCTACAAAGAAAATGGTAGAGAAGACAAAATTTGTGCCTCACAGCTTATGTGCTTGCATTCACCTCACACATCTGTGTCACCCCCTAGAGGGCACCTATGTTTTTGGTGTTTCCAAGGAATTAATAGTATATGTTTAAAGGTTACCATTGAAGCAAGGGCTAGTGTCATATACCACCTTCAAATTTCCAGGTGCATGCCTATGGTGAGAATCTATGGGGGAGATTCTTCCCTCTCCCTGTGTAAAGATTGTCTCCTTTTGGAGGTGAACCAAGTAGGAAACTAACCCAAAAAGTGTTTAATAGGCTTCCATTCACATTAATCCCTGATTCCCTTGCAAGCAAGGCTAGGGCCTCTCAGCCACACCAACACCTGAAAGTGTACACCTCCGCAAGAAGGGCTAGGATTATTGTCGCTTAGTATAATAGACAGAGCTTTCTCAAGATGTTTGGAATCATAGATCAAGAGAAAGAAATTAGCATGGATTTGGAGTCTTTTTCTTAATAAAGAAACTTTATTATAGTGGGGTGGAATCACTGAAAAAAGGTGTGTACCCACTTGGGTCATTCCCAGAGGTTCAACTTCCGGTAGGCCCCCTAAAGGTGACTCAGACTTGGTTCAGATTCAAGGGTTTGAGTTTTTGGCTCTCTCAAAGAGAGAAGAACATAATCCTCTACCTCTGCACCTTACCCAAACACACCAGACATGTTCATCACCGAGCTAACTCCTATCTCAACAAATCCAAGAGCATCTAGATTTCTGATTCTCTCAAAAAGAGGAGAGAATAATCCCCTCACTAGTGGATGTGTCAATCGATTTGTTACCTTTCCTTTCTCCCCTGGGTATCTATCCTTCTAGTAGTGTACGGGTCTCTGATTCATCCATGGTCATCACTTCCATGTAATGAAGATCCTATTACCCTATTCCACTATCAAGACCCTTAAGAGATTTTAACAAGGCCCTATTTAAACTATGTAAAGAAAATAGTAAAGAAGACATAATGTTTGAGTGGGTTTCAAGTTCTTTGACAAGTGTCTCTGACAAACATCCTACAATCAAATTGTTAGTAATGTATGCATAGTCATATTTTTAGGAGTCTTCAACATACATCCTATAGCCCACTATTAAGCTGTATCAGAAAATAGAATCAAGAAATCATAGCAAAATAGAGAATACCATTAATCAAAAAATAGAAAGTGCCAAAACTATAAAATTTTATGTCTCTTGTTTCAAGTTTCACACGAGAAAATTCCTAGATCCATGTGAGAGAGTTCCTTTATCGCGTGAGGAAGTACTAATACAAGAACAACTTTATGTGATATAGTGAGAAACTTCATGTGAGAATTCATATCAGGGATGTACATATGTACAGACAAAAAAAAAATTGACATAAAATAAAGAGATGAGGCTAGAAATTGATTTTTCTACCCCATAGTCGGTGCCATAAATGTATATGCTAAATATGGGCCTCTAACTTAGTCGTACACTTTAACATAGTCATTTCTTGTCAGTCACATATGAGAATGAATATGAGATCATTCATCTCGCATGTCTGGATGATTCAACTTGTTGCCTCCTATCTAGGTAGGGTTATGAATAGCTCTTAGAATCAAGAGTCCAACAACCATAGACTAGCACTAGAATGGAGGATTTAAGCTAGAAAGTAAAATACAATTACTCTAGAATGAGAGTGCAATATTAATCTAGAATGATGAAATATGAGTATTAATCTAATAACAATGTGAGAAAAATAATTTAAAATGATAAGCATGATATTAAGCTAGAAATGACATTAAAATAACATGTAAAATGAAATTATCTAAAGCTTTGAATGAAAAACAAGTTGAGATTATAATGTGAAAGCACTTTGTTACTCAAAAGTTGCATCCTCTTGAATGAGAAATGAGAGTTCTTTTATAGAATCTCAGGTTCAATCGATGGTCAAGATTGAACGAGATGGATGGTGGAGATTGAAGGAGAGTCTAGTTCAGAATAGAAAGTTTCCTGTGGAGAGACAGACAACTATTTTCCTTTTGAGTGAGTGGAGCAGTTAACTAATTTGTTGCACTTTTGGATTTCCAGTTAACTCAAAGTTTTCTTTTCTGAACTGAAGAGAGGATTTTGGAGAGAGTATTTGATTAAATAAATATAATATGACCTCATAAATGAACTTTCTCAATTATTTGTTTAATTAAATTCAATTACTGAAATGAGGATACTTATTAAAAACCAAATATTATTTAATTCCTTTTTATGTGTTTTAACTAAAGAAGGTGAATTTAATTTGATTAAAGTGCTAGGAATTTATAATTAAATTAATCAATCATAGGGTTTATTTAGCCAATTATAGTTGATATTTAGGAATTAAATATAGCATGTGATTAATGCAAATTTAGAGTCTTCTAGATTTGACATTAAGTCAAGTAGAGTTAATTAGGAAGACATAATTGCCTAGTACAATAAGACTTCGATGATTTAGAAATTTGATAGAATGAGACTAAATGCAACAAAATTGGTTAGGATAGGAAGATGCAAATTTTGGGGTATTACAATACCTTGACAAGGTACTAGAAAGGGTTTGTAGATTATCCTGAAACATAGCATGGAATACTTTTTAAACCCAGTATTCACTAGAAATTTCTATTATAAATCAGACTCTATCCAACAAAGGCATGTGGTGTAATGCTCAGAAGATGCATTGGTAAAAGGAGTGGCCCAATTTCAAATTACCAAGCTGCAATATGTCAGGCCATAAATTGGAGAATGTATGTATGTGTATTAGCATAAGAGTACAAGGAAATGTAGAGACAACTATTTAAAAAGTGAATAGAAAGTATTGTTACTTATCAGATCAATGTGCATTGATCCAATCACATGATGAGTTGGTGTTTATCAAATTTCATGAGAAAATTTGAAATCCATGATATACTAAATGAAGCTAACTCATTCTTAGCCATAATTACTGGGAACCATATTGCTAACTAAGACATACTTGAACCTGATTAATGTTAGTGTACATATATCATTTAACTAATGAAGAAATGTGTTCAGTCAAGTATAGAATTTAAAACTAAGGACCCATAGACACAGTAATATTGATAAAAGACACATATGGATCCACTTTGAAGTTTGGACATGGTGGTCTATCTCATATGGATGTATCTAATATCTTTAGATTGATAAAAGCAACATTCAGACTGGACCCAGATCCGGGTGTTTCTAAGAACAAAATGACAACATAGAAATGTTTACCTAAGGAAACACAGGGCTACAATCAATCCCTTCATATTAGAAATATTTCCATTACAGTAATACATAGGGCTCCACAACATAAAGCACACTACTCAAAGCAAAGTACATGTCCATATTGTAGAAATGGAAAAGAAACAACAAGAAAACAAAGAAAAATAAATAAAAAAGAAAATAATGCAATTAAATAATCACCAACAACAATACACATAATTCAAATAACAATGCTCTATTTCAGAATAGGGGATGCTCTATATTGGAGGGTAGGAACAAAAATGATCTTTATTTTGGAGGGTAGTTCACTACTTGTAACAACAGTTTGAATAGTATATTAACTACTTTTTATTGCATGCTGACTCATTGAAACCTATAGTTGAAATGCATTGATTTATTTTCTACATAAAGGAGCCCTCTTAACATAATTCAAACAAAGAACTATCTGATTACAATAAACCAAACAATCCATTGCATGTTATGCCAAGGAGAGGTGAATGGCGGTGAAACTAGAATTTTAAATCTAAAATAAATTTTCATAATTCTTTTAAGTGTGGCATCAATCTTCACATATCCACTATTACATAATTCTTCTTAAGGCATAAATTAATTGTTCACTTCAAATTCTATATGCAAGAGAAAACTTCATTAACATAAACGTGCATCTAAGAACATCTAAAGATGTGTAAGTGCAGGTAAGAACAATGTCTACAAAATCTTTAAAATATGCAATCTAGGCAACCTAAAATAAAAGAAGTAGAAAGTACTATATAGAGAATGTGCTTTAAAAACTTTCCTAAAATCATTCATCAATGCAAAGTAAATAAGCTTAAATCAAAACTTGTATATTAGTTTGAATAGGATGCTAGACATATATAGACATGAAGAATTTAGGAAAGAATTAGTCCAAGAGGCAACTATAGGCACGACTATTTTTATCTCTTCTAGTCACTATGACTTTTGGAAGTAAGAGGGCTACTACACATTATAGTCACAAGGTTTTTCCTAGTTTCACGAGTGTCCCTTGAAACAAATATATATTATTTCTGGAAAGAGTGGTGAGAAAGCCATGTACACTTTCACAAGTTTTAGCCTAACTTTAGGAATTTCACTTAAAACTCTTTAATTTAAGAGAAATTTCTCGAAACAAATATGTATCATGCCTTGATGTGCACATGAGAAAAGCTCACATCTACATGGTTAATATGCGTCAAAGCAAGCCAACCCATAATTCCCAAAATTTCAATTTATAACCAAAGTTAAAAAGAACCCATTAAACATTCTAATACTAATTTCTCCCAAAATTTGAAATCCACTTAAATTTTAGTGAAAACCCCTCCAACATTACAACAGTGTATAAAAATTCAGTGTTTCTAGTAGTGATAAATAGATTTTTTGAGAAGAGTAGAAGAAACAATAATAGAAACAATATGCTTGGAGGGAGAAAACCCTAGAGACTTACGATATACCTTTATATGTAACCCATTAACATTTCAAATGGAAGAATGAAAGAAAACATGGAACTAAGCTCAAACATGTGTAAATACCTACAAGAGGAGTAGTTGCATGCAGTTCATAGGCTCACAAAGGGACATTTATCATACTCATAGAAACATGATTATTTTTAAATGGAATACACCAAGTATTAGGAATAGTCCCAATAGATAACTGAGAGGGGGGGGGGGGGGGGCGGGGGTTGAATCAGTTATCTATAGGATTCAATTCTTTATCCAATTAAGTACAAAATAAAATTAAGCACATACACAATAAGATAACACTTAACACAAAACCACAATTTTGGTTACGGGGAAACCCAAATAGGTAAAAACCCTGGTGGGAATTAGCACCCACTATAAATTATACTAGAGTATAATGGTCCTTGTTAGAAGATCTTACAACCCTATTAGGAGCTGATCTTTACAATGCATGAAGTATAGTGACCTGGTCAAAGGTCAGACCCTATTAGGATTCTTTTACAAATAACCCTATTAGGGGTGAGGACACACTGTTCGGGAGCACACTTCTCAAATGGTGAAGGTTGCAACCTTCTATACAATAGATACACACTATATTTGGATCTTCGTGAGCTGTGAAGTAGACCTGATGTCTTGATTAGTTCCAATGAATAGTATATACTATTTTCTTCTTCACATAGATCTTCAACTAATGATTGAATCAACTATATTGTCTCAGTATACTCACATCTTTTGCTCTTCTCTCTCGATCACACTTAGCAATCACAACTGATTGTCTATAATTATCCTTCTCCAAATGATATAATCAAATCAGACTATTAGAACCTTCTTGAAATCATAATAGAGAAACAATACAACTCTCCAAAAATATCTCCAATGGCTAAACTAATCACACAACAAAAAAATTCCCCCCAAACCAATATGAGTAGACGCTTCGCTTCACACTATCGGCTCCACTAAATTAACTAAAACTTTACTTACAAGCTGAAATACATTATGCACTCTTGACTAAACATTATTGACTCATTACCAAACATGAATCCAAACAGGCATATCAAAATGATAGGCACAACTATTGAAACAATATAAACAATGTCGTCTCCATTAGATAATCTTAGGAAACTACAACTGGCTAATAGAAACATTGTAAATCAACTATTAAGGCACAAATAACTCTATTTCCATGGACATAGCTTCATAAACATGTCTACAACACAAATATAAACATGTAAGGCTCCAACATATCTTTATTGTGAATCACATACAAAACTTTGCATGTAACACTGTTAGGAACACTACTGTTACAAACAACTACACAATTGTCTATACTCAGAATAAATGTTTGTTTCTATGATATTATGCTAATAACATATCCATACAACATATTCTCAAGGCTCTCTACATAGAACTACTACACATACTTCTTACCATATGTTTTCATCAACGACAAACATATAGTCAACATTGGCTGGATGGAAAATCTCCAACAATCTCCCCTTTTGGCATTGATGGTGACATATGGAATGAAAAACACCACCAATCCAAATGTACAATTATTTTATAACATTCTCCATTTCATCAAAAAAACTCCCCCAAGGATGAGTTCTCCATCTGTTGCATCTTCTTACTATATACTCCCCCTTACTTCATACTCCTCCACTGTATAGTTTTTCATGACTATATACTCCCCCTTTGACATCAATGGAAAAGGGTGCCAAAACAAATAAATATCTGTACTACTCCTGAAGTAGAGTAGTCAACAATTCATCAATCACTGAGGACTGATGCACTACTACAAACTCTAATCAGATCTAGGGAAGGGAATTACTCCCAGCTTCTCCTTGAGATACTCAAATGTATCCTTCGGTAAAGGCTTTGTGAATGTATCTGCTAATTGTTCTTTTGTATTCACATAATCCAATTTTACTTCTTTCTCTACAACTTTCTCTCTTAGGAAGTGATATTTTAACTCAATGTGTTTTGTCTTTGCATGGATCATAGGGTTCTTTGACATATTGATAGTGCTAGTGTTGTCACAATGAATAAAAATAGGATGATCAATCTGGATTCCAAAATCCTTTATCATCTTCTTGATCCACAAAATTTTAGAACAATTTAATGCTGCTGCTACATACTTTTCTTCTATTGTGGACTGAGAAATACAATTTACTTCTTTCTTGTCCAAGTAACTAGTCTATCTCCAAGAAATATTTCTCCTCCTGAGGTGCTCTTTCTATCATCAACGTAACTTTCCCAATCTGCATCGGTATACACATGAAGTTCTACATTTCCTAAATTAGGATACCATAAACCATAGTCTATAGTTCTTTTCAAATATCTAAATATCCTCTTTACTACCATAAGAAGACTTTGTTTAGGTTCTGCTGCAAATATTCCAACAATACCAACTGCATTAGAAATATCTGGTCTAGATTGAGTAAGATATATGAGTTTACCAATCATAGACATGTATAGGGTCTTGTCTACTACTGCAAAATCATCTTCTTTTGAAAGCTTTCTTCTTGTTATCATAGGGGTACTTAATAGCTTGCAATCATCCATCTTGAACTTCTTTAATATTTCTTTTATAAACTTAGACTGATTAATAAAAATACCTTTGTCTGTCTACTACACATTTAATCCCAAAAAGTACTTGATAGGTCCAATCATGCTCATTTCAAATTCCCTTTGAATCTCTTTATAAAATTCTGCACTAAGCTTGTCATTACCACCAAAAATAATGTCATCAACAAAAATAGAAACTAGTAATAATCCATCAAGTGTCTCTCTTATGAATAAGTTACAATCTACTACTCCTTTCTTGAATTTGATCTTTGTCAAGTAACCATCTAGTATTTCATACCATGCTCTAGGGGCTTGCTTAAGTTTGTAGGGGGATTTGTTGAGTCTACATACCATATCTAGTTTTTCTGATAAGCTAAATTCTTCAGGCTTCTCTATGTTGACTTCCTCCTTCAACTCTCCATTCAGGAATGCTGACTTGACATCCATGTGATATACTTTAAAGTCTTTGAATGTTGCATAGGCTAGAAATAACTTTATGGGTTCCAATCTACTTATAGGGGCAAATGTATCAGCTTTACATACTACTCATGCTTTGTTTCTTACTACTATTCCATCTTCATTTATCTTGTTTCTGAATATCCACTTGGTTTGAATCACATTTTTTTTACTAGGCCTAGGGACCAGTTCCCATGTATCATTCTTAATTATCTAATCTAATTCATCTTTGATTGCTTCATGCCAATCTGAATCATTACATGCATCTTCAACATTTAAAGGTTCAATCTATGAAAGTAAACATACCACTTCACTGACTATTTTTTCTTTTGATCTTATCATGAATTTTTTGTCTTGATCTCCAATGATATATTCTTTTGAATGGTATCTAGATGTGAATTTTGGAACATTAGGTGTGACTCTCTCATCTGTCTTATGTGATTCTTCTTCACTTGTTTCAAGTTCATTGAATAATATATCAATTCTGTCAAATAATTCTTCAACAACTGCTTCTATACTGATAGGACTAGGTTCTTCTTCAATCATAGGTGCATAATCACAATATCTCTCTTGAATCTAAAATTTGTATCAATATTTACTTGTACACATTTAATGATCTTCTTCAATCTTAAGTTAAAACATCTATAAGCTTCACTTTTAGTAGAGTAACCAAGAAAAATACCTTCATCACGTCTTGCATCAAAATTGCCAATAGATTCATCTCTCTTGATGTAACTGTAATCACCTAAAATTGGGCTAATATAACCTAAGGCCCTATTTGCCCTTAGTTTGGAATATAAACTTGATTATGTTAATTTGATCTTTGATTATTAACATACACTCCCAAAAATTCAATAAACCCCATCAAATCCTAAATCAAACATCCATCACTAAGGTTTCAAGAAAAATCAAGACAATTAACTCTAGGCCTATTTAATTAATTCAATCCCACCAAATGCATGGATAGAGTTATTAATTAAAAGAAAAGCATAAATACCTCCTAAATCAAACAAACACAACAAACACACTTTCATGATTAGGAGGCTTGCACATGCATCAAGGATCAAGCCAAGATGCATCTCAACCACTCCTCACAGATGCATCTCAATCGTTGAATTCCTTCCAAGTCCTGTAAAATAGAATTTTCAAAGGCTTCCTTTCTTCTTCCTAATGCTTAGACTTTTACATACTTGCTTTTGAATTTGAGGCTTCATAATCCATGATTATTGAACTCTCATGCTTGGAGGATTTACCCACTAATTCTTAATTTGATAGTTGTTTCCATGTTTTCAAGCTTTGATTAATTAGCAAACACTTCCAATTGGGTTAAAATGGAAAGAACTAGGATTTCATGCTTCATTTTGGTTTCATCCATTTACTCTTGAATCTCTCATTTTAGTGTAGATTGTCACTATTTAAGGGTCAAATTTGAGAGAAAACTAACCCTTATTTCATACTCACATTAATTAGAGAGAAATAGGATGCTTTTTCTTGTTAAATTCTTCAATTAAATCCTTAATTTTCTCTAACAAGTGATGTTATTATCCTATTGAAGTGTTGTGTAATAGGCCACAAACTCACACACACATTTATGGCACCCATCGTGGGGCCTAGCTCCAAATTTTTCAATTTTTTGGCATTTTAAACTAACTATTGCCATGCAAATTTTGCAAGAAGAACACTTTTGGTAAGAAAATTTGCATTTGGTAAATATAGGATCGCATCCCGTATTCACAGATTGCATCTGGAAACAAGGTCACATCTATTTGAAATATAGGATCGCATCTTGTAGATCAAGGTCACATTTGGGAAATGGGGTCACATTCGGAAAATGGGGTCGCATTCGGTAAATAGGATCATTTCTAGAAATTAAGTAGGAAAAATCTAGGATCGCATTTGGGGATTTTTATTGGATTTTTGGATTTTCTGACTCCTGACCAATTTCATTGTTAATATCTCTAGTTTTTTGCAGCTAACTGTGGCTTGCAGGTTGAAAATACAGAAAATTCAAACACTAACTTGTGTTTTTTATTTCCTTTAAGGATAAAATGAACATTATGCTTTTGTTTTTGAGAACTTAATGGCAATTTGATTTCACTTTGTAAATGAGTTAGAAGATTATGCTCTTTTCTCCTTGAGAGAAAATCAGAAACTCAAAAATTGGCTTATATTTTGGAGTTAAATTTAGGAATGAATGCTAACAATTTGCATAATTAATTTTCCTTAAAACATTATCTTTGGATTTTGGATTTTCTAACCAAATAACAAGCTAATGGGTGTACTTGGTGTTTTTGATTGATTTTGAAAGCTTAACAGTTGTTTGTAGAACATTTTCCCAAGACCAAAAACAAAAGACTACTAATGCTTGTTATGCAGGTTGCCTCTAAAGCAAAATCAACAAAAGAATTTCATGCTTGATTTTTCTAGGAATCTTAAACAATTTGAGATCAAGTTGCAAATTAACTAGAGGATTATGCTCTTTTCCCCTTGAGGGAAAACTAGAAACTCAAACATTGGCTTGTGATTTGGCATCAAATTGGAGTAATTGAACATTGAATATGCATGATGCAATTTGTGGTATAAGTTAGGAGATTATGCTCTTCTCCTTCATGGAGAACCAAAATCTAGAGCTTACTATCATTTATCTATTTTCTTTATTATACACCTTTAGAGGGCTTGCCAGTTGAGGAAAAAATCTCCCGGGAATGACCCAAGTGGGGAAAAGTCTTTCACCGACTCTTCCACCCCACTATAAAATTTGATGCTTCCTTGAGGCTAAAGCCTTAGAAGACATGATCTATCTTGTCTTGGGAGATTGATGATCAATCCCAATGATTGACTTGGATTTTTTGAAGAGCAGAGCCACTTAAATCTCACCTCTCGAGACTACACACTTTCAAGTTCCTATAGGGTTAACAACCTCAATCCTACCTGGGGGACTATGGGAGATGATTGTGAATGGATGCCTTCATTAAAAGCTCTATGTTAGATGCCACCCGGATCACCCCTGAAATTTTGTTATCACTTGTGCGAGGAAAATAGTAATTGCCCCAAGAAATTCACCATATGGAGCCCCCATTAACATTAACACTTGGAAAATATGGCCTCCAATATCCATTGTATGTTATTTCACTACGATATTCTGAGGAGTCTTTGGGTCTATTCCTAAGTCAGTGAACAAGTAGTTTCAATCTCTACCTAGTATAAGGTAGGTTAGATGTGTCTAATTAAAATGCTTGCTTGGTGTGTTCTAAATATAAACTCAGTTAATTCCCCCCAAATGAACAAGCACACAAAATTTACAAGCATTTGCAAACACCTGACAATCACTAGGATCTGACAGACATGACACATTTTTTGAGAAAAACTAAAATTGCAAATTCCTGGTCATCATAAGATTGCATCCAGTATTCCAGAGTCACACCCCGTATCCCAGATCCCATCTGTTCAAATCTGGGTCACATTTGGTAGTCACACCATTTCCTAGATCGCATCTAGTGCACACACCATTTCCCACGTAGCATCTGGTATTTCTTGAGTCACATCCAAGGTTCCAATTTATTTGTCAGTCATTGTTTAGGATCATATCTAGGATAGAGAGAATTTATGTACATCCTAGAAACAAAATTTTCACATTTTTAGATACCCATTTGGCCAATTAGTAGGTTTCTATTGCCAAAACATAGTCATCTGATAACCAAAAAGATTCATCTTTGAGAACGTCTTGTCATCTTGCATGGTCCAAATCTGTATTGTCCAATTATGGAGTTAGCTTACCCAATCAGTTACAACCAAGTTCTCAACTCATAAATAGGGCACTTTAACACCCTTTGACGCTGAAACTTTCATACTATTAGACCCATTTGCACTTTGGTTCCCACAACTCATAAGCAAGGCACTCTAACCCCATTTGACATTGGATCCATAAAGACATTTGAAACCCACTATTGCATCCTAGGATTCACAATTAGACATTGCAAACAATCAGACCCACTTTTGAACACAAGACACTCATTGGTTCCTAAATCTGGATTTCATGGTTGTTACAAGGCACAAAACTTACAATTTGGAAACAAACCTATTCTCGGAAGGATTACCTATATTCACATTGGAAATAGGAGAAAGTTCAAGAATCAATCCCCTGTATGGCACTACACCTAGCAGTACTCATACAACAACACCCAGACAAACAAACATGAATAACCAAGACGAATACCGATGGGATGAAAGATTCCATAAACAAAATGAACAAGCAGAACATGATAGACAAAAGGAAGAGATACAATATGATGACAATGATGATGATGATGATGCAGATCCCACTAAGAAAGAATACAATAGAGCTTTAAGCATCAAATGATTTCACAAAATCCTTGAAAGAGCTTTGGATGAAAACAAAGAAAAATATTTCCTTGAACTTTCTTCTAGAGGTGTGAAATTACCAAAGGACTATGATGTGAGTCAACTCAAACAAAAACAATACCTTAGTCCTATGTCAGTTCTAACTAGACAACTACTTTCCATGAAAATAGAAATTCAAGAGCTCAAGGAAGCAAAGGACAAACCAAAACAACAATACTCTTTGGAGCACATATGTCCTTTCCCTTTTGACAAGGGACTCAAAATGATTCCATTTCCTAAGAACATCACAATACCAAAGTATGACAAGTATGTGGGAGATTCTGATCCTCAAGATCATGTAAGAGAATTTTGCACAGCTAGTATGGAGTTCATGCATGAACAAACATATCTCATGATGTTGTTTCCATGAAGCCTAGGTGGACAAGCTATGGAATGGTTTTCCAAACTACCCATAGGAATCAAAAAATTTGATGAACTAGTGCAAAAACTCATACAAAAATACTCCTACAACATCCAACACATAGTCACTATGTTGGATATATGCAATACTAAACAGAAAATGGGAGAATCATTATTGAATTTCCTGCAAATATGGAGAAAAATATTTTCACGATATGCTAGGGAAATACTTGAAAATGAAAAGATGGATATCTTCATTAAAAACTTGGTTCCATAAATTAATTTCCCGATTCAATTACAAGGACCACCAAGCTTTGACAAAATGATTGATAATGCTCTCAAGATAGAGAAAGTTCTAATCAAGAAAGGTGACATTACCATTAACAAGGAACATAAGGACAAGTCCTATCCCACTAAGGACAAGTACAAATATTCCAACAAGAATAAACATGTGGTTAATGATGGAGTGGTTGATACTCCTAATCCAAAGACCAAACTAGATGTTTTCAATTTGACAACAAGTCTTCAAACGACCAAAATTCCAAACTCTACTGTGACTCCAACAACAAACAATACTTTCAACAAACCTCAAAGAGAACCTTGGGCACCAAGGCCTAAGAGAGAATTTACACCATTGGGAGATACCTTGGAAGTGGTTTTAAAATCACTTGTGGAGAAAAATATCATTACTATTCTTGAGCCCAAAAAAACTTGGGATCCAGAAGATAGACCCATGTGGTGGAATGATAATGACTATTGTGATTACCATCATAATAAAGGACACACAACCAATAACTACTTGAAATTGAGACATGTTATTTAGGATCTTATCGAACAAGGGAAAGTCAAGGTAGATGGACATCACACAAATAATGATCACAAGGCATTTCAAACCCCACTACCTAACTATGAAAAAGGAGAAACTTCTAAAAATAATAAGGTTAACTACATGTACACTAATGGTGACAATGTAATCAACATGATGGAACCATGTGAATATTCCATTAACATGATCACTCTCAAAGGAGTTAAATTTATTTTTGAATCCTCTAATTTTGTAACATGAGGTCAAGCTAAGCTCACTCTCAAAGGAGTTTCAACATTTAAAGAACCACCTACAACAACAACAATGTCTAAACAAGTGGTGCCATCTCCAAAATTCAATCTTGTGGAACAATTGCAAAAGACACCCACACAGATATCTATCTTAGAGTTGTTGAAAATCTCCCCTAGTCATAGGGAGGTTCTTGATCATGCCCTATTGAGCACCAATGTACCAAAAGACTTAGATGTGGATAGATTCCAGGCCATGGTTGGTCACATGAGTTCCCCACATTACTTATCTTTTTTTGAAGAGGATGACAAATCAATGAACCAACCACATAATCAGCCCCTTCATTTAGAAGTTCTTATTCATAAACACCAGGTCAATCATGTCTTGATAAATGGAGGCATTGGTTTGAAAATTTTCACATACAACTTGATAAAACAACTCGATTTCTCAGAACATGCAATTGATCCTAGAAGAAAGATAACTATCAAAGCTTATGATGAGGAAGAAAGATGATCTGAAGGATTGGTTTTCTTACCCATTAGAGTAGGACCATTGGAACAAGATGTCTTATGTCAAGTTCTTGATCTCCCCCTTTCTTACAAAATTCTTCTTGGGAGACCATGGATAGATTCAATGCAAGTAGTGCCTTCCACTTATCATCAATGCCTAAAATTTCCTCATAATGGAGTGGAGGTTACTATTCCAGTAGATACAACATACACTTGCAATAATCTCAAGAAGATAGAAACCATGGTTCCCCATAATAAAGAAATCTCTCACAAGGAAGAATAATCTAAAGAAATGGTCTTAAGGAGCTTTTCCAAGAAGATCAAAATCCAAGAAATAAGCACGGGAGAGTACAAAATAGATCCTCCAGCTTCTTTGACAGATCTTCCTATTAGGGATTTTTCTTGTGGGTCAAACTTGGCAAGGATATTGGCTTGATTCTTAGTAAATAGGTTTCCAAGTTTGCAAGAAAAGCCTAATTGATGAGGATTGGATAAGATCCTCCTTCTGCTTTGAGCTCCATAGGACTCAAGTGGGTATTGCCTACAAATAGGTTACTATCTTTCAAGTAACTATGGATTCGTGGATTAGGTCTTCATTTTCATGCTATTGAGTTTATTAGATGTACTTTTATTGAAGATAATTTTGAAGACAAATGAGAACAAACTATTGCAAAATGTGACTAATGAAACTCATAATATGATAACATGAACAATGGCATAAGGGTGATGAGTCCTTCTTCTTTTATGAGTAAAACTCAAGGAAGGCTAACCTTTGATTCACTCTTCAAGGAATCAGCAACTATGGACTGTAAAACATTTGGGACAGTCCTATCTCCTTTGGTGCATGAACATGAAATGAAAATGTGTAATGGTAATGATAAAATTTGTGTTTGATGATAGAAAGGTGTTTGAATAATAGAGATCAGACCAGTGCTTGATCCTTTGGGAAAAGGAGTCTAACATAAATCAATAGGATCATTTCAATGAAATACAATGGTATGCCTTACAAACCACATACAATTTAGATAGAGTGCCTTACAAACCATCTTCTCAATCTAGGTATGCTACCATCAAGATCCCCAAAAATGTGTTCATTCCCTCAAATTGCACATGAGGATTTAATCCTTTCCTTGAAAGAAACTTATGCAACAATTAGATAGTTTCCTTACAACCAGTATGTTCTATATGCCTTAAAAATAGAAAGACACAAGAATAAACACAAAGCCAAGAGACAATAACAAAACCAAGGTAGAAATTGTATTGTATTTCATGAAAGTGTATCAGTACATACAAGGAAACTCTTCACTCAAAGACTCAAGATCAATAATTTGCTTTGAAAAGCTTGTATTATCAGCATTCAACCATCAAGAATATGGAACCAAAGAATAGAATCCCTTAGATTGCCAAAAAATGGAACCAGGAACCAAAAGATTGGAAAACCAAAAAGCTAGGAAAACCAAAAAAATCTTGGAACCATTACAAAATCAGAACTCTTACTACTTATACCACTAGCTATCTTGGGATCCTCAAAGAATTCAAGATACAACAAGCTTTGGATAGCTAGGGTTAGGGTTTCACCCACTAAACCAACCAATATCAATCAGAAATTAATTCCAGGGGAGAAAACCAAGCAACCTAAACAATTAGACCCAAAATTGTTCTTCACTAATGAAAATATCCTAATTTATACCGAAGATCACGCAAACACCATGCTTATCAGTCTATTTGTACACCTACAACATGCCTCCAGCTTTACTTATGTTCATTTTAAGATAGTACAGGCATTTGCAATCAATCATCAAACCCTCTGGATCATCTTGCACTAGTCGACATAACAACTTCATAAAATCCTCTCGCTAAAAAAATCAATTTTCAATCCTTCTGTCATTGAGAAACCATTTAAAATTCAAATTCTTGGTGGCAATGGTTAGTCGGCAAACTTTAAAATGTGACCATTGATTACATCTCTTCCCGGCAAATCGGGTGGTTCATAGAATTCTTTTAACAATCGACAAAACCCTTTAGAAAATGCTTTCCACATCACTAAACCTTCAAACCAATCAAACAGAGCACATCAGTGATGAATCAGCACCACGTATCACATTGGACCCACTCTTTATAAGGTTTTAATCAAACGGCTAGCGTAAGATCACATAGCCTCAAAATATTATATGCGAAGATATGCCAACCATTAGATCCTCCATCTCGACATCCTGTGAATCTTCTAAGCCCACTGACGTGTCCACATTTCCTTCCAGCTCAGCCAATCAGAACACAACACACTAGTAATGAATCATGAGACGGTCCCACTTCTTAGCTAAGCACTTAATACCCCTAGGCGCGCCAGCAAACTACCACATGTCATCATACCATTTTCTACCTTCGCCTAGTCACCCCTGACAAGACCCACCTGCTAAGAAATAAGATCAACTATTGTTGTAAGTTTGCATAGAGCTAAAAGATTCTATGTGAACATCAGACAGCTGTTAGATCAACCCTTTGATATCGCTTTGCAGATTCTCTGACATAGGACCCCCTGACAAATGTTGACTCAGCACCTCATGGACCAATGAAAAGATGCCAACTGCACACACTTGGTAGTGGACCCGCTTGAAACAAAAGATTATGTCACACAAGATAATGAATGGCTATCACATAATCTCAAGCCTCTGACACATTCGATAAGAACTTAAGCCCATCGTCAATTTTCTATAGATGTCAGGGCCCACTACCAAGCCAAAAACTCAGGTCCCACTGACAACTGCCAAGTCACAACACACACCAACCAATAAGAGACCACCAACTGTGCTAACCTGTCAGAAGGTCCCACCCTTTTGAAATGCCATGTCATTAAAAGAGAATCAATGACTATCGCAAAAGCGCATACCTCTGACACACCCCTTACACTTTCATGACAACCGTTGGATCAAGATGTTGTCAGAGAGCCAGACCCAGGAAAGACTAAGCTGGAACATTAGAAAGAATTAAAGCTGGACTTAGGGAAAATTAAAGTTGACCGACTTAGGGAAATATTTTGCTAGGTGCATGAAAACTTAGGAAAAATTAAAGCCCACTTGGGAAGAAGAAACTTAGGAAAAATTAAAACTGAACCCTCCATGGGGAAATAAAAAAATTAAGTACATGCGTTTAGTAAATTTTAAGTGACCCAAAAAAGTAACTTAAAATTAGAATAGGTTGGGGTATACTTAGGGTTTCTTGATGGCAACGGCTAGATTTTAAGAATTTTCAGCTAGGGTTTAGCTAGAAACCAGGAAAATGATTGTAGAGACCAGAAGAATACTAGTAAAGCCATGAAATTTGTAGGTGCCAACAGTGGCTCTATCTGAGGATGTTGAAATGCAAGTTTTAACAAGAACCATAGGACTTTGGGATGCAGACCAAGAACCACACTAACCTAAAGTAGGGAAAGAAACACACAACCAAAAGCAAAGCAACTGTACATACAAGGAGACTATTTAAAAATGGCCCAAAGCCTCAAACTGGACTCAGCTCTTACCTCTGTCAAAAACAAAAAAATTTTACCCCATGCTTAAAAAATAAGATAACAGTATCATTCTCACTTGCCTATCTTAACCCACTGTCATCTTGCATTACCCTGGCATATAAAAACTCATTTGCATGATCATTAAATGATCTTTCATGAAAACTAGGCAGATTGTAAGCATGAGAATTGTGTGGCATATATATGTTACATTCATTAGATAAGAAAGCACTTGGATACATGCAACATTTATCTTCTTCAATCCTTAAACCACAATCTAGAAAGTTTCCATCCAACCATGAAGGAGAGCACTCAAAATCTATCATTCTGTTAAAGTAGGTATCACTATATCTAGTCACATCCATAGATGGCAGGTCATAGGAAATAACATACTAACCTTTAAGAAAACATTGATGAGGTTCATCATATAGGACATAATCTAGCTCAATCTTAGGATATGGGGTAAGAAATTCAGCATCAAAACATGGGCAACCCATACCATATATTTTATTTCCAATAGGAGGAGTATCCTGCATCCTAGAAACATCAAACAGATCCAAAAGTTGCTGGTGGGTGGGAGGGAAAATACCAGTATATTCATTATCTGCATATGAGACTTGAGCCATTGATGGATCACCCTTTAATGGTTTAACAGAAGATTTAGAATCTGAAGAAGATTCAAAATCCACACTACTATCCCAGTCAGTACTCAACATTATGTTTGGTGTCTCCACATCCATTGATTCTTCCTTGTCAAACTAGATATGTGTGGAGTGTTGAATTTCAGATCTATCTTTCCCTAAAACTCTAAGATACTCATAAGATAACAAATCTGAAATTTGTTCACTATGAAGTGAACAACTATCCTCATTCATGCTTATCTTTGATACACTCTCACAATCAGACTCTTCACTTTCATTTTCCACACCCCTAGTAATGTCATTACCTTCAAAACTTATATTCATAAGGCATGAAGTTTGGGAATTATTTTCTGATACATACCTCTGAAAGTCTAAATTTTCCTCAATGCATGGTAAGGATTGACAGTCAAATTTATCCCAATTGTCCTCTTGTTTGATGCTACAAACTTCTTTCTCATTTGAATCATGGAATGAGGTTCCTTGGAGCATATCATCTTGTGTTAATAAATCACCCCAAACACTCACATCAACATCATAGTTGTGATCTTATTGTCCACACAAAACATTTCCATTGTCTTGCTATTCACAAAGTTCATTGTTAATGTTATCACCAGCTAAACATTCAACACAAGTGGACTCATCATCATAATCACTAAAATCAGACTCATCAGCATAACTAGACTCATCATTGTTATCACTTTCAACATCAGTATATTCTGAATTTTTAGATTCAACATCATTGTATTCAACAATAGACACATCTTTGGAAGAAAAATTTTCTACATGTTCCATCCATTGCATAGTTTGTTGAATACATTCTACCCTCTGAGGGATTGGTAAATTAAGTGCATGTGGAAAACAAAGCTTAAAAAATAAATTTACCCATACAAAGTCCTGAGGACAAAAAGGGATGTCAAATTCCCTGATCTTATCAGTAAACCTTATGAAGAAAGCATGTTGAGGCTCACCCTCCTCCTTGGTCATGGTCTTTTGTAGATGTAACACCACCTCTTCCTGCAACCTTTGCATTAACATTTTTGTTTCTACCTCAAGAACTTCAAGCTCTAGTATAAGATCCTGTGATTCAGATATGTCTTGCTCATCATTGTGTTCCATTTCATCATTTTCCTCAAAATCACCATATTTTTTAATAAAACAATCCTCCAATGCCGCCATAGATCATAATGAGCCATAAGGTAATTCTTTAAACCAGTCCCTTGCAATCTCAACAAGAGATACTGCAAATAGGGTCATTAGTACATCCTCATGTGTGATATTGTGATCATCTATCAGGCTAGCAAAATTTTGCAAATGATCCTCAGCTAATTGCTCACCAAAACTAGTGAACTTTGGTAAACAGTCTCTAACCACCTCTGGAATATGATTTGGGTATCCAAAGATACCTTCAAAATTTATTGGTCCAAACAACTTATTTCTAGATAATTGTGACATCTATGGAGGCAGAGAAACTATATATTGCCTCTTAACTTTTTTAGTGCATATTTCACCTTGAATTTTGCAGGAATGCAACTAAAAATTTTGAAACATGCAAACCTCATTTCACACCTTATTTCCTTTTTACCTAGTGCTTTGGTCACTTGATAAGGAAAGGTTTTAAAACTCTAAATACCTGGATGTATTTGAGTAGCTGAAAAATATTTTGTGATCTCGAAGTCACCTCCAAATCACCTTTAAGAACTTTGTAGAGCTGCCACCCAACTAATTGGGAATAAATATAAATGCTAATGGTAACCAGCTGGTCTGTATAGGATAGGAGTCTTGGCTCAACTAAACCCTATAACTTAGCAAAGTATTTTCATACACATTCTCCCTAGAAAAGTGGCCAGTCTGTTAGGGATTTTTCTTGTGGGTCAAACTTGGCAAGGATATTGGCTTGATTCTCAGTAAATAGGTTTCCAAGTTTGCAAGAAAAGCCTAATTGATGAGGATTGGATAAGATCCTCCTTTTGCTCTGAGCTCCATAGGACTCAAGTAGGTATTGCCTACAAATAGGTTACTATCTTTCAAGTAACTATGGATTGGTAGATTAGGTCATCGTTGACATGCTATTGAGTTTATTAGATGTACTTTTATTGAAGATAATCCTGAAGACAGCTGAGAACAACCTATTATAGAATGTGACTAATGAAAATCCTATTATGATAACATGAACAATGGCATAAGGGTGATGAGTCCTTTTTATGAGTAAAACTCAAGGAAGGCTAACCTTTGATTCACTCTTCAAGGAATCAGCAACTATGGACTGTAAAACAATAGGGATAGTCCTATCTCCTTTGGTGCATGAACATGAAATGAAAATGTGTAATGGTAATGATAAAATTTGTGCCTAATGACAGAAAGGTTTTTGAATAGCAGAGATCAAACCAGTGTCTAATCCTTTGGGCAAAGGAGTCTAACATAAATCAATAGGAGAATTTCAAGGAAATATAGTGGTATGCCTTACAAACCACATACAATTTAGATCGAGTGCCTTACAAACCATCTTCTCAATCTAGGTTTTCTACCATCAAGATCCCCACAAATGTGTTCATTCCCTCAAATTGCACATGAGGATTTAATCCTTTCCTTGAAAGAAACTTATGCAACAATTAGATAGCTTCCTTACAACTAGTATGTTCTATATGCCTTACAAATAGAAAGACACAAGAATAAACACAAAGCCAAGAGACAATAAGAAAACCAAGGTAGAAATTGTATTGTATTTCATGAAAGTGTATCAGTACATACAAGGAAACTCTTCACTCAAAGACTCAAGATCAATAACTTGCTCTGCAAAACTTGTATTATCAACATTCAACCATCAAGAATATAGAACTAGAGAATAGAATCCCTTAGATTGCCAAAAACTGGAACCAGGAACCAAAAGATTGGAAAACCACAAAGCTAGGAAAACCAAAAAAATCTTGGAACCATTACAAAATCAGAACTCTTACTACTTATACCACTAGCTATCTTGGGATCCTCAAAGAATTCAGAATGCAACAAGCTTTAGATAGCTAGGGTTAGGGTTTCACCCACTAAACCAACCAATATCAATTAGAAATTAATTCCAGGGGAGAAAACCAAGCAACCTAAACAATCAGACCCAAAATTGATCTTCACTAATGAAAATCTCTTGATTTATACTGAAGATCACGCAAACACCATGCTTATTAGTCTATTTGTACACCTGGAACATGCCTCAAGCTTTACTTATGTTCATTTTAAGAGGGTATAGGCATTTGCAATCAATCATCAAACCCTCTAGATCATCCTGCAATAGTTGGCACAACAACTTCATCAAATCCTACCGCTAAAACAATCAATTTTCAATCCTTCTGTCGATGAGAAACCATTTAAAATTAAAATTCTTGGTCACAATGGTCAGTTGACAAACTTTAAAACATGACCGTTGATTACATCTCTTCCCAGTAGATTAGGTGGTTCACATAATTCTTTTAATAGTCAGCAAAACCCTTTGAAAAATGCTTTCCACATCACTAAACCTTTGAACCAATCAAAACAAAGCACATCAATGATGAATCGGCACCACATAGCACATTGGACCCACTCTTTATAAGGTTTTAATTGAATGGCTAGTGTAAGATCACATAGCCTCAAAAGATTCTATGTGAAGATGCGCCAACCGTTAGATCCTCCATCTTGGCATCCTGTGAATCTTTCGGGCCCACTGACATGTCCACATTTCCTTCTAGTTCAACCAATTAGAACATAACACACCAGCAATGAATCACCAGATGGTCCCACTTCTCAGCTAAGCACTTAATACCCCTGGGCCCACCTGCAAACTACCACATGTCATCATACCATTTGCTACCTCCACACAATGACCCCTGACAGGACCCACCTGCTAAGAAATAAAATCAATGGTTGTCATAAGTTCACATAGAGCTAAAAGATTCTATGCAAACATTAGACAACCATTAGATCAACCCTTTGATACCACTCTACAGATTCTTTGACACAGGACCCCCTGACAAATGCTGACTCAACACCTCATGGACCAATGAAAAGATGCCAATTGCACACACCTGGAAGTGGACCCACTTGAAACAAAAGATTTTGTCACACAAGAGAATGAATGGTTATCACATAATCTCAAGCCTCTGACACATTCAATAAGAACTTACGCCCACCATCAATTTTCTACAGATGTCTGGGCCTACTGACAAGCTGAGAACTTAGGTCCCACTGACAACTGCCAAGTCACAATACACACCAAACAATAAGAGATCACCAACTATGCTGACTTGTCAGAAGGTCCCACCCTTTTGAAACTCCATGTCATTAAAAGAGAATCAATGGCCATCACAAAAGTGCATACCTCTGACACACCCCTTGTGCTTTCATGACAACCATTAGATCAAGATGTTGTCAGAGAGCCAGGCCCAGGAAAGACTAAATTAGAACATTAGAAAGAATTAAAGCTGGACTTAGGGAAAATTAAAGCTGACCAACTTAGGGAAATATTTCGCTAGGTGCATGAAAACTTAGTAAAAATTAAAGCCCGTCCAAGAAGAAGAAACTTAGGAAAAATTAAAACTGAACCCTCCGTGGGGAAATAAAACAATTAAGCACATGCATTTAGGAAATTTTAAGTGACCCAAAAAAGTAACTTAAAATTAGAACAGGGCTGGGGTATACTTAGGGTTTTTTCATGGCAATGGCTAGATTTTTAAAATTATCACCTAGGGTTTAGCTAGAAACCAGGAAAATGATTGTAGAGACCAGAAGAATACTAGTAAAGCCATGAAATTTGTAGGTACCAACACTTCCTATATCCCCTAGAATGCAAGGAATGCCTTCATCTACATTTACACCTTCCAATAGTGCTTTAACTATACATGAAGGAACTGGAATGGTGAAAGAAAAAGTATGCCTAAAAGAAGAGAATGAAGAAAAGGTTGTTTTGCAATGGCTTTACAAAGAACCTGAAGGAGATGGGAATGTTAAACATGTTGAAATATCTCCAAGAAAATATGGGAAAGGATATGAGCTTATGAAACAAATGGGGTACAAAGGAAAAGGACCATTGGGACAAAACAACCAAGGATTAGTAGAACCCCTACACATGGATTTCAGAAATCCTAAGGACAAGACTAGACTAGGCTTCAAAGAAGCTAGATTTCATCCCACAATAGAGAGGGGTCTTGTATTTGATACATCAGGGGATTCAAATGATGAAGAAGAAATAGAAGGACAACCTATTGCTTATGAAAGGTTTCTACTCTTACACGGAGATCCATTAGCAGAAATTGGCATTGCTTTTAGGCGAAGACAAAATGAAGAACAAATAGAGGAACCTGATGAAGAAAAAGAACAAGAATCTCCCATCTTTGATGCACCACACTTTGATGAAGAACCAGAAGCAATGAATCCACAAGAACCATTGCAAGAAGAAGTAAACCATACTAATGAAGAAAATGAGGTACCCATGACTATTGCCCACTTCTTGGGGGTTTCAGATTATAGTTAAGTAGACTCACATGAGTATGAATGGGATGTCCTTTCAGATGCCATTATGGACATAGCGATAGATGTGATACACAAGTTTTCTCCTAGAGCTTTGATTGTAGAAGGAGAAAGTTCTAATGTTAGATCACTAGAGTTAGACCCACATAACATGAACTCTAATAATAATGAACATGACTCTAATAATCCTAACATTTATCTAGAATTAAATTTAATAGGCGATATCTTGCAAGTTATTAATGATGATGACAACATGGTGATGTCTCTTGAACCTATTCAATATTTGTCCTTAAAATACCCTAACTTGACAGACTAGGATGAACATACAAACACAAAATTGCTATCCTTTGACAATGACTATTCCATAGCTTTTTATCTTAATGCTTGTGAACCCTTCCATTCTTCCACTAGCATAAAGAGAGAAATCATGACTGAAGAGGATGCCAAGTTTCTCAGTCTTAAAAAGAAAAACAAAAAGAACAAGAGGTATGATGGTGAAAACCACCTAGTGGCAGTATCAGATCCTAAAAGAGAAAAAGAAAAGGATGTATCCAATGGTGAAAACCTCCTTGAGGAACCAAAGGATGGGATGCTTGATATCCTCCTAGATCACTTCCAAGAAAGGTTCTCAGTTCTGATTGAACTGACACAACCCATTAATTTGAGAACAACAGAAGCTCCTCAGCTAGTTCACATTCCTCAATCATTAGCAGAAGGTGAGAAAATCCAATTCATTGATGTCTTCAAAGAAAAGAAGATCAACTTTTCTTGGTCTTACTTAGATATGCCCAGATTGGATATAGATTTGATTATGCACCATTTGTCTATTTCACCAGATGTAAAACCTGTCAAGCAAAAACTTAGAAAAATGAATCCACATGTGGCATTGCTAGTAAAGGCAGAACTGGAAAAACTATTGAAAGTTGGATTCATTAGAGCTATTGATTATGTGGAGTGGATCTCTAATATAGTTCCTATTTCTAAGGAAAACAAATCAATAAGAGTGTGTATAAACTTTAGGGATCTCAACAAGGCTTGTCCTAAAGATGATTTCCCACTTCCAAACATAGACATGATTGTGGACTTAACAGTAGGTTATGAGATGTACTCCCTAATGGATGGATTTTCAGGATATAACTAGATCAAAATTGCTCCTGAAGATGAGAAAATAGCATTCACATGTGCATGGGAAACCTACTATTGGAATTTGATGTCATTTGGTCTCAAAATTGCAGGTGCCACTTATCAAAGGGAAATGACCACAATCTTCCATGACATGATGTGCAAGAACATGGAAGACTACGTTGATGACACTTTAGAAAAATCAAGGATAAGGACTACACATATAGAGGATTTGAGGAGAATCTATGATAGGATGGAACAATTCCAATTAAGACTCAATCTTAAGAAGTGTGCATTTGGTGTGTCATCTGGAAAACTCTTAGGATTCATAGTTTTAGTTGAGGGAATTGAAGTGGATCTGGTGAAGGTGAAGGCAATTCTATAAATGAAACCACCAAAGAACATCAGTCAAATGAAAACCTTACAAGGCAAGCTACAATCCATAATAAGGTTCATATCTCAACTGGTGGACAAGACACAACCCTTCACAAAATTGATGAGGAAAGGAACCACATTCACTTGGGATGAGCAATGTGAAGAAAATTTTACCCAAGTCAAGAATTATCTGATGAATCCTCCAATTTTGATGGTGCCAATTTATGGAAAACCTTTGTTGCTCTACATATCAGCCATAGATACATCACTAGGGGTACTGCTTGCACAAGAAGATGAGACCAAGAAGGAAAGAGCCATTTACTATATTAGTAGAACTTTTGATGAAGGGTGCTCCCCTTAGTACCACAAACACATAATAGAAATAGAGAAACAACAACAATAATATGCAAGAACAGAAAATTGGCTTCTTATTATCTCCAAAAATGTGGAATTACAAACTTTCAGAATTACAATATGCAAAGCCACATGGGCATTCCCTTACAATATTCTGTAGGAAAAATCCTCGAATCAATACCCAGATCTACTACCCAGAACTGCCCTAGACAACACTATGGGCCTTCTTTATATAGGCAATTTCCACAACTCGAGAAGGTTCCAAAAATTTAGCCCTAAGGGCCGACCAAACTTAGAATTATTTTATTTTACAATTTATTACATCAAAGTCGGCTCAAAATGAGTTTTGAAACCCAAACACAAATTTTGAAGGAAAATTATTTTCTGCCATTTCAAGTGGCCCGACTTCTGGAGACCATAAGTCATCACCAGTTGACCCGATTGACTATTATAACCCCATTTCGAAAATGCCATGAAGTGCTCTATAAGCTTGACTTGTGCAAAGTGCCCGTCACCCAATTTTTCAAACTCATCTGGGGCCTCTAAAGCCTTCAAAACTAAGTTCAAAGTTTATGTACCCTGCTGCCAATACCGAAAATCTTCAATATCTTCAAAACTAGACTTGATCTAGCCATGAAACTTTGCTGGCAGGTTGATATGACTGAGATAAACCTCCACATGTAAAATTACAACATTCTGAGATCGTAAGACCAACTTACTAAAAATAGCAAGTTTCCATAAATAGCAACTCTGCACAAGATAGCCCTTATTGAATACAAAAACAAAAATATTTTTGGGTGATGCAAGATTGGTCTTACACCCAGGATGCTCCTGCATCAGGCACCTAGGGTAAATTGACAAGTGACCCTGTCATGACTCAGGTGTGTAGAGGAAAGCCAAGATGGTTAACCTCCTCCTTTGTTAGCCATGATGAATCTTCAATAGGTCATCCTTTCCATTTGACCAAAAACTCTTCATATGTCCTATTCCTTGTACTTCTACCAACACGACTGTCTAGTATGTCTTCAATCTCCTTGATATCTGAACTGGTTGCTGGAATACTCCACTGTGCTACTGCAACCTCATCTTCAACACCTCCTTCATGATACTCTGTCAAATCTAAAATGTTAAACACTGGTGAAATATTCAGCTCACTAGGCAAGTCTACCTCATATGCATTTCCTGAATCATGCGTCTTTAGTATCTTACATGGCCCAAACTTCTTCATTTTCAACTTGTTATATGTACCAACCGTAAATCGCTCCTTCCGCAAATGAACAATGACTTCATCTCCAACTTGAAATTCCTTATGCCTCCTTTTCTCATCTGCCTTAGCCTTATACTGCGCATTCATCTTGGTAATATGCTTCCTCACCTCCTCATAGATGTTCTTCAAGTGCTCTACAAAATCCTCAGCTTCAGCACTACTTATTTCTCCTTTATCTATCTTTCTCAATTCAGATGCATTTCTTGGACTACTTCCATATACAATCTAGAATTGTGATTTACCAGTGCTCCTGTTGATAGAATTATTGTATGCAAATTCTGCCTGTGGTAAAATCAAATCCCATCCTATTGGCTTATCTCCAACCAAACATCTTAGCAGATTTCTTAAACTTCTATTCACCACCTTTGTCTGTCTATCAGTCTGTGGATGATGTGAGGAACTGAACTTCAAATCTGTCTTCAACTTCTTCCATAATGTACGCCAGAAATATCCAACAAACTTAGTGTCTCTATCTAAAACTATAGTCTTTGGCAAACCATGTAGTCTCACTACTTCTTTGAAAAACAATTCTGCTACATGAACAACATCATTAGTCTTTTTGCAGGGAATGAAATGTGCCATCTTCAAAAATCTGTCAACTACTACAAAAATTGAATCATGTCCCCGCTGTGTCCTCGGTAAACCAAGAACAAAGTCCATACTGATATCCTCCCAATGCTTCTCTGGTACAGGTAATGGCTGATATAACCCTATATTCTGCTTCACTCCCTTCGCCATCTGACATACTCTGCAACTCTCTACAAACTTCTTCACATCTTGCTGTAAGTGTGGCCAATAATAATTTTCACTAACCAAAGCAAGGGTTTTATCATGACCAAAATGTCCAGCCAATCTTCCACTATGCTTCTCTTTGATGAGATTATCCCTCATAGAACTTCTTAGAATGCACAACTGACTCCCTCTGAATAGCATATCATCCTAAATGATAAAATCTAATCATTTCGTCCTATCTAGAGTAACAAGTTCTTTACAAGCTTTCCAAGCTCCACCAAAATCAGGATCCTCTAGATACAAATTCTTGAGTTCCTTGAACCCAACCACCTCAATCTGCATCTCTATCAGCAATAGTTGCCTTCTGCTAAGAGCATCTGCAACCCTATTAGACTTTCCACTCCTGTGTTTCAAAAAAAATGTATAACTCTGCAAAAACTCAACCCATTTCAAATGCCTCTAATTCAACTTTCCTTGACTATTCAAATATTGCAAAGCTTGATGATTAGTATACAAGACAAACTCTTTAGGAAGCAGATAATGTCTCCACTTCTTTAATGCCTAAACTATAGCATAAAATTCCTGATCATAAACAGAATACTTCCTCTTGGCATCATTTAACTTCTCACTGAAATAAGCAACAGGTTTACCTTCTTGGCTCATAACAGTTCCTATTGCGGTACCACTAGCATCACAATCTACTTGAAACACCTTATTAAAATTTGGAAGTGCTAAAACAGGTTGTTCTATAACTTTTTGTTTCAACAATTGAAAACTCTTTTCTGCCCCATTAGTCCACTTAAACTCTTTTCTATCCCCTCTCATTATTTCAGTCAAGGGTCCACAAATACTGCTAAAATTTTTTATAAACTTTCTGTTAAAACTAGCTAGACCATGAAAAGATCTTACCTCAATAGCACTCCTTGGAGTAGGCCATTCAAGGATAGCCTGTACCTTCTTTGGGTCCATTTTTAGACCTTCTTCTGAAACTACAAATCTTAAATACACTAACTCTTTCTTCACAAAACTGCACTTCTTCAAATTAATCAACAATTTCTCATCTCTCAACTTCTCAAACACCATATGAATATGCATCATATGTTCCTCCAATGTCTTGCTAAAAATCAAAATATCATCTAGGTAAACAATGACAAACTTACCCAAAAATTCTTTCAGGACCTCATTCATGAGCCGCATAAAAGTGCTCGGTGCATTGGTTAGCCCAAAAAGAATAACTAACCACTCATACAGTTCTTCCTTTGTCTTGAAGGTAGTCTTCCATTCATCTCCTTCTCTGATCTGAATCTGGTGATATCCACTCTTCAAATCTATCTTTGAAAAATACACAGCCCCACTCAAACAATCCATAATATCATCCATTCATGGCAATGGAAACCTATACTTGATTGTGATCTTGTTTATTGTTCTGGAATCTATACACATCCTCCATTCTCCATTCTTCTTTGGTGCTAATACTGCTGGTACAACACATGGACTCAGGCTCTCCCGAATCAATCACTTCTGTAACAACTCATGTACTTGTCTGTTCAACTCTTCACTTTCTACTGGTGTCATTCTGTGTGTTGCCTTGTTTGGAAAACTGGCTCCTAGAATCAAATCCATCTAATGACTAATCTTCCTTACCGGTGGTAATCCATCAAGTACATTATTAGATACAATATCTTGATACTCATTCAACAAATCTACAACCTCTACAGGTACATCCTCTACTTCTTCTTTACCAACTTTTAGAATTAAAGCAAAACACACATGCTCATGCCTCATACCATCTAAGAATTTTCTTCCATCAACAAATGTTATTCTTGCATTACCACATACCTTTTCTTCGATCTCCTTCAATGGCTTTAGCTTATGTCACACTCCATCCTTTGTCAGGGAATAGGTATTCACATGACCATCATGTAAAACACATTTGTCAAACTACCACGGTCTACCCAACAACATATGACATGCATCCATAGATATTATATCACATAGTACCTCATCTTGGTACCCGAAGATCTTGAACTTTACTAGGCACTGTTCACTGACCATGACCTTGTGGTCATCCTGCACCTAGGCAATCCAATATGGATGTGGGTGTTTCTGTCTCTTGAGCTTCAGCTTTGTCACCATCTCTTATGACACCAAATTGTCAGTTCTTCCACTATCGATAATCACATCACAGCATTTACCTTCACACTTGCATCTAGTGCAAAACAAGCTCCTCCTTTGTTCAGGTTCATTCTCACCACTCAGCAAGACTCTTCTGTTAATTAGCATTTCTCCTCTTTCAGCATCTTCAAAATTTGATGATCTGACATCTTCATCTACATGTGCAACTCTGAACTGGCCTTCATTCCTCCTATCTATTCTGCCTTGGCACTGAGGACATTCAAATGCCCTATAAACTTCTTCTCCACAGTGAAAACATGTTCCACAGAAGCCTCCTCTTTCTGAACCTTATCCTCTTCCTCTTCCTCTCTGATCTCTATTATTCTGATCTTGGAAATGATTGGAATTGTTTCCTCTCTTATTCTAGCTGCTACTGGCCTCATCCTTCTTTTTCGGATCTTCATTTCAGCCACTATATGATCATCCACCAGATCTTCCACCATGACCTCTTCCATTTTGTCTGCTTTCAAACTTCTTGTTCAACTTTTCCTCTACTTTTAGGGCAAACTGGTATGCCTCCTCAATACTGTTCATTTGAACCAGATTCAACTCCTCCTGAATGCTTGGCCTTAACCCATTAAGGTATCAGGCAACTTTCTCCTTATCAGCTTCTGCATGGCCTGTTCATTTTCTTTAGTAGGTCGAGCCCATAATCAACAAGAATGAATTGTCACTTCAATTTATCCACCATCCGATCCCATCTTGTGATTTTATCTTTCCCTCTTCTATTTCACTCCAATTGAATTTCTTGCCACCAGATCTTCACATGACCTTTCAATCTGGCCTTCGCAAATTTGACCCTATCAGGATCCTCAACATCTTCATACTCAAAATATTCCTCACATTCATTGATCCAGTCGATCAATTCCTCTGGGTTAAGATTTCCAAAAAATGTAGGAACCTCAATCTTAGGTCTTTTCCGAATCTTAGAAATCGCCCGAAAAAGTCTTTCTTCCTCCTGATTCACAACTTCAGCTTCTCCTTCTTGATATTCTTCTTTGGCTTCATCCTTGCTTTCATCTCTAAGATTAAGATGCATTCCTCTGTGAATCTCTTCTTGCAATGCTCGCACTTGTCTCTACAGCTCTCTAACCTCAAGTGTCACAGCATCAGCTCTTCCACCACGTTCGCTTCATGGAGGCATTTTCGTGATGCGCACTAAAATCCTAACCATAGTCCTAGTGCAAACTGCCTCACAGTCGGTGATCTGTTTACACACTCAAGAACTCCTACTCTGATACCTCTTAATGAAGGGTACTCCCCTTAGTACCACAAACACATAACAGAAATAGAGAAACAACAACAATAATATGCAAGAACAGAAAATTGGCTTCTTATTATCTCCACAAATGTGGAATTATAAACTTTCAGAATTATAATATGCAAAGCCACATGGGCATTCCCTTACAATATTCTGTAGGAAAAATCCTCGAATCAATACCCAGATCTACTACCCAGAACTGCCCTAGACAACACTATGGGCCTTCTTTATATAGGCAATTTCCACCGCCCGAGAAGGTTCCAGAAATTTAGCCCTAAGGGCCGACCAAACTTAGAATTATTTTATTTTACAATTTATTACATCAAAATCAGCTCAAAATGATTTTTGAAACCCGAACAAAAATTTTGAAGGAAAATTATTTTCTGCCATTTCAGGTGGCCTGACTTCCGAAGACCATAAGTCATCACCAGTTGACCCGATTGACTATTATAACCCCATTTCAAAAATGCCACAAAGTGCTCTACAGGCTTGACCTACACAAAGCACCCATCACCCAATTTTTCGACCTCATCCGGGGCCTCTAAAGCCTTCAAAATTGAGTTCAAAGTTTCTGTACCCTGCTGCCAATACCGAAAATCTTCAATATGTTCAAAACTAGACCTGATCTAGCCATGAAACTTTGCTGGTAGGCTGATATGACTGAGATGAACCTCCACATGTAAAATTAGAACATTTTGAGATCGTAAGACCAACTTACTAAAAATAGAAAGTTTCCATAAATAGCAACTCTGCACAAGATAGCCCTTATTGAATACAAAAACAAAAATATTTTTGGGTGATGCAAGATTGCTCTTACACCCAGGATGCTCTTGCATCAACTTTGGTCACATATGAGATAAACTATTCAATGATTGAGAAGGCATGCCTCAAAGTGGTGTTTGCATCCCAAAATCTTAGACACTATATGTTGGCACACAAGGTGAAACTAATGGCTAAAATTGATCCGCTTAAGTACTTATTGAACAAAGCAATGCTAACAAGAAGACTGGCTAAGTGGGTCCTCATCCTAAGTGAATTCAACATCAAATATGTGGATAGAAAAGCCATTAAAGGATAGGTGATTGTTGATCAACTTGTAGAGACACCATTGACTGATGACAGACCATTACTTGTGGAGTTTCTAGATGAATCTATCATGCACTTAATAGAACATCCCTAGAAAATGTACGTTGATGGATCCTTCATGCAATAAGGATCAGGAGCTGGTTGCTTATTCATCACACCACAAGGATATAAGATTCCCAAGGCATAAAAAATGATTTTTCCATGCACCAACAATATAGAAAAATATGAAGCTCTTGTGAATGGGCTCAAGCTTGCAATAGATTGGAAAATCATTGAATTACACATCTATGGGGATTCATAACTCAATATTAATCAGGTGAATGTTGATTATCAAACTAAGGATGAGAAGCTCATGCCTTACAAAAAAATGGTGGATGATTTGAAAAATTACTTTGTCTTTATCACGTTCCGACAAATTCCTAGATCAGAAAATAGGGCAACTAATGTGATGGCTACTTTAGCATCCATGTTAAAATTGGAAGAACACCAATTTCGCTATGACTTCCTGCTGGAAGAACTCCATTTTCTAGCTTATGACTCACCTGAATCCCAAATTGTTTGTGCCCTTGAAACTCAAGTGTTATCTAGATATGCCCATATCTAATCCTATCTTAAAGACCAAACAATTCCTAAAGGCTATTCTAGAAATGAAAAGAGATCCCTCCTAAGAGCAGCATCACATTATATAATGATCGCTAATGACTTGTTTAGACATAGTCTAGATGGCACGCTTCTTAGGTGTTTAGAACATGAAGAGTCTAATAGTGTATTAAAAGAAGTTCATGAAGGTGTGTGTGGATCACACTCGAATGGTTTTTCATTAGCCAAGAAACTCCTAAGGGTTGGATACTATTGTCCCACTATGGATAAATATGCTATCCACTTTGCAAAAACTTGTAAGAAATGCCAGATCCACGGTAACCTCATACATGCACCAGCTAGACAGATGATTCCTTTCATAACACATTGGCCATTTCAACAATGGGCCTTTGATTTGGTTGGTCAGATCTGCCCCAATTCATCAAGCGGACATAAATATATCATCACCGTAACTGAATATTTCACTAAATGGGTGAAGGCTATCCCATTGTCTAATGGAACAAAAAAATAAGTTTCCATGTTTATCTTGAATTATATCATTTTTCATTAAGGTGTACCCTCATCGATTGTGATTAACAATGGGGGCCAATTCAAGAAAAAATACATAGATGAGTTGTTTCTTTAATTTAAAATTTCTCAGCACTATTCCTCAATCTATTACCCTCAAGGTAATGATTAAGCTGAGGCATCAAACAAAAATATTCTGAAGATCTTGCATAGGACAATAAAAAAATTAGGAAGGGATTGGCATTTGAAAATCAATCCAACATTGTGGGCTTATAGAAAAAGCATAAGAACACCAACTGGTGCAACTCCATTCACACTAGTCTATGGATCAGAAGAATTATTACTAGTTGAAGTGGATATTCCATCACTGAGGGTATCATTGAAACATCTAGTCACTGATGAGGACTATAGAATCTCTAGACTGCAAGAACTTGAATTACTAGATGAGCATAGGCAACATGCGTTTGATCATCTCAAAGCTTACCAAAAGAGAATGTCAAGAGGATACAACAAGAAGGTAAAACCCAGAAGTTTTAAGATAAGAGATCTAGTTCTCAGAGAAAATCCTAAAAACCAACAACATCAAGAGCAAAAGGGAAAATTTGAACCCAACTGGCTAGGTCCCTTTTTCATTACAACAACATTTGGATCAGGAGCCTATCAATTGGCTATGTCTGAAGGAGATGTTTTACTAGATCCAATCAATACTCTACATATGAAAAGGTTTTATGCCTGACATTCTTGAGGAAGCTCCTGTACAGTGAAAAGAGTCCTGAAAAAAAGTTTAAAAAAATAACAAATATGGATCCTGAAAAAAATAAAAAACATGGGAAAAAGTCCTAAAAAATGACTATCTTGTTGAAAATCTAGCAATAGGCACCTTGATGTGTCAACAAAAAAAAATCATAAAAGAGAAAAATACAAAAAAAATAGAAAAGAGAAAAGAACAAAAAAATTAGAAAAGAGAAAAAAGTGTCTTGGTGAAAACCTGGTAAACAGGCGCCTTGATAGCAAAAATAGAATAAAACTATGGCCAAGTGGTGAAAACCTGGTAAATAGGCACTACTTGTAATCGATGCTCTATCTATCAAGACAAGGCTTACACCTTTGGCCTATGTAAATATCACTTTGTATATATCCTTCAGTCACTTTCGTGACCTGACAAATCCTAAAAGAATTATTAGATAATTGTGCCTTCCTAAGACTGGAATCTGTCCACATTAGGGTCCTAGGTAAAATATTTTTTCCCTAGGGAGCTTTTGATCAAATCACATTCGTTGATAGGATGTTTCATCTGTAATTGACAATAAACTACGAACAATGGTATTTTTCAATACCACCCATGTCCACAACTAACTATAAACTATGAAAAATGGTGTTTCTAAACACCAACCAGCTGGATCTAAAAATGTGTTTCTCACCACAACGTCATGGTGAAAATAGTGTTTCTAAAAACTAAAACAGGTGTGACAATTATGGATGAAGGAATGAATCTTTGACTGATAATAATTCTTATGCATGTGTTTGCAAGATTAATCAAGATTTTTTTTAAACACTATTACCACAACTATCTGTTTCTATTATGAAAATGCAATGAACATGTTCAAGGACAATGAACTTCTCTTATTATCATTTTTTTATTGTTATGTTTCCTTGAGTAACTTGATGATGTATACAGACTAAGAGAAACAAGGACTGGGGGCATGACATTTTCTTTGTCTTTTATTTATGGTAATAAATCCAATGATCTTAGGTGATCATGGGGAATGGGTGTCTACTATAAGTGCCTCCATCACATACTGGAACACCATGTATACCTTGACCTGTTTCCTATGAAAACCCTAGTGAGGTTGGATCTATTTCCTTGCCTGTTTAAAAACTAACAAAAATAAACTATTCCCTAGTAAGGTGCATAGTAAATTAGATTATACCCTAGGATATGAATACAAAATGAAAGGTCATTGCAAGTATACATTTACACATTATGCACTACAAAAGAAATGGTTTATATCAAATAGGAACTAACTGACAACATTCTAGCTGGGTGCTTTGATGTTTAGGTTGTCTTCCAACATGGTGAATAAAGAGGATGTATTCATATTTTCAAGATTTCTAAATCTATTCGTGAAAATTGTACTATCCTAATGAGGTCCCGCTAACAGAGGCTCTATGATGAAAAACAACACGCTTTGAATAAACAGTGATTGTCCTAGGTGTCTTAGGTGCATTTCATTGGTTAATTGCATTAAGGTTCATTTTAGTTGCATTTCATTTTAAATTTCATTAGGTTCCTTTAGATGCATTTCATTGTCTTTAGTTTCATTGAAATTAATTTTAAATTGCATTCATTTTAATTTGGTTGCATTCATTTTAGTTTTGCATAAGCATGAAAATGTGGATTCAACTATCTGAGGCAATGATATAAACTAAGATTTATCTAAAAGCATTTATGATAGAAGCTGAAAATTCTAAAGCATTCAACATTAACCATTTGACATTTGTGACCAAGTACATCATGGAATCATAAAGCAACTAAACCTAAAATGATTGAGTATAAATCACTGATATCCATTTACATTCATAAATTCATTTCATATCACAAAACCACTTGCATTTTGCATCCACATTCATTCATACATAAATAAAATTGAAATGTCCATACATCGCATCACAATACATCTCATACATCTATACATTCATGAAAATTTTGAAAATAACAAAAACATGAGCATATATTAGTGAAATATATTATGAAATCATTTTATCATCACTTAATATAATCTTGACCAAGCATGACTATCACATCAAATATCCCAAGCATAAAACAAACATTAGATATCACATGTGTAGAAAATAAAACCATCAGAGATCAGACATCAAAGATAGAAAATTAGATAAATTAGATAAGAGCTTCTATGAGATAATCAGTGTGACCATCAATATATCATCAAAAAAATTTATAAGCAAGACTAGCAAGAATGTCTATCAGAAATCAGCAATGAATTAGAGTATCAGTATATTAGGGCATGAAACAATATATATCAACAAAAAAATATAGAGTCTCAAGGACATAAAGGTACATTGAATTGAAAATGGTACAAGTACATGATATCCAATATAGTACAATGTGTCTAGAAATACAAAATATAAACATTGCAGAGGTCTACACCTCACTAGCACCATCGTCCTCTACCGGAGGAGGAGGAGGAGGTGCATCTACTCTACCAGGTGGTGGTGGAGGTGGCATGGCATGATCAGACTACTGAGCAATGATAGAGTATAATGGAGCCCTTTGAGAAGTAGGAACTACATCACAATATAATGTGAAGTAGTATGTCGCCCTCTATCCCTAGTGGGTGGCTATGTGAGCATATCGATCTCTCCCAACTCTCAACTGTGCCAGCTATGCATCTCTATTTGCATGCAACTAGGCTATCTATGTGTCTCGCTCTACTCTGACCTAAGCTAGCTGTGTATCTCTCTCTCCTAGCTGGGCTCTAATGGTTGCCAGCTCTAGTCTCAAGGCATCTCTCTCCTGCTCACATTGTGATAACCTATCTCCACCATCACCTACAAGAGGATCCTATGGTACCTGCTACTGATCCTGATCCCCTCCTATAGGTCTCTGGGCATGCTCATCCCTATGTAATAGTGGCCCTGTATCCCTCTTAAGAGGGGTGACCCATACTCTATGCTATCAGTGACTGGTATCACTTCCAGAGACATGTCATCTACTGTTGCCCACTGCACCACCTCCACCACCCCTATCATCTTCATCGTCACCTCCATCTCCTCTACCTCCGTGGGCCCCATCTCCATCTCTCCCTCCACCTTTGCCACCTCCATCTCCCCCTCTCCCCCTGTCAACACCATGTGCACCGTGGGCCCGACCAACAACATCATCATCAGGATCATAATCAAGAGCATCCTCAATCCGGGGGATGGCATCCTTGGGAGTAGTAAACCTAGGGTATAGATGCCTTATATAGTGTGCATGATAATCATCAGTCACTCCACCATCATGGACTGCTACCCGATAGTCCCAATCTATACCCTACATGTTTGAGATCTCATGGAATGCTGTCTCAAACACAAGTTGAGGTCCCCACTGAGCCTCCTCACTCTAGATCCAAGCATATAAATATGTCTCCTATGACATGCCCTATAGTCTACCATATTGGTGGCATACCTGAGAATAAAGAAATTGCTCGACTACATAGAGGGTTTTGCCAACAAGGTACCTCATTTGGAAAAGGAAAGGCATCTGCCTAATGTTTGATGACTAGGTCTCGCAATCAAGGTATGGTCGCCATACTACGTTAGTAGCATCATCCAAAAGTCAGTGTCATTACTCTAACTTTCCTAGATGGGGCTGCTAAATAAAACTTGAATACATATACATTATATATATATATATATACACACACACACACACACACACACACACATGATAGCCCATAGTCACGATGCCTATCTACTATGGGCTAGGTAACAGGAAGTTGCTCTCACACCCAGATTTGCAGTACTATACTCCCCACAGTCATGGATCGGGAATGCTGATATATGATCTCATGTAGCTCACGGTACATATGAGCAAGAATACAACTACTCTAGGCATATCTCCCAGGAGCTTGAATCAACTTCCCGATGACTCTAGACCAACTGCATATGAAACCATGTTGGCCCCTATTAGGCATCATCAGGCCCCCTATCAAACTAGTTAAGTACACAGGTAACAGAGCATAGTTGGCAACCATGTGGTCCCAACTCAAATAATGAATAGTGATGGTGTCTTCTTGAAACACTATCTTGGCATCTGCAATGGTTGTGGGTGTAGATGCCTCATACTTGATCCTGTGTTGTATCACATATATGTGTAATATCCTCCACATGTCCTCATGAGTGACCATCATCTCACCAGTCAGTAAGTGAAAGGTGTTATGCTTTGAATGCCACCTCTCTGCTAGCACAGTAAGTAGTCTGCGATTTACCGAAATGTGATGTAAATCGACGAGACTCCAGAAACCACATCGATGAACTATCTATTGATCCTATGGACTAAGTTGGTCATGTAAAGCTAAAACCTGCACTGGTCTAGGCAACCTAAACAACAAAATAGGAAAATTAGTTTGCATAACAAAAAATAGGGGCACTATGTCAACATTAGACAAAGACAATTGGCCGAAAAATTTCTCAAAAAGTTCAGAAAAACAAGCTTACTTGGCTTAAAAATAAGAAAAACCAGATGTGATTTGGAATCCCAGATGCAGATTAGGAAATCTAGGATGCCACCCTAAAACTAGATATGATTCTGGAAATCCTAGATGCAAACCAGGAAATCCAGGATGCGATCCGGTATAACGGATGCGGACTCATTGTGGAAATTGACTAGAAAAATTCAAAAAAGTTTGAATTTAACTGGATGCGACTCAAAGGGGTGTGATCCTTGAAATATCAGGTGCGATTCGGAATGCTGGAAGTGACATGGGTCAAACTATATGCGATCTTGTATTCAAGATGCGACACAAAACTAAATTGGCTAAAATTTGTATAGAAATGCGTGAAATTAATTTTTTTCAAATTGACAAGGTTCATTCATCAGGTACTCATAGGTGCATCCTAGTGTTGTGGTCTCCTGTGTCACTTGGCCATCTCAAATCTATGCTTCTCCCCTGGGAACACCATGGTCACTCGGAGCTCAGTAAATTCTCAAGGGGTAAAAGTGAAAATGAATGGTTAAAAAGTAAATCAAATTTTATGCTAGAATATTATTTCAACACAAGTCAAACTTGGTCAAATAGTGCTTATGGGGCACTTAAATTGATCTAAATGGCTTGAAAACTCTTTCCAATCGATCTATGCTTGATCCAAGATCAATTCAGTCACTGCAAATCACTCTAAATGCTTGAAACTAATGAGTTTATTCAAATTTGTTCCAATTTCAGTCCCGAGGGGGCATAAGCATACCAAAATCCAATACTTTGAATCAAACTCTTTAACACCAGGGGCATGATAGTTCTCTTCAATCAGGTTGAGTTTGTTATTTTCAACCAAAAATTCTTTTCAAAATCTTATATTGACCTTCGTTCAATCAAGCTCGGAGTTAGTATTGTCAATTCCTATTCAATCAAGTTCAGAATTGATAGTTTCTAAATCAACCAGAATTTCATTCAATCAAGCTTGGAATTCTTTTATCGATCTTCGTTCAATCAAGCTCGGAATCGGTAAGGTCAATTTGGGTTCAATCAAGTTCAGAATTGACAACTTTGTAAATCAAGTAGGATTTCGTTCGATCAAGCTCAGAATTCTCAACTTTAAATTAGTTCTTGTTACTGCTCTATAAATATTTTAGAGTAGTTCTCACTACTTTATAAATCTTCTAAATCACACCTTGAATCAGATGTTCTTTGAATCCCTATGCTATTCGCAAAGCAATTCAAAGAGGGGCAAATGTAATCACCTAAAATTTGGCTAATAGAACCTAAGACACTATTTGCCCTTAGTTCGACATATAACCTTGATTATGTTAAGTCAACCTTTGATTATTAACATAAACTCCCAAAAATTCAATAAACCCCATCAAATCCTAAATCAAGCATCCATCACTAAGGTTTCAAGAAAAATCAAGACAATTAACTCTAGGCCTATTTAATTAATTCAATCCCACCAAATGCATGGCTAGATTTATTAATTAAAAGAAAAGCATAAATACCTCCTAAATCAAATAAACACAACAAACACAAAAAACACACTTTCATGATTAGGAGGCTTGCACATGGATCAAGGATCAAGCCAAGATGCATCTCAACCACTCCTCACAGACGCATCTCAACTATTGAATTCCTTCCAAGTCCTATAAAATAGAATTTTCCAAGGCTTCCTTTCTTCTTCCTGATGCTTAGACTTTTACATACTTGTTTGTGAATTTGAGGCTTCATAATCCATGATTATTTAACTCCCATGCTTGGAGGATTTTCCCACTAATGCTTAATTTTATAGTTGTTTCCATGTTTTCAAGATTTGATTAATTAGCAAAAACTTCAAATTGGGTTAAAATGGAAAGAACTAGGATTTCATGCTTCATTTTGGTTTCATGCATTTACTCTTGAATCTCTCATTTTAGTGTAGATTGTCACTATTTAAGGGTCAACTCTGAGAGAAAAATAACCCTTATTTCATACTCACATTAATTAGAGAGCAATAGGATGCTTTTGCCTGTTAGATTCTTCAATTAAAACCTTATTTTTCTCTAACAAGTGATGTTATTATCCTATTGAAGTGTTGTGTTGCAGGCCACAAACTCACAAACACAGTAAGTCTTGCTTACAAAGATTCTGAAGTATTTTACTATAGGTACATTTACCAAACCATATCTCATAAGGTGTCTTGTCTACCCCTGGCCTTAATTGAATTCTATTGATAGTATAGACTACAGTATTGACTGCATCTCTCTAATAGGTGTGCACAACTTTTCCTTCAATCATGATAGTGTGCGCTATGTCAAGTATGATCATATTTCTTCTTTCAACAATTCCATTATGTTGCGGGGTTCTAGGTGCACTTAGCTATCTCTTTATCCCATGATCATTACAATACTCATAAAATATGTCAGCGGTGAATTATCCTCCTCTATCTGATCTCATACATTTAATCTTTAATCCAAATTCATTTTCAAATTTAGCTTTGAATATCTTGAACTTCTCAAATGCTTTAGATTTATCTTTTAAGAACATGACCCACATCATTCTACAATAATCATCAACAAATAAATTAAAGTACCTTTCACCATAGTATGATCTTGTTTGAGTTGGTCCACATAAGTCTATATGCACTAGATCCAATTTGTTCTATGCCAAATTATTCTTGCTTCTAAATGAGTTCCTTACATGTTTTCCCATCACACATTCCCTGCATATTGTATCAACTATTTTTGCAATAGTAGGGAGGTCTCTTACTGCCTTTACATTTATTATCTTTACTATATTATCAAAATTGATGTGATATAGTCTTTTGTGCCATAACCAACTGTCATCTATTTTAGCAACAAAATAACTTGCTTCAGAGTTAAGGTAAAAAATATTAGCTTTTATCGTTGAGCTTGATGCAATCATTACTCCTTTGTTATTAATGATGCACTTATTGTCTTTGAATTCCAACTGATATCCTTTATCAAGCAAGTGTCCAACACTTAGTAAGTTATGTTTCAAACCATCAACATATAGAACATCATTAGTGTTATTCTTTCCATCCAAGGTGATAGCTCCTCTACCAATGATAGGTTTAGGAGTGTTGTCTCCAAATCTAACCATGCCACCTTTTTACTTATCCAAATGTACAAATCTATCTTTGTCTCTTGTCCTGTGATGTTAACATTCATTGTCAATTATCCAGTCTATCCTAATGTCTTCTTGTGAAATCAATGCTAGCTCTTGTGCTTTCTTTTCATCTTCAATATCCATTTCATCAAAAAAATTATCCATATCTTCAATAGCAATGAATCCAATTTCATCTTCTCTTGAATCTTCGTCTGATACTCCATCTCCAACATAGTAACATTCTTTTGTATAATTGGGCTTGAAATTAGTTTTTAACTTCTTGACTCTTATAGGACACTTAGATGCAAAATGACCAATCTTGTTACATGAAAAGCATTTAAATGGTAGCTGACCTTCATGTTTTCCTTTTCGTCTTCTTTCTTTCTTAGCAATCATAGCAATGAATTCATCTAGTTCTTGATCCTCATCTTCATTAACAAAGTTACCAGAAGTGTTAAAGGATTTCTTACCATGGACTGAGGCTTTGAAACCTATTTAAATTTTAGGCTTTATCTTCAAACTTGATATCTCGAATGATAAAATCTTGTTGATTAAGGTCTCTCTTCTAAAATCTTTTGAAAACTGCATAGTCTCATCTAGGATGTTTATCTTGTTCTCATATTCTACTGTTAGAGTAGTCATCAACTTAACCATTATGTCTTCTTTTGAAATTTCTCCACCATTGTTCCTGATTCCTGCAACTGCTTCATTAATTCTTTGATTATAGGATTTGATGTTCTCTTTAGGTAGCATCTCCAAAGTATTATATCTTTTCTTTCATATCTTTCGACATGCATTCTTGGCTTGGATATCTCCTTCAAACATGTCTTCTAGATACTTCCATATTTTGTAGGCTTTATCTACTTTTTTTATCTCTAAAAACTCACTATTAGATAAGGCACTTGATGGGATGGCTAGGATAGACTAGCTTGTTTATGCTCCTGATCCTCAACTAGGATCTCAGTGTTCCTCAAACACCTATGAAGGTCTATATGCTTCCTTATCCTTCAAAGGACTTCCCCTAACCTTCCTAACCTACCCACCAAGTTCAAGAATCCCATTCATCCACATTCTTGCTTTGCATTCTAGCTGCTATCCCCTCACATAGGCTAAAAGGGGTCTTTTAGGCTTCTAATTTCTCCTTGAGCTCCAACAGTGAAAATGATGAGTTCCAAGGTCTTTTTGGGACTAAATACACCTTTTCAAATCATTACCAAGGTTTTGGGATCACCCAATTTGGGGGTTCCTTTGCATTCTAGGGCTACAAGGAAGTGCTAATTAGGCCTCCTCCCGGATTTGTAGGGCCTATTACTCCTTCCCTGTACAAAACCAAAATTCTTGGCCTTAAGGAATTCTTCTATATTTGTCTCAATCTCAAGGATTTTTGAGGTCTTGAGTTCCCATTTGACCGTACAAGATTTATGGAAAAATTAAGGGTTTTGAGGGTTTGAGAGACTCTCCAAGGTCCTAGTCTTCAACAACACCTTTCCACACCTTTCTAAACCTCCTCCTTCACAACATAGAGCCTTCAAACATCCTTCTTGACCCCCTCCAAAGGGCAAGTCATGAAACTCTCTCCACTGCCTACTAGAGTGCTTTTGTTGTTGCACAACCCTAGCCGGATTGCTCCCAATTCACCTAGGGCTTTGTCAAGCCATTGCTTGCTCTTGTTTTCTAGGGCCCTGCTTGTTTATAATACAATTATAGGGTCTATATTCTTGTAATCCACAATCCCATGGCAATCCCACGGTGGAAACAAGATCTACAGCCCCATTTACATGAAGCTCTCCAAACTGGCAGAGCACTGGTTAATACAAAGAAAGTAAACAAAACTACTAAAACCTCTAATGAAATGAAACTAAATGCACACAAATAAATAATCTAAATACTCAAGACAACATTCACAAAGTAGATTCACACAAGCTCATTATATTCACAGATATACAATCATTCAACAATGACTGTTGCACACAAAACTTCACCAGTCTGCCTCTCCGTACTGTATCTTTTCCAATCTAACATTCAACTTGTACATTAGGGTTGGAAAAGTCTTAAATATGCCTATCTTGGATTGAGTGCTTATTTTTTAGGGTGTCTTTAGCCTTTTGGCATAGGTAGACATTACAAAGTAAAAGAAATTGCTTAGCAACTTTTAAAAGTGGCTATCAACTTCTGAGCAACTTTTTCTCACTCATTACAATAGACCATTACGAGGCCTTCTAAGGCACTCATGTGCACCAAAAAACCACCAAACACTAACTCCTATACCATTACTCAAATAGAACCCAAAAACCTCAAGTTGACAACTTTGCTTGAGTCAATGGGCATTGCAAACTATAAAGACCAGCAGACCTCTAGGACTAACACAAAGCCTAGACACAACAAAAATTGAGTCAAACTCCTTGGTGACTCTTATTCCATTTACATAGCATTAACACACCAAAAACAAGAAGGTGAGGGTCCTCATAGAGGTGCTCCTACACCAGCACTAATAAGGGATTCTTTGGCAATTTCATTTTGAGTGAACATTTCATTTTTATTAATAGTTGCATCATCTTTTTCAAGGTCTTTTAGAGAGGGAATATGAACTTCTAAAGTACCTACTTCAAAAATCTCAAAACCAATGCACTACAAATGTATTGTCATTTTGTTCTTCCAGTCTAGATAATTCTCTCCATTAAACTTAGGACTTTCTTTTCTAAAGAATGTCATCTGATCAACCTCAGGTTGTTAAAATTTCTCTCCGAGGCACTTGGCTCTAATACCAATTGTTAGGAATAGTCCCAAGAGATAATTGAGAGGGAGGAGGGGTGAATCATTTATCTACAAGATTTAATTCTTTATCCAATTAAGTACAAAATAACATTAAGCACATACACAATAAGATAACATTTAACACAACACCACAATTTTGGTTACAGGGAAGCCCAAATAGGTAAAAACCCCAGTGGGAATTAGGACACACTATAAACTACACTAGAGTATAATGATCCTTGTTAGAAGATCTTACAACCTTGTTAGGATTTTATCTTTACAATGCATCAAGTACTATGACCCGATCAAAGGTCAAAGCCTGCAAAGAGTCTTTTATAAATAACCATGTTAGGGGTGAGGACACACTATCTAGGAGCACACTGCTTAAATGGTGAAGGCTGAAACCTTCTGCACAATAGATACACACTATATCTGGGTCTCAGTAAACTGTGAAGTAGACCTATTGCATTGATTAGTTCTAATGAATAGAATATACTCTTTGCTTCTTCACATAGATCTTCAACCGATGATTGAATCAACTATACTATCTCAGTATATTCACATCTTCTTCTTTGCTCTCTCGATCACACTTAGCAATCATAACTTACTGGCCCTAAGTATCCTTCTCCAAATGATATAATCAATTCAACCTATTAGAACCTTCTTGAAGTCATAATAGAGAAACAATAAAACTCTCCAACAACATCTCCAATGACTAAACTAAGCACACAACACAAAAAGGACCACACAACCCAATATGAGTAGATGCATCACTTCACACTGTCAGATCCACCAAATTAACTAAAACTTTACTTACAAGTTGAAATATGTTATGCGCTCTTGACTAAAAATTCTTAACTCATTACCAAACATGAATCCAAAAATGCATATCACAATATAAACAATGTTACCTCCATCAGACAATCTCAAGAAACTGCAACTAGCTAATGGAAAAATCATAACTCAACTAGTACTACACAACTAACTCTGTGTCCATGGACATAGCTTCATAAATATGTATACAACACAAATATAAATGTGCAAGGCTCCAACATAAGTTTACTGAGAGTCACATACAAAAATCTGCCTGTAACACTATCAAGAACACTACTGTTACAAATAATTGCAACACTATCTATACTCAGAATCAACCTTTGCATCTATGATATCATGATGATAACATATCCATACAACATATTCTCAAGTCTCTCTTCATAGAACTACAATGCATGCTTCTTACTATTAGGAATAAGGTGTCTCAACCTTGGATAATTCCTATTCTTATTATTTGTTTTGTAAATGTATTTTTTGCAAATAATGTACTTAAGTGTGAGTGTACATGTGTCACTCCACTTGATGTGTTAGCATCTTGTGTGTAAGGAGATCATGACTGAAACAATCATGACGGATTCCTATGATGTGTAAGAACTATTTAAGGAATGTGCTATGACAGGTGTAAGAGCATCTTATGACTTGGGCCTATTTGGGCGCCCAAGAAGAAGTGTTTGGTGTGTGTAAGAGAATATGCCAAAAATAGGTTGGTATGACAGATTCTCTTACACTTCTCTTGTGACCATTATTTTTGGTGGATTCTATGACAAGCTGTCATAGTCTATTCTAGGGATGGATGCCTATTCTTGGGATTGCATGTAACAACTATGTACATGTGGCTTTGTGCATGGGTCTTGGTGGTTGTGCCTATTTTTGGGTCCAGAGGAGTCTATATATATGATGCTACTCCTATGGGAGAGATATAACAGAAATTTAAGTCTTGTTGGCTTTGTCTCTCATTTCCTAAAAGAACTTGCATTGCAAGTGTATTGTAATCTTTGTGTTGAAGATAATACATTGTGCAGGTTTTGGAGTGCTGAGGTTTTTTACCGAAAGGTTTTCCCCAGGGTATATCATTGTGTCATTCTCTATTTTTCTATATGTATGGTATGTGGTTGCAATATCTTTGTTAAAGTAGTTAACGAATCTGAAATTGTAAGGATTTATAAGAATTTGCACAATACTCTCCTATAGAGATTAGCGTAGGAAGCTATTTCCGCACCTGAGTTTCCTTACAAGTGGTATCAGAGCTTGATCAACTTTTGATCCTAGTTGTTGGGTAGGGTTTTTTGAGCTAATCTCAAGTTTGAGTGGGAGTTTTTTGCAGAGCATTCTAAATCTTATTTGCAGATTGAGATGGCAAGTTCATCATATGGAAGAATGGAGGTGGAGAAATTTAATGGCACTAATTTTGAGTTGTGGAAACTCAAGATGGAAGACATGTTGGAAGATTGTGACCTATGGGAAGTGACTTCAAATGCTACAAGACTAGCAACTATAGCTCAAGTAGATTGGGATATCAAAGACCGTAAAGCTAAGGGTCTCATAAGACTCTATTTAATCGATGCAGTCCTTCTGAATGTTCTAGATGAGAAAACCACAAATAGTTTGTGGGAAAGACTTGCAGCCGTGTATTAGGCCAAATCTCTGGTGAACAAGTTGTTCCTAAGGAAGAAGTTGTACTCTTTGCGAATGGAGGAAGATGGATGCTTAACGGATCATTTAAATGCATTTAATCTACTGGCTGCACAATTGACATCAGCTGGTGTCAAGTTAGAGGAGGAGGATCATTGCTACACACTTTTGTGTTCTTTACCGAATTCATGGGACCATCTTATGATGGCTCTTGGAAGAACTTTAGTCACCTTAAAAATGGATGATGTGGTGTCTTCGCTGCTATCAGAGGAGATGCAGAGAAAGGCTTCCATTTCAGAAAAAGAAGCCCTTGCTATTCGTGGGAGATCCACTGAAAGAGGGAAGAAAAATGACAATAAGTCTGAAAATAAGGGTAGATCCAAATCCCGTGGGAAGTCCAAGGCAAAATGTTGGAACTGTGATAAATCTGGGCACTTCCGTAAAGACTGCAAAGAGCTGAAGAAGAAGAAGAAAGGTTCAGATTCAGCTTCAGAAAGATCTCAAGAAGATGGCGATGCATTCATTGCAGCTTTGGCAGCCCATGCATCTGATGATGTGTGGTTGATTGACTTAGGTGCATCTTTTCACATGACCTCTCATCGAAATTGGTTCTCAAAATATGAAGAGTTCGATGGTGGAAAGGTTTACTTGGGTGATGATTCCCACCTAAAGATAGTTGGACGTGGAAGGGTCACTATCAAATTTCCTGATGGATGAGTAAAGGGAATCAACAGAGTTATGCACATTCTGAGTTTGGCACAAAACCTATTATCTGTAAGTATGCTCAATGATGTAGGTGCGCAAGTTGTTTTTTCAAAAGAAGGATACAAGATGATGAGAGGATCAATAGTGCTTGCAAGGGGTACTAGGAGAGGTACCTTATTTCAGCTAGATGCATGTATTCCTCTATGTAATAGTTCTTCATCCTCACCATCTAAACAAGTAGTGAAGAAGTCTATGGCTATTGGTTCTGATGGTAGTGCAAATAATTTGGAAGGTAAGCTTCCTGCAGAAAAGACAATGTTGTGGCATATGAGATTTGGTCACATTGGTGAAAAGGGTCTTAGAACCCTGAAAAATAAAAATCTCATTGAGGGGTTAAATGATTGCAATCTCAAGTTCGACTTCTGCGAACACTATGTCTATGGTAAACAAAATCGTGTTTAGTTTTACTCTAGTTCTCACAAATCTTCTGATGTTTTGGATCTTATTCATTCTGATGTATTTGGTCCTGTAAAAGTTCCTTCAATCTCCAAGTCTATATTTTTTTTATCTTTCATAGATGATTATAGTAGAAGGACGTGGATTTATTTCCTTAAAATTAAGACACAAGTCTTTAGTCGGTTCAAGGAATTTAAAGCTCTTGTAGAGAATCAGACTAGTAAGAAGATTAAGTGTGTGAGAACTGACAATGGAGGTGAGTTTTGCTCAGCAGAGTTTGAACAGTTCTATAAAGAACAAGGTATCGAGAGGCATAAGACAACTCCTTATACCTCATAGAAAAATGGAGTTGCAGAGAGAATGAACAGGACACTAATGGAGAAGGCTAGGAGTATGCTTCGTGGAGCTGGTTTAGAACAAAGGTTTTGGGCCGAAGTTGTGGCCACTGCTTGCTATCTGGTTAACAGATCTCCTACATCAGCCCTTGTTGGTAAGACACCCATGGAGGTGTGGTCTGGTAAGAAGCCTTCAATTAGACATCTTCATGTTTTTGGTTGTGAAGCTTATGCACATGTTCCAAAGGAGAAAAGATCTAAGTTGGAAAATAAAGCTGTTAAATGTATTTTCATCGGATACAGTGTTGGTGTGAAAGGATACAAGCTTTGGGATCCCGTGACTAGTAAGGTGTTGTATAGTAGAAATGTTATTTTCAGAGAGATAATATCTTCTCCTATTGTGCTACAACTAGATGAAAAAGAAAAGGAAAAAGATGTTGTTCAGCTGCCTCCTACCCCTGAGAAGACTGAACAGAGAGACCATGTTGGGTCTAATGATGAGGAGAACTCTACCAGCTCTGATAGTTCAGAAGAAGAGGATGAACAACCTCAACTGTAGCCCTTGAGGAGATCCACAAGAGACAGAAAGCAATCGAAAAGGTTTGGTTATTCTATGTTAGATTCAAGTTGTGCCTTTGCTTTGATTACTAACACTGATGAGCCTAGATCTATGAAAGAGGCTTTGGGCATGGAAGATGTAGGTTCCTGGATTGAGGCTATGGATGATGAGATGGCTTCATTGGAGAAAAACAAAACTTGGGACCTTGTACCTTTGCCTAAAGGGAGAAAATCTGTTGGCTGTAAATGGGTGTTCAAGAAGAAATTCTATGCAGATGGCAGTGTTGAAAGGTATAAAGCTAGATTGGTTGCAAAGGGGTATTCACAAGTAGAGGGAATAGATTATGGTGAAATATTCTCTCCTGTTGCAAAGTTGACATCCATTAGATTTTTGTTATCTCTTGCTGCATCATATGATTTAGAGATAGAACAGATGGATGTGAAGACAACTTTCTTTCATGGTGATTTGGAGGAAGAGATTTATATGTCACAGCCTGAGCACTACATTGTTAAAGGTAAAGAATCCTTAGTTTGCAGATTAAAGAAATCTCTATATGGTTTGAAGCAATCTCCTAGGATGTGGTACCTTAAGTTTGATGCCTTTGTGTTGTCAATTGGATTTGTAAGATCAAAATCAAATCATTGTGTTTATTTCAGAGTTGAAAATGATCGCCTTCTTATTGTTGCATTATATGTTGATGATATGTTGCTATTTGGGAAGGGTAAGGGTATGATTTCTGATTTTAAATCTCAGTTGTCAGCACAGTTTGAGATGAAAGATCTTGGGGCAGCTAGGTACATCTTGGGTATGGAAATCAGTAGAGATAGGTCTAACAAAAAACTTTGGTTGAGTCAGAGTAAGTATGTGAAGTCTGTGTTGGACAGGTTTAGCATGGCAGATTGTAGACCACTATGTGTTCCTATTTCTGTGGGAACAAAGTTATCTGTAGATGATTGTCCAAAATCTCCTAGTGAGGTGGAGGACATGAGTAGAGTACCTTATGCTAGTGCAGTTGGTAGTCTTATGTACACTATGGTTTGTACTAGACCAGACATTGCCCAAGCAGTGGGAGTCCTGAGTCAGTTTATGGCTAATCCTGGATGGGTACATTGGGATGCAGTTAAGTGAGTATTCAGATATTTGAGGGGTACATCAGATTACTCCATATGTTATCATGGTAACTCTTCTGGATCTCCGTATTCAGTTTGTATTCATGGGTTTATGGATTCAGATTGGGCAGGTGATATTGATAGCAGGAGATCCACCAGTGCTTATGTTTTCACTATGTTTGGTGGTGCCATTAGTTGGATGAGTAAGCAACAACGTGTGGTTGCTTTGTCCAATACAGAAGCTAAGTACATGGCTGCTACTCATGCTTGTAAAGAAGCCATTTGGCTTAGAAGATTGTGTTCTGATGTTGGTGTTGATGCAAAATAGATTACTATTTGGTGTGACAGTCAGAGCGCTATTTGCCTTGCAAAGAATCCAACTTTCCATGCCAGAACAAAGCACATTGATGTGTAGTTTCACTTTGTGAGAGATATGGTGGAAGATGGAAAGGTAAATTTGGAGAAGGTAGATACTGTGAAGAATGTTGCAGATGCATTAATGAAACTAGTGGGCACTGAGAAGTTCAGATGGTGTTCGGAGTCTATGGGCCTTTTGGCCTATAGCGGTTAAAGTTCCTGTTATGTTCTTGTTGCTCTTACAAGGTGTTTGACAAGTGGGAGAATGTTAGGAATAAGGTGTCTCAACCTTGGATAATTCTTGTTCTTATTATTTGTTTTGTAAATGTATTTTTTGCAAATAATGTAATTAAGTGTGAGTGTACATGTGTCACTCCACTTGATGTGTCAGCATCTTGTGCGTAAGGAGATCATGACTGAAATGGTCATGACAGATTCCTATGACGCATAAGAACTATTTAAGGAATGTGCTATGACAGGTGTAAGAGCATCTTATGACTTGGGCCTATTTGGGCACCCAAGAAGAAGTGGTTGGTGTGTGTAAGAGAATATGCCAAAAATAGGTTGGTATGACAGATTCTCTTACACTTCTCTTGTGACTGTTATGTTTGGTGGATTCTATGATAAGCTATCATAGTCTATTCTAGGGATGGATGCCTATTCTTGGGATTGCATGTAACAACTATGTACATGTGGCTTTGTGCATGGGTCTTGGTGGTTGTGCCTATTTTTGGGTCCAGAGGAGTCTATATATATGATGCTACTCCTATGGGAGAGATATAATAGAAATTTAAGTCTTGTTGGCTTTGTCTCTCATTTCCTGAAAGAACTTGCATTGCAAGTGTATTGTAATCTTTGTGTTGAAGACAATACATTGTGCAGGTTTTGGAGTGCTGGGGTTTTTTACCGAAAGGTTTTCCCCAGGGTATATCATTGTGTCATTCTCTATTTTTCTGTATGTATGGTATGTGGTTGCAATATCTTTGTTAAAGTAGTTAACGAATTTGAAATTGTAAGGATTTATAAGAATTTGCACAATACTCTCCTATAGAGACTAGCGTAGGAAGCTATTTTCGCACCTAAGTTTCCTTACACTTACCATATGTTGTCATCAATGAAAAACATACAGTCAACACTGGCTTGTTGGAAAATCTCCAACACCAAGGAGTACCATCAGAAATATTAACCATTTACAATTGTGAACAGTGAACAATCAAATAGCTCATTTTTTTATCAGCATGTTTAGTCTTTATGTCTATGAAAAATGAATGAAATATCAAGCTAAAATAAAATAGTGAGAAAAAATTCAAATTCAAGGCCTAATTTATCAAGAGCAACAAACATTAGGATGAAAGAAAAATCATTAAGACTATAGAAAAATAATTAGGACTATAGAAAAATCATTAAGACTAGAAAATCAAGTTCTAGAAATGGACAGTTCTAATGCTTTTCTATTACAACAATTGAGCATTCATCATTTGGTATATGAACAGTTAAAAATATGTAGATTTGACCAAAAACCATTGGAAATGACCCAGCAGCAAATGGACTTGTGATGATTTTTACAATAGTACATGTGTTGCTAGGTTAGGGCCTAGTACTGCTTAGGCAAATCTGTATATTCATCACCTATACATATGAAGTGTCTCTAATGGAAAGAAATAAGAAAAATCATTAGGACTATAGAAAAATCATTAAGACTAGAAAATTAAGTTCTAGAAATGGATGGTTTAGATTCTTTTCCATTACAACAATTGAGCATTCATCATTTGGTACTTCTTGTTGTATTCCATTTAAGTATGCCAGGCACAAAGTATTCCATTTATTTATGTTCAAAATTTTGCCAGTAATGATTTGGGGAACGCAATCATGCAAAGTATTCTCTAATCACACAAGTACCAATCAACATTCCTTGTCCATGTCCATATTCTCTAAACATGTATGGAAACATATGGTACATATTATAAAAATCTCCATTACAAAAATTGAGCATTCATCTTATTAGTTAGCATTTATTAACACTCATTCATTAGCATTCATTAATACATGATAACATTCATTAATACATAATAAAATTCATTAATACATAAGATTAAAACATCAAGACATAAACATCAACCATTATCAAATAAGTTGCATAAATGAGAATCATTTCTTTTTTGAAATTTTTTTTTTTTTTGCTTCCCTAGATTGTTGCAGAGGCATATCCATGTTGACATTGTCATTTCTTCTCGGCAGTGCACATGATCTCCGTGTCCTTTGCAAAGGAAGGTCCTCTACAATAACAAATAAAAGGATTCAATTAAAAACATATTATCATAATTGAGGTTAATTTAAAAATATATTATCATTATTATTACAAGCATTTCATTACTTTAAAAAATATGCACATTATGCTCTTTACCTTGTCCAACCACATCATCTTGCCCCGTGGATTAAACCTCAACACACTTTTCAGGAACAACCTCTACATCACCTGCAACTGCAATATAAAATGTTTTATTAATCCCAACACATTATAATTAAATTTTTATTACTACGCCAAATTCAATTTAACATGTTTACTTGTATTAAATATTCAATAATCAAAGTTTGAATAGAAAATATATACCTTGAGTACTACAATTCACATTTGAATTGACACCTCCTTCGAGCTCGGATGGTGCAGTATCAGGATCGACAGGCTGCATTCCAATATAAATAATTAGTGCATTTATCGACAATATATACATATAAATACAAGACAAATACTCAGAAATGTTAATCATTCAGTTTAATACATATAAATATAATCACTTTAAAGTTTTAAACTAATATATAATCATTGTTTCCTTACTTAAAACAAATATATTCACTTTATGTTAGAACTTAACATTAATTACAATAATTGGTAAAGTATTCAACTTGAAATAAAAATCAATTGGCTTAGTTACCTGATCGACAGATCCAACAGAAGAACCATGTGCACTCATTGCTCGGAATCATTCAGCCATGACTGTATAGCCTTGTTTGTAGCCTATTTTCTTGTCCTCTTCTATAATCAATTTTTTGAACTCCAAGGCATATATTTTTTCTTGGTATCATGAATTTTTATTGTAGTAAATTTTATCAAAACTAAATTTATTGCAATTTATAAATATTTGCATACAATTTTTTATTTACTAATACTTACAACTCGTGTAGCAAGTTTTGAATATCCACCCACGCCAATCTTGTGTTGCCTGTACTTTTGTTTTCTTTCTTATGTTTCCTTTGATGTGTTAGGCAACTTATGTGATGTTTGAAATATGTTAGATCACATAAGTACAAAGAGTAAATAGTACATAATTTTATTATTAAGATTATAATGTACCTTCTTTCCTCAGGTGATAGTATTTGTCCACTATGTCTTGTGCTTCTCTCAAGTGCATCCTTTTTAAGATTCTCACACTCATTAATAGGAATATAGGGAGGCTACTCGTAATAAGGGTTGTGTTCTATTTGGGACATGTAGTTGTCCCTAATATACTTCAAAACTTAGCACGCTTTGTCAAGGATTTTAAGTGTTTGAAAGATGTTGGGTCCAAAAAGTGTTGTCATAGAGTCAATGAGTTTATCCTTTAACCCTTTATCTTGTAATTGCGACCTTTTAAGAAAAAAAAAATTGTTAGATTCATAGATGAAGTGGCGCTACCTTTTAATATACTTGAAGAAAGGGATGAAATGAAATCTGATCTTGCAATGAAATCAAAATATGATACCATGTGCGTATGGTCGGCCCGAAAATGCACAAATATTCATCATTAAGTTTTTCATAAAATAGATTATTCCCTACAAGATAATAATGAGATTATTATAATTGTGTATTGCAAGAGACTACACAGGGGGTTAGTGCATTAAATTATGAGTATTATATTATATATTAAAAGAAAGGATCAATCTTTAAATTACTTGGATGTACCCTAACATGAGTACATCCAAGAATTTCCTCATTGCCTCCTACATAAAATGAATCCAATATTACAAAATTCCCCCTAAGAAAGAATAGTTCAAGTGAAATAAACACATGATAAATGAGAGAGAAAAAGAATAATCTACTTATCAATAATAAGTGTTTCCATCACATCTATGGCCATGCTATGTGTTGTCGACATTGCAGGTGGCAGAGCAGGTGGCGTACTCAACACAGGATCACTAGTATTTGCTAAAAAATAAGATTGTTAGAGCATAAAAAAATATGGAAAACCATGGACAAGATAGATGATAGAACATGGGATGTCCTTGAACCACCTAAATTATCTGCATTTGAAGCATCATCCTTTAATGTTTTTAGCATCATCTGTAAAGAGAACACATATATATTTTTGTTAATGACATAAATAAAAGAGTATACTATAAAAATCATTATTGAACTTTTTTTATAATTAAAAACTACATTAATACCTACTGTATAATTCTAAACATGGTGAATCAACACATCCTCTCTCATCTTTAATTGAGGAGTGTGTGGTTTAATATCTTCCATTCGAGATAACTCTTTTGATATTACACAAAGGACCTTATGCAGTGCTAGCATATGATCAATGTGTGATGAAAAATCAACATTGAATGGATCTTTCTCATCCTGCGGCTCCTCATGGACTATTTTTTCCTTTACCTTTTTCCAATCAGAACTTGTTTGTGAGAACAATATTATTAACACTTTATTTAAAAGCAATAAAAAATAGTAGATCGAAATAAAACATAGCAAAAAATATGCATTAACATTTTTCTTGTATGTGCATTTGTACAACAACAATGTGTTTTACCTATTGGGAAGAAGAAGTCCCATGAGAACCATCATCATTGTGCATATAATGTGGCTATCGATCCATACTATAGCCCTGTATTTCAAAAAAAAATCATTCAGACATGCTAAAACACATGTTCTTATTCTAAGTTATGTTGAATAATAGACAATTATTAGAATATGTACCACCTCATCCATGATAGCCATGGGTTTTTTTATCTATGTGATTGAAATTGTAATCGATAAGAAGCTCCTCACCTCCACATACTTATTTGATCACACATACAAATATGCAATTTTCCTCGCGCGCCTCAAATATGCAATTGGGTTGCTTCTTAGTTGACGCAGGTTGTGTACTATTTTTAAAATCTGCAATACTCCTTGATGCTTTTAGCCTTCCATCAATGTATATAGCTACTTTTTTACTTTGTTCACTGAATTTTTGTTGTATATAATTTTCCGCAAGTGCATACCTACACATTCTTTTTTTGTATTTAACAATCTACATCCAACTACTATAATCATAACAAGGTTCAACATACTCCATCAATTTGACAACTTTTTTGTAAGAGACCTTTATGCCATCCATGGAAAATAGGCCCAAACCATGTAATGAAGATGGTGCTATGCGATATATCCTCTCTATAACACAAAAATTAGTGTTCATTGAAGGAAGTTCATTAGGGACCCATTATTTCTGTAGATGTTTGTACCTAAAGGGCACCTCAGAGTCACCTTTTCTCTCATCATCACAAGAACATGACCCCCCTTGAGAAAGGAAATTTTTTATGTATTTATTGAATTTCTTTCTGATCTTTTAACCTCGAGTTGATCTCCTTGATTTAGACATACTAAATGTCTCACTTTCTTCTTCCATTCCTACATTTTTCTCACTCGAGGAAGAAAAATTTGACAAATACTTATTTGCTGGTACCTTCACTTCATGAAATGATAGAAAAGTGACAATGAGAGATATTTTTCAAATGGTAGAAGATATTAATCTCTATGGGGTGTATTGACTTATACTTGACAATCCATGAGACTGTATGGAATACCTGACAAAAGATAATAGTTATATAATCAGACAAACATAGATCACTCCATAGTTTTCCTTATATCTTGTGAAGGACATTATAAATTGTTAAAATTATCTATTTATCCTACAATATTTTAAAAATATTAGCATTACATATAACTAAACATCTAAGCATTGCTTGAGACACCACTATTGTGGAATTTCATCAAATAGTTCTTGTGCCTTGCCAGTGTTTTTATTACATATTGTGAAGGACATTATACATTGTTAAAATTATCTATTTATACTTTCATAATTAGCTCACTCCATTGAAGGAAACATAGAATCCCTTGTGATTTAACATCATTGATGTGCAAGGAAATAGAAAATTATCAGAAGCAAATCTCATAAGATAGTATTTAGACTAAATGCATTGATATAAAAAAATACCCCAAAAAATAATAAAGAAAGATAATTTTCTTAATCATGTCACTAATTTGTGCATGTCTAAATACTGGTATCTTTCAAATTATTTGATTCTTCTCATACCCACTAGAAATGAGAATAGTCTTAACTAGTGAGGTTGTTTAAGCATATAGAGATTAAATACACTCTTTTAGAATGAAATTTCTTTTAATAAAATATCAAAGATATAAGTAGTACATATTAAACAAGGTGAATAAGAGTAGTTAGATATTCACATTAAAACCAAAAATTTTATTAATATTAAACCCTAAGTATATTAGTGGAAAAAGTGCATATTTCAACCCAAAACAATCGTTAGAACATGCCAAAAATCTGGCATAATTGTACATTTCATTCATGTCATTGATATTATTCTTCATCCATCTCATCATCAAGATCATCATCATTGATGACATCATCACCACCACTATCCTCATCATCATCAGCATCATCATCATTATCATCATCATCCTCATCATCATCATCATCATCATCATCAGTAGCAGCATCATCATCTTCTTCTTCTTCATATTCTTCTTCGACTAGCTCTCGATCATGATCATCATCTACATCATCTTCCACTTCTTCCTCTTCCTTGGTATCTTCTTCTTCCATCGTATTATACTTTATTGGCCTTCCTCTTGGATCATGTCTAACAAAAAATGACCAATCTGGTTTATGTGGAACCTCTGAGTAAAATACCTACTCACATTGGTTTGGAAGAACATAGGGCTCTTCTCCAACTGGCTCAAATAACCTTGTATTAATCATTAGAAATTTATTATCATGTTTAATAACAGTTCTATCAGGATCATTTTTATTGAGTCATAGTCTGAACCATTTCACAATGAAGAGAACTAATTTGAAGGAATTAGAGTCACAGTCAAGTATATCAACCAAAATACCATAGTATCTATTTTTCAACTCTCAAGGATGTAAGTCATTTCTAGATGAAATATTAGTCACCTGAAATACTGCACTTATCCCAAAATCACAAGTTCTCTTTGTTTTATCCAACTTTTTGATGCGAAATTTATAACCATTGCATAACATAGCCTTGTGGTGTTTCACCTACAATAATGTCAAACATGTATAAATTATTGCATCACGAGTCGAAAAACATATAGTTGATTAATTAACAAATTTATAAGTACCTGGTGATCTCTTAAACCATATGCTAAATCTATTTCCTTTTGTGTAACATTGGGATCTCCATTACAATGAGCTTGTATAACCAATGAAGACATATATTCCCATGTTAATCTATGACCATAATGTTGACATTGTTCAATCCATACCGTCATCCAATCTTGATTGTTTTCAATAAACAAATGTATTCCATCCCACTCTTTAGCAACTATACAAAAGTAAATAGATGACTTACAACAGATTTATTCTAAAGATTAAGAATTTATTAGCTACAATAATATCTCATAATTTATTACCTTTTAGTTTCCTAAATCTATTGTTTCCCACAAAGTACTCCCCTTTGGATTTTTTAATGGAGTCGAGATCACAAATGCAATCTATATGGGTCTTTGCTGCAAGATTAGGAAGATATTGAGTAATGTACACCATCATCTAGTATACCATGTATCCCTCAACCATAGAACTCTTGAAACATTCTCTTTAATTTCAAGTGTCTCTCAACCATCCACATTGAGCTAGCATGTATAGGTCCACATATTTCAATCTCCTCAACTTGGTGTATAAGGTAGTGGTCTTGTGCATTGAAAAAAGTTGAAGGTAAACACTTTTGCATTTCACACATTAGTTGACAAATTTTTTTCTTTCAATCTTTCATATCTTCTTTATAGATTTCTTTAGATGAAAACCACCTACAAGGGAATCAAGACACATAAATATATAAATACAAGACTTTACAATATATTACTTTTTTGATATTATTATCTGATATATTGAGCAAATATCACTACTTACCTCATGTATTTTCAAAGATCATATATCACTTGTTTGATATTATTGTCGAAGTTCTCTGGGAGAGATATGGGTAGAAAATACTGCAACAATTGTCAACTGATCATTTCATACAATGAAAATTGAATTTAGTTACACAAATATATTGTAAATACAAAAGACTCTGACTTATCTTGATGAAGGTATGCCAATCATGCATTTTCATCCCTGACCCAAAATCATTTTTCTTTGATATGAGATTGCTTATATTCGCAGAAAATCCTGTAGGAAATAAAAAATTTCGTATGACTTATTTTATGACATTACTTTGTTTCTCTGTTAATAACCAAGGAAGAGCACTTGCATTAATTCGGTCTTCATTGCTATTTGATTCAATGATATTTTTCTTTTCATGATTGAATCATGAATGTCACTATAAATTTTTCTGTCTTTCTTTATCATGCCTTCCATCCAATATTTTCCACAATGTCTCTATTACATTCTTTCCAATATGCATAGTATCAAATAAATGCACAATTTGTAACTTCTTATAGTAGGGCAGCCTACTAAATTCTCTAGGATAGCATTTTATTCCCTTTGGAAGCTAGTCAGTGATGCCTTCACGACCTTTAAGATCATCAACTACATAATTAGCCAACAAAACACAATTGAAATATATAATTTTCAAACATCAACCATTAGGTGGAATGATATTACCTCAAATTCTATTATATTCCAACTTCCATAGGTGAGGTGTCATTCTTTGGGGCTTTGATGTAGTCTCTTCTTTCCCATTGAAAATATGTTTTTCCACACTTCGATACTTATGATTTTTGGGGAGGAAGTGCCTATACTAATCAAATAGATCTACTTTCTTAAACTTTTGGAATGACAAGATTTCATCTTTAGACCACACATTGGACATGAAAATTTTCCCTTTGTTTGAAGACCTACAAGATAATGATACAATTGAATTAAATATGTAGATATTTGAATTAGAATTATCACATACAACTAGAATTCACCATAATATACCACAGAAATGTGTCAACCCTAGAGTATCATGAATTGTCCACACAAGCATTACATGGAATTTAAATTGTCTTTGTCCAATTGGTCTAGAGATGTCACACATAGTGAAACCATTCCATAACACCAAAAAATCATCGAAAAGAGGTGCAATATATACATTCATATATTTCACTAATTGGTACTTACCTAGTTAAATTAACAACAACATCAGATAATTATTGTGGCCATTTCACTCCAAGACTTATAATTACATTTAGATAACTATAAAATAATAAAATACCTGGAACAATCATTTCTAATATAATGTACTCCCTCTTTATTGACATCCATGGAGGAAGGTTATTGTTGATAAAAAAAAAAGGTCACACTGAGTAAACAGATCTCATCTCTCCATACAGATTGACATCATCTACTACTAGAGAAAGCTTGAGATTTCAAGGTTCTTTAAAGTGTGGCCAATTTTTCTCTATGTCCATAAATGATGAACCATCTGCATGCATTTGAATAATGTCATCTTGACTTCTACCGTGTGCATGGTAGTCCATAAATTGTGCCAAGCTATTGCACTTGAATAATCATTTCAAACGTGGAATAATGGGGATGTAACGAAGAACATTGCAAGGAACCTTTTTTTTCATTTGATCATCTTGATATATTTTTGTATGGCATTCAAGTAATTCTGTTTCATTTTCATATTCTTTATGATAAATAATATGATCTTTAGGACAAGAATCTATTTCTTAATACTCCATTCCAATATGTTTCATAGTGGTACATAATTATCAATACGAGCAAGGGAGAATATTTAATGGTGGTAACAGAAAATCACCTACCAATATATAGAAAAAAAATATAAGTTGTTATTATAAACAATCTTAATGGTACATGTTTCACCTTTTATAGACTATAATGATGTATATGACAAACCTTAGCATACACGATATTGCTATGTTAGATAAACCATTCATAACCTTCAAATTCACCAACAACAATACAACAGAGAGAAGAGTAGATTGGGAGCCTTTGTAAATGGCCATGTTCACCTTCTCAAGTAGAGGTATATCATGGAATATGTCAATGTCATCCTCATCATAATCATCATCATCATCATCAATAGCAACACTAGTACCAAATGTGTTAATGATCAATGCATTCATACCATCATCTTCAAATATTTTTTCTAGCACGTGATCATCATCTTCCATGGGATCATGATCTTTAGCTTCAATACTCACACCTCCATGTTCCTCTATATTCACACAGGGTATATCGACCTATATATAAATGATGATAGTCAAACCCCCCCTCAATGTGATAATCAAACCTCCTTCCATGGTTCATATGTATATTAATTGTGAAAACAATATAACAAACAACTTACCACTCGATGATAATCAAACCCCCCTAGAATGTGACCATTCTCTATACAATGTCTCTTTGATGTTTTGATTTTGTTTCTTCTTTTCTTTAATCCATTACAACTCTTGCATGGATAATAAAATTTGTCACCGCCTTCTCTTTGAAAGTTAGACAATAATCTAGCGATTGCCTCCCTATTTTGATCGAATTCCCTTGTATTATCTGACATGATCCTTAATGTGTATATTTGCAAAAAAATTGTACATGTTGTACTTAATGTTTATATCTTCACATATGGTTTTGATATAAAATGGTCACTCTATTTACTCATGGCAAGAACTCTTTAGTTGTGACAAAAAATGTCAAACAAAAAATGACATGTTACGGTAGGTTTTATAAATGATATGTTACTTTATAAATTTAACTTTAGGTATAGCTTCTCATAGCTTCCTATGTGTTTCATCCTTCATGTATACACTTACTTCGACCAAATTTTTAATTTTCTGACAGATTTTGCAAAACGCTTTGTAGGAAACCAAGAAAGGGATATTCTTGAGTTCAAACACATTGAGCTACTATAAATGAATTATAAATCATGAATTCACTATAAAATTAATGTATTTCTCTAGCTTTCATGTGGACATTTTGTCAAATGCTTGGAAAGTATGTTTATTCAAATGGAGTTACATCATTTGGAATGGATATATGACAGGTTGATATCAAATTCCATGTTAATATTTATAGCATTAAATTGATCATAGTTGGAAGACTCAAACACAAGAAGAATATGAGTATAGCCAATTTTTAGAAAATATGAATGAATGCACACATACATAAGTGGATGAACATAAATAATGAGGGTACTAGACATTTCCTAAAGTAATGAAGTGTTGACCTGGGGTTCAATCTAGTATTCTCCTATATGATCTAGAACCTACAAGGAAGGAAAAGATGGGGTTAGATCCAAAGGATCTAAAAAATGTCTTCCACCCTATTACTAATCCTCATCTACAATTATGAATGTTCATAGTTGTTAGTAAACAGATTTTTCTTTTTGAAACATCTTTACAAATGACCTTTGAATTCCCATAATGAGAAGACAACCAAACTAACAGTTGAGCTATTTGAAATGATACATGAAAACACTCTCTGAGTTTAGATATGAAGGCTTAACGCCCTTCCAAAAAATATTCAATGAATTAAAATGTATTATGTCTTTAACCAGAACACATGAAGGCACTAACATTCACTCATCAACATGAAGTGAATGTGATCATCAATTTACCAATTTAAAGAGAGAGAGAAAGATGAACAGACAACCATAAGACTTCTTATTCAATCCTTCACATTACAGAGGAAATGGGAGAAAATAAACATTTTATTCTACAAGATGTGAATATGTGAACCACATGATTACATACAACACATGCTTGATACAATAATAGAGGAATATATTTAGAAACTCGAAAAAGACAACCACATGATTAATCTTAATCAGGAAAAATAAATACACAGACCACATGATTTGTGACATAAACTCATCCTTCTTTCTAAGTATAAAAAAATAACCACAGGATCATTATGTGTCCTACCAATACAAAGAAAATACATAAAACATAAAATAAATTCTCCCCCTCTCCTCCCTCTACTACAATCAACACATATATATCCTACCCCCCATAGCCACAAGACTACTGCTAGAATAAGAACCCTCTACTATTATTTTTGTGCATATTTAAGCCTCTCTCTCCTCATGATCATCTTCAGTAACCCTAGCTGATTCCTCTAAAGAGTCATTTTCATAAATAATCTCCCTCAAAATTCTGAGTTTGTCATTCGTAACTGATTCTTGAAAATGATTAATTAATCATTTCATCTTATCCTTTATTTTCAAGCTGGTAACCATCGTTCCTAGCTCTCCTATCCTTATGAATATGGGAAACAATATTTAATTCAAGAAATCTGTATTTAAGTTGATGACCATCGTCAACAAGGACTCCTTAATTTATAACATCTGGAAGTTAATAATAATTGTTCCATGAGTAAGATGACATCATTATCCCCTATTTTGTGACTTTGGAGATTGACCATAAGAACTATTGTTGTGTAATGACTATCGTCTAATAAGGCTAATGAGAAGTAGTGTAAAAATCTATTTTATTAATATCTTGAGCACTGTTGTTCAATAGTTGATTCCAGGCTTTAAATATAAAGGCCTTTAACTTCATTGTTTGGTTAGGTACTGACTACTATGGTTCTCACAAAGACTCCATTTCAAAGGCCTTCATGACATATACACCATCATGCAATCTATCTTAGTGGAAATTAAAAGTTCTATCACTTTAGACTATGAATTGGATGCTGAAAACATTAGGTTGCATAGTTTATATACTCCCTTTGTGTATAGGCACCACTACTAATATTGATCATTAAGTTGAATATCAAGCCCACTGCCACCATACGCTTCTATTTGGAAACTCAGTGTTCACAATTGGGAACTTTAATTAGATATTGTGGCTTGTCAAATACTACAAACATGTTGACATTTTATCAAATGGCTTGTAGCCCTATTATCAAACATTCGACAAGTACATGTGATGTTTCATTGCATCATGCATTCTTGCGTTAACCATGTTCCATTTCTCCATTATCAGCCTTGATGTTGCAGGAAACACTTTGTTTCGCTGCCGAAAGCTCCTTCAAAACCTGTTGATCATAGAATATAAAGCATTATGGCTGTATTGACATTTATCGAATACTTTTCACACATCCCTTGTATGTATTTCACAGGCCATTTGATGCTTTTGATAAATTAAAATGGGTTTAATCCAGGTCCAAGTTGGAGATTTCATGCTAAGAGACACATGGCAAATGTGTAATCACAGTGGAAATCTTGATTGGTTGACTGCATAGATAGGGAAACACATGTGACACCATTAGATTAACACACATGAATGAACACTTTTGTATGAGAACAAATCCACAATTGGTTCTTTGAAAGACCGATTTGTCTAGCCAATGTATGCTTCTCTGCATCAACCAGATATGGGCGTCATTAATGTTTTAATAATCATGCATGGAGAACCAACACTAGATGCTTTGAATGCATTCCTTATTATCACTAAACATATTGTCAAAAGAAATTCAGATGCCTATTTGTCCTTGCCTGCATTTAAGCATTCTTATCAATTTTTTATTTGAATATATTATAGATGCTTTGGATTGTGAACCAAACATTCAGTTCCATAGCCCTTTAAGGTGCCAATGACCCAATTTCATATGCGAGCTCCCATTGCAAGATCAAATCCTCTATGATAAAATTGTTATTGAAAAAATGTGTAAGGATACTAAAGAGTGATTGTACCCATGACAAAGTTCTATATAGGCATTTGGTATCATACAAGGAAGCTATGATTCTTCTTCAACCAGGATTACCTGCCTTTGTAATATTTTCTTTTTACCCATTTTCAATAATGTACTAACTTCTTTACATATGAGGAATAATAAATAAAGATCCTCTTCTCTACTTTTTGTTCCCAAACTCAGCACATTGTGTTTTGATGTTAACATTAAGATTCCTTTTATTTCCCCTTATGTCCCGTAGAGTCTCTCTGACTATGCCAATTCAGGAGAATGATTCCTATCACAAAAACTTTCATTTCTCTTAATTTTATTTCCAAATAACCATGTGCCACTTCTGGGGTTATTTTTTAGGTTGATATAGCTCCTACAATACTTCAAGAGATCACCAGTTCCTTCAAAAGGAGATAATATGTGCTCATAAGTTTTGGATTTTATATATTTGCAATGTGAAACTTCAGCAATTAATGAGCCATTGTTTCTAAACTTCTTTGGAATAATCTAGACCACTGAACCTGAATCATTTACTTGCAAACTTTAATCTAAATCTGAATCCTTAAGGTCAGGAATGTGATCCCTAAATCAAAATTGTCAGACTGATCTTGAACTTCCAAAATGGAGGGCTTTGAAACCAAACTTTGAAACTTGAACTAACATCTTGCACCTTTGAACTTTGAATTTTGAAATTTGAACTTTGAACTTTGAGGTTCAGAGTTCAAGTTCAACACAATCTCAGAACACTATCCCTTCGCAAATTCAGCCTTACAAAAACATCATTAGCAATAAAACCTATGACAAACTCAAACAATTTAAGAAAATCTTTTATGGGACAGATTTTCAAAATTTTAAAACTTAGGTGCTAGGGTGCTAAAAGAAGGCCAAGAATTGGCTCTGACTGGCTGATGTGCATTGTAAAGTGTATGAAGAACCTAGAAATCTCTAGTTAAAGACCAGTGTCTAGCCATTGGGAAAATAGAGTCATCATTATATAAGGAAAAGGGAGGTGCTTTCAAAGTGGGGAAGAGTAGGGGAAAACCCAAAACAACTAAACTACTAGCAAGAAAAACTTTATTTACAAAAAGATAGGGCTAGCAGCCCATACCTCCAAAGATGCCTCTCGCTACTCATGTGAAGCCATTGACTAGCTGTGAGAAGTATCTACTAATGTGAAAGAGTGGTTGATACATGAGATGTACCTCTCCAAAGAAACATCTAAAGGCTTTTGCAAAAGGAGTTTCAACTATAATATGCCGCAAAAACTTTAAGAGCATGTCAGATCCATAAATCCAATTCACATCATAAAATTTAGGCTGCACTATCTTGGCATCATTTTGGGTGAGGTGATTTGTATCACTAGCAGTTGCATCCTTCTCCTAGGAAAAATAGATCAAACTGATGATGAGGGAAACATTGGGGAAGTGTCCTGTAAGAACACTCAAGTCAAAGCCTAGAGTTAGGCTCGTTGAACGTTCACCTTTTGTAAGTCCATCGACAGCTTTATTTTTAAAATAGAATGCCTCCAATATTTGGGGCTGAGACCATTCTTCTTGAGTTGGTATGAAATCAAACAAGAAGGCCTCGTATTCTATCTCCTCCTCAAGCTCAAAAACATTAGGTTGTAGATCATCAATTAATACATTCTGATCAACACTAGGCCAAATAAAGGAAGCATTTGGATGTTTAATTTCATAAATAAAAGGCATCAAAGATAAACTACTCTTCACCTCAAATATACTCTTACAGTTTTCATCATGTACCTCGGTGATCATTTGGAAGTCATAGATCAAGTCTTCTTTAGTTTCCTCTAATAGCCAAGGATGATTTGATGAGGAGGCTTCTAACTAGCTATTGTGCTTTGGATGCACTTCCACCTTCTTTGTTGGCTGTAGCATGGTCATGCCACCATGGTTTTCAAGATGACCCTCATTTTACTCATTCCAGTCACATAGATCATAGACTCAGCAAGTGAGTATAATGCATTCACACTGTCCTAAACAATCTCACCATCATTATTCCCCAATTGATTCTCTACTGCTACAGTGTCAACTATATTCTTTCCTTGGAATTTAGAAGAAAAATTAGAATTCAAAATTTCTTCTTGCATGTAGTTAAAGGCAATAATTTTTGAAAACTACTTTCAATGACCATAGGATCAAACTTAATAGGAAAATACTCTTCTCATTGAATGTGATTAAAATCTTCATTAAGTGAAAATAAAGGTTGCAAATCATAAGTCTTTATGTCTTTATCATCACTTACTGACAACCCTTCTATGGCATGAGGCTCTTCTTGAAAATGAAGCTCCTCTTGTTGACTTTGTTGCTGACTTCCCTTTTGCAGTTGATTGAGACTCAAAAGCATTGATGATTCTGTCGTTGCTGCTGAAAAATATTGATTTTTAGAGGCCGAGGGATCAGAGAGGAAGGCATTTTTAATCTCATATTTTTCTCTTGATATCTTTGTAGCAGCTAGAATTCTTTGATTAAAATTTTTGAGATTGTTATACCTTTTATGCACACATTCTAGCAGTATGGTAGATCATCAATCTTTAGCGGGATTTAACTTATCCCTTTTAGCTTCATAAATGCTCCCTTTGAAGGCATTCCAAAGATACTGGAGCATCTCATATCTCTCTGAATTAATTTAATCATCAGTAGGCTTCTTTTGAGGCTGTTTCCTCGAGTTGATTTCTTGTTCACTCATAACCAAGTAGTTGCAAGAGATATAACTAGATGAAATCATTAGAGCTTCTTCCTCCACAACCTCCAGTTATTTATCAAGATGCTGCACTTTTCTCTTGTATGCCCCCAAATCTTTGAGCTTGTGAAATCTGTGACACAAACTCATCCATAGCAAGGCAGAGGTGTGGTCATCTTCAAGGCTTATCTTCAACTTCACAACCTTTGAAATACTTTGTTTATAGTTTTCCCAGAAATCTTGTAGAACCTTATCATTCATTTGAAGAATCTCTGGGATAGTAGGGCCTAGTATTTTTCCCATTCTTACAACTCTTTTGGATTTGCATTAAGAATTAGTAGAGTCACCACTTTATCAGAGTCACCAATCTCCTTCACATGTAGATATATATAAACTAAGGAAACAATTATTCAACACTGATCTTCATTTTTGCTCCCTGACAGAGTCACCAAATATCTATTAGTAAATAGATTTGTCTTCTTGAAACATCTTTACAAATGACCTTTGAATGCCCATAATGAGAAGACAACCGAACTAACAGTTGAGCTATTTGCAATGATATGTGCAAACACTCTCTGATTTTAGATATGAAGGCTCAGCTTCCTTCCGAAAAATATTCAATGAATTAAAATGTAGTATGTCTTTAACCACAAGACACGAAGGCACTAACATTAAATCATCAACATGAAGTGAATGCGATCATCAATTTACCAATTTAAAGAGAGAGAAAGATGAACAAACAACCATAAGACTACTTATTCAATCCTTCACATTATAGAGGAAACGAGAGAAACTAAACATTTTATTATGCAAGATGTGAATATGTGAACCACATGATTACATACAACACATGCTTGATACAATAATGGAGGAATATATTTAGAAACTTGAAAAAGACAACCACATGATTAATCTTAATCAGGAAAAATAAATACACAGACCACATGATTTGTGACATAAACTCATCCTTATTTCTAAGTATAAAAAAATAACCACAGGATCATTATGTGTCCTGCCATTACAAAGAAAATATAGAAAACATAAAATAAATTCTCCCCCCCTCCTCCCTCTGCTACACTCAACACAGATATATCCTACCCCCCGTAGCCACAAGACTACTGCTAGAAGAAGAACCCTCTACTATTATTTTTGTGCATATTTAAGCCTCTCTCTCTCCCAATGATCATCTTTAGTTACCCTAAATGATTCTTCTAAAGAGTCTTTTTCGTAAATAATCTCCCTTGAAATTCTAAGTTTTCCGTTCATAACTGATTCTTGAAAATGATTAATTAATCATTTCATCTTATCCTTTATTTTCAAGCTGGTAACCATCCTTCCTAGCTCTCCTATCCTTGTGAATATGGGAAATAATAATTAATTCAAACAATATGTATTTAAGCTGATGACTCATGTCAACAAGGACTCCTCAAGTCATAACATCTAGCAGTTAATAAAAGTTGTGCCATGAGTAAGATGACATCATTATCCAATGTTCTACGACTTTGGAGATTGACCATAAGAACTATTGTTGTATAATGACTATCATTTGACAAGGCTAATGTGAAGTAGTGTAAAACTTTATTTTATTAATATCCTGAGCATTGCTGTTCAGCAGTTGATTCCAAGCTTTAAATATGAAGGCCTTTAACTTCACTCATCGGTCAAGTACTGACTACTATGGTGCTCATGAAGACTCCATTTCAAAGGCCTTCATGACATATACACCATCAAGTAATCTATGTTAGCAGAAATTCAAAGTTCCATCCTTTTAGACTATGAATTGGATGCCAATAGCATTAGGTTGCATAGTTTATATACTCCCTTTACGTATAGGCTCTGCTAATGAGATTGATCATTAAGTTGAATATCAAGCCCACTGCCACCATACGCCTCTATTTAGAAACTCAGTGTTCACAATTGGGAACTTTAATTAGATATCGCGACCTCTCAAACACTACAAACATGTTAAAATTTTGTCAAAAGGCTTGTAGCCCTATTATCAAACATTCCACAAGTACATGTGATGTTTCGTTGCATCACGATTTCTTCCTTTGACCATGTTCCATTTCTCCATTATCAGCTTTGATGCTATAGGAAACACTCTATTTCAGTGCTAAAAGCTCCTTCAAACCCTGTTGATCATAGACTATAAATCATTATGGCTGTATTGACATTTATCGAATACTTTGCACACATCCCTTGTATGTATTTCATAGGCCATTTGATTCTTTTGATAAATTTGAACGGGTTCAATCCAGGTCCAAGTTGGAGATTTCATGCTAAAAGATACATGGTAGATGCGTGATCACATGAGTGGGAATCTTCATTGGTTGATTGCGTAGATAGGGAAGCACATGTGACACCATCAGATTACCACACATGAATGGATACTTTTGTATGAGAAAAAACTCACAATCGATTCTTTGAAAGACTGATTTGTCTAGCCAATGTATACTTCTTTGCATCAAAGAGATATGGACATGAGTAATGTTTTAATAATCATGCATGGGGAACTGACACCAGATACTTTGAATGCCTTCCTTATGATCACTGAACATATTTTCAAAAGCATTTCAAATGCCTATTTGTCCTTGCCTGCATTTAAGCATTCTTATTAATTTTTTATTTGAATATTGATATATTGTATATGCTTTGGATTTTGAACCTAACATTCAGTTCCATAGCCCTTTAAGGTACCAATGACCCAATTTCATATACGATCTCCCATTGTAAGATTACATCATCTTTGATAAAGTTGTTATTGAACAAATTTTTAAGGATACTCAAGAGTGACTCTACCCATGACAAAATTTTATATAGGCATTTGCTATCAAACAAGGAAGTTGTGATTCTTCTTCAACCAAGATTGCCTGCCTTTGTAATATTTTCTTTTAACCCATTTTCAATAATGTATTGATTTCTTTACATATGAGGAATAATAAATAAAGATCCTCTTGTCTACTTTTTGTCCCCAAACTCAGCACATTGTATTTTTGTCCCCAAGTCTCTATGATTGTACCAAATCAGGAAAATGATTCTTGTAACAAGAACTTTCATTTCTCTTAATTTTAATGTCAAATAACCATGTGCCACTTATGGGGTTGTTGTTTAGGCATATATAGCTCCCATAATACTTCAAGAGATCACCAGTTCCTTCAAATGGAGATAATGTGTGTTCATAAGTTTTGGATTTTGTATATTTGCAATGTGAAACTTCAACAATTAATGAACCATTATTTTTGAACTTCTTTGGAATAATCTAGACCACTAAACCTGAATCATTTACTTGCAAACTTTAATGTGAATCTGAATCCTTGAGGCCAGGAATGTGAACCCTGAATTTGAATTGTCAGACTAATCTTGAACTTCCAAAATGGAGGGCTTTGAAACCAAACTTTGAAACTTGAACTAACATCTTGCACCTTTGAACTTTGAGTTTCAAAATTTGAACTTTGAACTTTGAGGTTCAGAGTTCAAGTTTAGTGCAATCTCAGAACACTATCTCTTCACAAATTTAGCCTTACAAAAAAAACATTAGCAGTAAAACCCACAACAAACTGAAACAATTTAAGAAAAGCTTTAATGGGACAAACTTTCAAAATTTTAAAACTTAGGTGCTAGGGTGATAAAAGTAGGCTAACAATAGACCAGCCATACACCTCTAAAAGGAACTATGCTATAGACCATGAGCACTCAGGGACATGTGCAGTATATAGGTGTTCAAATCCAAATGAACCCCTACATTGAACCCATCAGGGTTATCAGAATAGCAAAGACATAAAGCATGGAAGCACAAAAAGGAGATCAACACTGAAAAAAGAAATAAGTGGCTGCATTTATCTCTCTATGAATAGTTGGTGAATCATTTTTGTGACTACATCATCCAAATAGTGCAACAACAACACTAAATGTTTTTTTCCATCTAGTGTTTCTATGACATCATTTCCAAATGATGCATCCACAACAATAACCCACCATGCCCATAAAAATCTTTTCATTTGGAATGTTTGATGACACACAAGCTTTGAGAGCTAGGGCATCATTGCATTTATGTCTCCATGAACACCTGGTGAGTCACTATTGTGACTGCATTAGTCAAACAGTGCAACAACAACACCAGATGTTTCTTTTTCATCTAGTGTTGTTGTGACATCATTTCCAAATGATACACCTACAACAGTCACATGCCATACCCATTAGCACAAGGTAGTCATGAGAAGTCGTGAGTAAGAAATGGAAGGGGCATACATCATCATCAAATCAGAGGAGAAAAGAATCAAAACAAAGAGGTACACAACATGTGAATAAACACATCCAACATGATGTCCTAGTCTATAACTCACGAGATGTACATGTAGAAGGAAAAATAGTGACCAAATTTACATCATGTATGTCCATATCAAAACTCACAAACCCCAAGCAATGAGAAAACAAACTGATGAAGGGTGCTCCCCTTAATACCACAAACACATAATAGAAACATAGAAACAACAATTTGTAAAAACAGCAAATGGGCTTCTTATTATCTCCACAAATGTGGAATTAAATTTTTTTAGAATTACAATATGCAAAGCCACATGGGCATTCCCCTTACAATATTCTGTAGGACAAAGCCTCGAATCAATACCTAGATCTACTACCCAGAACTGTCCCAAACTACCTAAGACAACACTACGGCCTTCCTTATATAGGCAATTTTCCACCGCATGGGAAGGTCCCAGAATTTTTAGCCAACAAGGCCGACCAAACTTAGAATTATTTTATTTTTTATTTTATTACATCAAAGTCGGCTCAAAATAACTTTTGAACCCAAACAAAAATTTTGAAGGAAAATCATTTTCTGCCATTTCAGGTGACCCAACTTTCAAAGACCATAAGTCATCACCTGTTGACCCAATTGACTATTATAACCCCATTTTAGAAATGACATGAGGAGCTCTACAACAACTAAATTAAGCAAACTTCATTTGGCCAAAAATTTGACCTCATCCAGAGCCTCTAAAGCCTTCAAAATTGAGTTCAAAGTTTTTGTACTTTGTTTCTAAAGTTGAAAAGTTTCAATATCTTCAAAACCAAACTTGATCTAGCAATGAAACTTTACAGGCAGGCTAATATGACTAAGATGAACCTCCAACTGTGAAATCAGAACATTTCAAGATTGTATGACCAACTTACTAAAAATAGAAAGTTTCCATAAATAAAAAGCTCTACACAAGATAGCCCTTATTGAAAAGAAACCAGAAATATTTTTGGGTGATGCAAGATTGCTCTTACACCCAGGATGCCCTTGCATCAGACACCCAGGGTAATTTGAGAAGTGACCCTGTCACATCTCAGGTGTGTAGAGGAAAACCAAGATGGTTAACCTCCTCCTTTGTCAGCCATGATGAATCTTCAATAGGTCATCCTTTCCACTTGACCAGATATTCTTCATATGTCCTGTTCCTTGTGCTTCTGCCAACATGACTGTCCAGTATATCCTCAATCTCCTTAGTATTTGAACTAGTTGCTGGAATACTCCACTATGCTATTGTGTTCTCATCTTCAACACCTCCTTCATGATACTCTATCAAATCTAAAATGTTAAACACTGGTGAAATATTCAACTCAGTAGGAAATTCTACCTCATATGCATTTCCTAAATCATGCTTCTTCAGTATCTTACATGGCCCAAACTTCTTCATTTTCAGCTTGTTGTATGTACCAATTGGAAATTGCTCCTTCTGCAAATGAACCATGACTTCATCTCCAACCTAAAATTTCTTATGCCTCATTTTCACATCTGCCTTAGCCTTATACTGCATATTCATCTTGGTAATATGCTTCCTCACCTCCTCATGGATGTTCTTCAAGTGTTCTGCAAAATCTTTAGCTTCAGCACTACTTATTTCTCCTTTATCTATCTTTCTCAACTCAGATGCATTTCTTGGACTACTCCCATATACAATCTGGAATGGTGATTTACCAGTGCTCCTAGTGACAAAATTATTGTATGCAAATTCTACCTATGGTAAAATCAAATCCCATCCTATTGGCTTATCTCCAACCAAACATCTCAACAAATTCTCCAAACTCCTATTCACCACCTTTATTTTTCCATCAGTCTATGGATGATGTGATGAACTGAACTTCAAATCTATCTTCAACTTCTTCCATAATGTATGCTAGAAATATCCAATGAACTTAGTGTCTCGATCTAAAACTATGGTCTTTGGCAAACCATGTAGTCTCACTACTTCTTTGAAAAACAATTCTTCTACATGAACAACATCATTAGTCTTCTTGTAGGGAATAAAATGTGCCATCTTTGAAAATCTATCAACCACCACAAAAATTGAATGATGTCCCCGCTGAGTCTTCGATAAACCAAGAACAAAGTCCATACTGATATCCTCCCAAGGCTTCTCTGGTATAGGTAATGGCTGATACAAACTTGTATTCTGCTTCACTCCTTTCGCCAGTTGACATACTCTGCAACTCTGTACAAACTTCTTCACATATTGCTGCAACTGCGGCCAATAATAATTCTCACTAACCAAAGCAAGGGTTTTATCATGACCAAAATGTCCAGCCAATCTTCTTCTATGCTTCTCTTTGATGAGATTCTCCTTCATAGAACTTTGTGGAATGCACAACTGACTCCCCTTGAATAGCATATCATCCTGAATGATAAAATCCAACCACTTCATTTTGTCTAGAGTAACAAGTTCTTTACAAGCTTTCCAAGCTTCACCAAAATCAGGATCCTCTAGATACAAATTCTTGAGTTCCTTGAACCCAACCACCTTAATCTGCATCTCTATCAGCAATAGTTGCCTTTTGCTAAGTGCATTTGCAACCCTGTTAGACTTTCCACTTTTGTGTTTCAAAACAAATGTATAACTCTACAAAAACTCAACCCATTTCAAATGCCTTTGATTCAACTTTCCTTGACTATTCAAATATTGCAAAGCTTGATGATCAGTATACAAAACAAACTCCTTAGGAAATAGATAGTGTCTCCACTTCTTCAATGCTTGAACTATTGCATAAAATTCCTGATCATAAACAGAATATTTTCTCTTGGCATCATTCAACTTCTCACTGAAATAAGCAATAGGTTTTCCTTCTTGGCTCATAACAGCTCCTATTCCAGAACCACTAGCATCACGGTCTACTTGAAACACCTTATTAAAATCTGGAAGTGCTAAAATAGGTTGTTCTATAACTTTCTGTTTCAACAGTTTAAAACTCTTATCTCCCCCATTAGTCCACTTGAACTCTTTTCTATCCCCTCTCATTGTTTTAGTCAAGGGTCCACAAATACTGCTAAAATTTTTGATAAACTTTCTATAAAAGCTAGCCAAACCATGAAAAGATCTTACCTCAGTAGCACTCCTTGGAGTAGGCCATTCAAGGATAGCCTGTACTTTCTCTAGATCCATTTTCAAACCTTCTGCTGAAACTACAAATCCCAAATACACTAATTCCTTCTTTACAAAACTACACTTCTTCAAATTAATCAACAATTTTTCATCTCTCAACTTCTCAAACAGCATATGAATATGCATCATATGTTCCTCCAATGTCTTGCTAAAGATCAAAATATCATCTAGGTAAACAATGAAAAACTTATCCAAAAATTCTTTCAGAACCTCGTTCATGAGCCACATGAAATTTCTCAGTGCATTGGTTAGCCCAAAAGGCATGACTAACCACTCATACAGTCTTTCTTTTGTCTTGAAGGCAGTCTTCCATTCATCTCCTTCTCTGATCTGAATCTGGTGATATCCACTCTTCAGATCTATCTTTGAAAAATACATAGCCCCACTCAAACAGTCCATCATATCATCCATTCATGGCAATGGGAACCGGTACTTGATTGTGATCTTGTTTATTGCTCTATAATCTATACACATCCTCCATTCTCCATTCTTCTTTGGTGCTAATACCACTGGTACAACATAGGGACTCAGACTCTCTCGAATCAACCCCTTCTGCAATAACTCATGTACTTGTCTATTCAAGTCTTCACTTTCTACTAGTGTCATTCTTTGTGCCACCTTGTTTGGCAAACTGTCCCCTAGAATCAAATCCATCTAATGACTAATCTTCCTTACTAGTGGTAATCCATCAGGTACATTATTAGATACAATATCGTGAAACTCATTCAACAAATCTGCAACCTCTACAGGTACATCCTCCATTTCCTCTTTACCAGCTTTTGGAATTAAAGAAAAACAAACATGCTCATGCCTCATACCATCTAGGAATTTTCTTCCATCAACCAAATTTATTCTTGCATTACCACATACCTTTTCTTCGGTCTCCTTCAATGGCTTTAGCTTATGTCGCACTCCATCCTTTATCAAGGAATACGTATTCGCACGACCATCATGTACAACACATTTTTCAAACTACCATGGCCTACCCAACAACATGTGACATGCATCCATAGGTATGATATCACATAGTCCTCATCATGGTACCCTCCAATATTGAACTTTACTAGGCACTGTTCACTGACCATGACTTTGTGGTCATCCTACACCCAGGCAATCCGATATGGATGTGGGTGTTTCTGTCTCTTGAGCTTCAACTTTGTCACCATCTCTTCTGACACCAAATTTTTAGTGCTTCCACTATCAATAATCATATCACAACATTTACCCTCACACTTACATCTAGTGTGAAACAGGCTACTCCTTTGTTCAAGTTCATTCTCACCACTCAACAGTACTCTTCTGTTAATCAACATTTCTCCTCTTTCAGCATCTTTAGAATTTGAGGATCTGGCATCTTCATCTACATGTGCCACTCTAGCCTACCCTTCATTCCTCCTATCCATCCTTCCTTGGCATTGAGGACATTCAAATGCATTGTGACCTTCTCCATAGTGAAAACATGTTCCACAAAAACCTCCTCTCCTTGAACCTTGTCCTCTTCCTCTTCGTCTCTGATCTCTATTGTTCTGATCTTGGAAATGATTGGAATTGTTTCCTCTCTGATTTTGATTGCTACTGGCCTCATCCTTCTTTTTCGGATCTTCATTTTGGCCTCCATATGACCATCCACCAGATCATCCACCGCAACCTCTTCCATTTTGTCTGCTCTCAAACTTCTTGTTTAACTTTTCCTCTACTTTTAGGGAAAACTGGTACGCCTCTTCAATACTATTTATTTGAACTAGATTCAGCTCCTCCTAAATGTTCAACCTCAACCCATTAAGGTAATAGGAAACTTTCTCCTTATCCACTTCTGCATGGCCTATTCTGATGAGGATTCAATAAAACTCCTCTATATACTTCTGAACAGATCTTCCTACTTGCTTCAAACTTTGCATCTTCTTCAGTAGGTCAAGCTCATAATCAATAAGAATGAACTATCATTTCAATTTATCCACTATTTGATCCCATCTTGTGATTTTATCCTTTCCTCTTTTATTTCACTCCAATTGAATCTCTTTCCACTAGATCTTGGCATGACCTTTCAATCTGGCCTTCACAAATTTGACCCTATCAGGATCGTTAATATCTTCATACTCAAAATATTCTTCACATTCATTGATCCAATCAATCAACTCCTCTGGGTTAAGATTTCCTGAAAATGTAGAAACCTCAATCTTAGGTCTTTTCCCAATCTTGGAAATGGCCCGAAAAAGTCTTTCTTCCTCCTGGTTCACAACTTCAACTTCTCCTTCTTGATCTTCTTCTTTAGCTTCATCCTCGCTTTCGTCTCTGACATTAAGATTCATTCCTCTGTGAATCTCCTCTTGTAATGCTCACACTTGTCTCTGGAGTGCTCTAACCTCAGGTGTTACAACACCACCTCTTCCACCATGTTCCCTTCATGGAGGCATTTTCATGATTCTCACTGAAACCCTAACCACGGTCCTGGCACAAACTGCCTCACAGTCAGTGATTTGTTTACACAAAAATCCTAACCCACAGTCCTGGTGCAAACTACCTCACAATCGGTGATCTGTTTACACACTTAGGAACTCCTTCTCTAATACCACTTGATGAGGGGTGCTCCCCTTAATACCACAAACACATAACAGAAATAGAGAAACAACAATTTGCAAGAATAGCAAATGGGCTTCTTATTATCTCCACAAATGTGGAATTACAAATTTTCAGAATTACAATATGCAAAGCCACATGGGCATTCCCCTTACAATATTTTGTAGGACAAAACCTCAAATCAATATCCAGATCTACTACCCAGAACTATCTCGAACTGCCTAAGACAACACTACGACCTTCCTTATATAGGCAATTTTCCACCGCCTCGGAAGGTTCCAGAATTTTTAGCCGACAAGGCCGACCAAACTTAGAATTATTTTATTTTTCATTTTACTACATCAAGGTCAACTCAAAATAACTTTTAAAACCCAAACAGAAATTTTGAAGGAAAATCATTTTCCGCCATTTCAGGTGACCCAACTTTCGGAGACCATAAGTCATCACCCGTTGACCTGATTGACTATTATAACCCCATTTCAAAAAGGGCATGAGGAGCTCTACAATGCTTGAATCAAGCAAGCTTCATTCAACCAAAAATTTGACCTCATATGGGGCCTCTAAAGCCTTCAAAATTGAGTTCAAAGTTTATGTACCTTGTTTCCAAAACCGAAAACTTTCAATATCTTCAAAACTAGACTTGATCTAGCAATGAAACTTTAGAGGCGGGCTGATATGACTAAGATGAACCTCCAACTGTGAAATTAGAATATTTCAAGATCATATGACCAACTTACTAAAAATAGTAAGTTTCCATAAATAGCAGCTCTACACAAGATAGCCCTTATTGAAAAGAAACCAAAAATATTTTTGGGTGATGCAAGATTGCTCTTACACCCAGGATGCTCTTGCATCACAAACTAAATAATAATTGGATTCCCTAGCTTCAAAGCTCACAGGTCATAAAAAATACATGGCATAAAACTAGTGAAATACAATGCCATTTGAATCTACGACAAAAGTCCAGTTCCCTCTTCGCGCATGAAAAATTCCAGTGCCCTCATAGTGCACGCAACTCGATCACAAAAATTAGAAATGAGCCTTTGTTTTTTTGTTTTTTTTTTGTTTATAATCACTTATGTTCAATCCTTACTAAAGGTTCTTGTTACCATATTTTTCATGTATATATATGCCAAATAATGTGTATATACTATACAAGGAAAGGAACTAAAAGATAAAATCATTTGGGCTCACATAGGTCATGAGCATAGCCAACTCTCAAAAGAATATGCAAGAGTACAGGAATACATAAGAGGATGAACACAAATAATAAGGGTACCAGACATTGCCTGAAGTGATGAATTTTTTACCCGAGTATGAATCCAGTGTGTTCCTCTGTGATCCAGAACCTGCAAAGAATATAAAAGAAGATTTTTGAACAAATGGTTAACAAGAGAGTAAAAAGCAATATGGGGCTATCAATTGAAAATCAAGCTTATTTAGTTTTAATTCACATGAACATGTATTACATTTGCATTATAAAAAACTAATTTTTAATTATAGTAAACAAAAAGTGAAAGACATTTAAAAAAGATGCAACAGGTAGAAGAAGCCTAAAAATTTAGTGATTTATTTTTGGAAACTACAAACAAACAATAGTTGGTGTCAAGGTGTTATAAATATAAGATGACCCAATGGTCAATTTTGAGGGCCGCATAGACCATCTAAATATATTAAAGAGTCGAAATGTTTAAAACTTTCACACATCCGGTAAAAAAAAATTTCTTACTGAAACTATAGTTTTACTGCCCTGCAACATTTATTTTAGTTCACCAGAAACATGAATCTCAATGTGTCTTTCCTAGAAATAAAGAATGTGAATATAGCTAGCATGACTTAAAAATCTAATTGTTAGGATATTAATGAATAGTTAATCTTTAATAAGATTAGAAATACTTTCTCTAAAAATTACAATGCTACATTTTTTTTTGGAGCTCCATAATATATTCGATACACACATTTTTTACTCCTCATTAGTCTATGTATCGCGTGAACACTAAGAAAAAATGCAGAGTTATGATTTGAATCCTTCAACATATATAAAATAAGATGGATTGCAAATATAAAATGAGATGGATTGTCATTGAATTAAATATTTCATTGAAGTGCTTCAAATAGAAATATTATTTAAAAACATCAAATTTCCACAATCCATTATGATGCAAATTAATTTATGGATTTGATTGTGTGAGTTTTTTAGCAACAAAATCACACAATCAAATCCACAAACTAATTTGCTAAAAAACTCACACAATCAAATCCACAAACTAATTTGCAGCATAGAAATATTATGTTTAGTTAAATGCACAAAAATTTAAGTGTGGAAGCTTTATTATTCAAAATCTTAAGGAATGCATTTGATCAGAATTATAGAATATACATTTCATAGTGCCTTTTTCATTTGTCTGGATTCCTTTCAATCTAGAGTTTTGGACTTCCCTTTATTTGGGTACCTCTTAAGGATCATTCTTGATCCTTAAATCTTGACTCAATATTTTAACATTATAAGAGTCAAAGATGCACTTGTTTATTGTCATTTTTGAATGCCAAACTCTACCATTCTCTTTATACATTTATTTTGAGATAGACTTTCACTTATCCTTTACCCAAGTACTTACTTTTGAGCATCTTTGAGTCCTAATGCCTAGTAAAATCCCTTCCTACATTCTACTTGATTGAGAAGCGAGTGTGTAGCCTTACCACGGTGCAAGGTATAAATCACCCCCTAACTTAAATTGTTAACAATTTTCGTTATCTCTTTCCATTAAATTTATGATTTTAGACCTTTCATGATACATACGTTAAGGGATGATTTCTTTCATACTCCTAAACCATGATTCTTGAAAGTGGCGGGAGTGATGAGGTATCCCTAACTCTTGAACTTTAAATTAGCTATTACATGTTTGTGTTGTTCACTCCTATGCACCTCCCTACATATAGAATGGCATTAATAGCAATTTATGATTTGTTGAAACTACTCTAAAATTATATCTCCTACCTACAAAATAGTTCAAATTTTAAGGGCATGATTTCACATGCATTCTAGAGCTAAAGGTGAATGCTAGCCATGGTTGTTGCATTGTTTTCTACTTTTAATGTTCACATTTATTTGAGAATTACAAGTCATACTTTTAAAAGAATTAGAAGCTATGACTTCTATTATGGATTAGGACATTTATTTGTATGAATTCTTGATCAAATGAATAAATGTAAATCTCTTTACTAAAGGTCAAGCATTCATAGGGACATATTAACATAAACTTAAATGGACTTTTCTAGGAAGATTCCTTAGGATGAAATATATAGGATTGACCTGACACTTTCATCCAAATTGTAGTGCTCTACAGTTTTCCAATTCATTCTTTCAAACTGAATATAAACTATGACAATCTCTAATACTTTATACTTAATATAGGTTGCATGATGTTGTACAAAATGAGCATTAAATAACTATAATAATTTGCAGCTCCATTTGATGTTTTTTTTATAGAAT